>BFEA01000063.1:3649546-3674289 GCA_003427395.1 Chara braunii
ATATATATATATATGATATATATATATATATATATATATGTATGATATATATATATATATATATGTGTGTGTGTGTGTGTGTGTGTGTGTGTGGCGCGCACCTTCCCGTGGGCAGGTTCCCTCTAGTCGTCGGTCCCTCGAAAGGGTCTAACGGCCAAAAACTCAATTTCCCAACCCCCGCGGTTTTTTTATTTTTTTAATTTCTTAAAAAAAAACGGAAAAAAAAAAGTTTGGCAGTGCGGGGGGATTCCCAACTGCCAGGGGCAACCCCCCATGCCGCCGAAACGGAGTTTCCCTCCCCCTGCTTGGCACAGCTCCTTGGCGGGGCCACTTTACCCCCGTTGAACCTGGGGTAGGACGGGCGTA
The DNA here is from genome assembly GCA_003427395.1 of Chara braunii. Classification (NCBI taxonomy): domain Eukaryota; kingdom Viridiplantae; phylum Streptophyta; class Charophyceae; order Charales; family Characeae; genus Chara; species Chara braunii. The sequence continues at coordinate 3,649,913 of BFEA01000063.1, forward strand.
GGGCGGAGGTAGGACGCCGCTCTAAGGTTAGAGCAGGGACCCCCCGTTCTACATTCCGCCAGACACTCAGGTTTGTTCATGTAGGGTTGTGGCTCTTCAGGGCAGCGGTCCTAGTGTTGGCCAAATTGCCTGCGGCCGCGGGTGTCCTGTAGCCCACCGCCTTGGATCTGAGCTGGGCTGTGCCCCCACTATCTGTTTTCCTTTCCGGGTTGTGTTGTCTGAGGGATTACCGGGCTCAGTTTCTTCTTGGTAATGATGAAGCCCTATGGGCCCCTTTGTAAAATATATATATCGTCAAATAGAACTGCCCGGTAAACCGTAGGCAGAGAGGGAGAAGAGGACAACAAACGAGGGGCTGTGACAAACTGTTTCGTCGGAGTTTCACCGACTCATATTTGTATATAAAATGCTGGCGGCACTGGCCAAAAGAACAAAAAAAAACACAACATGGCGTTTCGACAAAGCTTGGCGCGCAGCGGGATTCTGCCTTCGCAAAAAGAGGCTCCTATGTACTGGTGGTTTAAGACTTTTTTTTTTAAAAAGGCCAAGTTGAACATAGATCTATTAGGAAAGGGGATAGGAGCAGCCCCCCCAGAGACCTAGGTTGGGCCACTCCATCGATTAGTGGGGACCTGCACCTGCTGGAAACTGGGTCCAGTGCCCCTTCCGTAATTACCAGAAAGCTTACGAGTTTGAAAGTAGAATCCTGCCTCTTCAGCTCATTCTGAGCCGCCAGATACAGTGAATCAGTCTAGCAGATCTACCTTATAGACCCAGCAGCATTCGAAAATAGAGAATTTTAATCTTGCAAATTTGATCCTACATTGTCCCTCAGTCAAAAGACTCCATATTTACCAACCCTAGCTCAGAGGAGACTTTATGAAATAGACAAAGACTGAACAGGGAAAATAGGATTACCCGTCCCTTCTACCAAACCAATCCCTCTCCACCAAAGCTAGCTCAGAGGGAGGAAAGGGATCAGGGAATAATTCAGAATCTGGAGATCTCAGTAAAGCTCCTGGGAGGATCATGAACCATTCTTGAAAGGAAATATGATATCTCTGTTGAGAGAGACAGCCTCCCCTTCCCCTCCTAGCCAAACTACATCTCCCAGTCTCTCCCCTGAGGCATCCCCCAACCAGTCCAGTGTGAATTTCAACATTTTTTTTTTTTATATCCTAGTTTAGATGCAGACTCCCTAAATCTGTTTTTTTTGTTTTTGAACAAGCTCCATCTATTGGTGGGGAGCCACACCTGCTGGAAATCGGGTCCAGCGTCCCTTGAATACATCTGTTCCCTCTTTCTTCCGGCACAAACTGGGAACCGCGCCCAGCGTACCTTGCAAAATTTTGAGCATTCTCAGAATACCAGGGCCATTACCTGCCTTCGGCTACACAAATTTACTAGTCAGAGAGCAGGGATTTAGAATTTAGCTCTTTTTTTTTTTTTTTTTTTTTTTTTTTTTTTAACAAACACCCCTCGTAGTGCTAGTGCTGCTGGTAAGGGCAGACACACTACCGTCTTCCCCCGAACATAACACACCCTAAAAATGAATGTATACAAGCTATATTTCCGGCCAGATACAGCCAAAATAAGGGTTCAGGGGAAGACGGTTGCACCCGGGGAGAGGCTCCATCTATTGGTGGGGAGCATCACCTGCTGGAAAACGGGTCCAGCGTCCCTTCTATACAGTATGAATCAGGATAATGTCAGGAAAAACAACTGAGAAAGACACCTGCCAGAAGGAACCTCTTCACCCTATGTCATGCGCCAGATATGCTGCTATTACACACTAGTTCCTTCCCCACCCTCCCTTTGTCATTCTAATCACCCTTTATCCGTTTCTACTCCTGACCAAACCATTGTTCTTCTACCATTGTACTTCTACCATTGCTGTGGCTGCTGGGGGAAACTCCTCAGGTCTCTTCATCGGAATGTTGGGGTCGACCTGCAGCCAATCCTTAAACCTGAGGTTGTAGTCCTTGTTGAGGGCGCCACCTCCTCCCTCATCCCCCACCTCCCCAGGCCATTCGACCTGTGCCATCCTGCCGCCCCTGCCCCCCCCCCAACCAGTCTGCACAGAATGTTTGTATTTCCTTGATGATATCTGCTTTCTGTGTGAAGTGTTCCATTTTGCCCTGAACCCTTTTCCATTGTATCCTTATTTCTGTTTCAATAAATTGTCTGACAATGTCCGCTGTTTCCCCTTCCCCCATTCTGGCCCCTTCCTGGTCGAAAACACACCTTTTTGACCATAATGCCCACACCACCGCCTTCTGGCAGTGGAAAAAAGGTTATTGGCATACTGGGATGCTTGTGGTCTACGCCACTCACCTAGCAGTATAGTCTCCCAACTCCACGGCCATTCCTCCTCAGTTCCTAGTTGTGACCAGATGCAGTCCCACCATCGCCACATTAGTATAGCCCCTGGGCATTGGAGGAAGATGTGTTCTATTGTATCACATATTCTTCGACTCGGGAAACCTGCATAGCAGGACTTGCACCATTGGAGAGCCTCCCCTCTTTGTTCCAGGAGGGAGGCGAACTTCGCTGGTCTCTCATTCACACCCTTGAACCATTGTCGGCCTCTAATCTGATCATCACCTAGGTTTAAGTGTCTCTTCCATCTATCCCCTATCCTTGCCCGTACATCCACCCTGGGTCTAATCATCCTATAAGTGGTTCTTACTGACAGTTCAATGAGATGCACTGGTTGCCCTTGCCAACCCCTCTCCCATTGCCATTCGATTGGGTCCAGGGCTAAGCATGACAGGGGGGTTTCCGGTCGGTAAACTTGTCATTGAATCCTCCCCTCCTTGAGGCACTGCAATACCCGGATTTGGTAAAGGTTGGTTTTGTCATGCCATTGGACCAAGTCTAAGTGGTATCTGACCAGTGTGTCATCCCCTCTTCTCTCAAATAGGTTGATCATCACCCCTTCCGTTCTAGCTTCCACTACGGTACCTATTTGTAGGGGGAGCTCCTCTATCCTGACCGCTACCCACTCCTATTCTTGTAATGACGGTCCCTTCCTCAGGATTACCACCCAGGCTAGGGGAATCGAGAATATTAATTGTTCTAGGGCGTCCGTCATCTTACGAACGTGGGGAAGGCTGGGTTTGAGTTGTTGGGCCGATTTCCAATCCTTGTTTCCTTCATCCAATATGTCTCCTACCCTAAGAATCCCGTATCTGACCCAAGAGGACCAACAGGGATCCGAGTTGCAGAAGACCCGGCCTTGCCTGTCCGTGATTGCTCTTTTACCAAACAGAGGTTGGCGCAGGATTTCCTCCATGCATTCCGGGGACGGTCTATTAGGGATCGACAACATTCTGCAGTTTCGGATAAGGTTGATCAAAAACTTGTCCTTGATGAGGTCTTGACTCACTGCTCCTTTGTCCCCTTCCACTACTGGGTGTGAGTTGGCTCGGGGGATAGACCAATACCAGTCCTCGAGCCATGTAAATGGGTCCACTCTCTGATTGGTGCTTGGTGCAAGTCTACGGATCTGTTCCCTCGCCAAGTCCCACCACGGGGGGTTTATACCGATAATCAATCTTTTAACCCATTGGATTGATAAGGCTATGACTTGTAGAGAGGGGTCCCAAACCTCCCCTGGTCTTTGGTTGGACCAGCGTGTCCCAAGCTACCCGACTGATCACATTTTGTTGCTCGTGGTCCCCTCGCCAGAGAAAGGCTACTAAGTGTCGTTTGAGGACCCTGACACTAGGCTTACTTAGCTGTCAAAGGGCTAATTTATACCATATTGATGCTAGCACAACGTTATTGATGATCAGCGCTCTTCCAAAGATAGAGGTGTTTTTCCTTGCCCATTCTTGCATTTTCTGTAGCGCATGTGTAGTGATCCATTTGTCATTGTGTGTCGGCGGGCCTAAAGCGGAAAGTGCTACCCCTAGGACGAGTATTTGTTCCTCGAGGGGTCTCCAATCTACCTTCGACTGTTCGGGGGGACGAACCCCGTGGAAGTGGACCCACCAGCCTTATGTTTTGCTTCCCCAGTTGATGGCCATGTCCGAGACCTAAGTAAAGCGCCCCATCAGGGCTTGAATTTCGTCCATATTAGTTTGGGTGACTTCTACAACTATTGTCAGATTGTTCGTAAACGTCGAGTAGACAGGTATGGCTTCCTTTGGGATGCCTGCCAAACGGAGCCTAGAGATCTTTTTGCTAGTTCTCAGATTGACAGCCAACGCTTCCATTACAACGAGGAAAAGACAAGGGGCTATCGGGTCCCCTGCCTTACTGAGTGCTGTAGTTGGATCTCCAGAGCTAGGAGTCCATTCACCTGCACCCGTGTAGTCGCATTGCAGTGGAGTATTTTTATCCAATCTCAAGATTCCGAACCAAAATTCATTTTCTGCAAACATTTACCTAGGAATCTCCAGTCTACGTGATCATATGCTTTTTCGAAGTCAATAAACCATATGGCTGGATTTTGTTGCGACCGCCTCGATAATTTAATTAATTCATTGACCAAGAGCACGTTATCTTGGATGTTCCTATTGCGCATAAATCCTGTTTGTGTCGGGTGGATTATCTCCTCCAGGACCGGGATCATCCTATTGTCCAGTGCCTTCGCCACCAACTTGTATACCACAGTGAGAAGGGTGATCGGGCGATAGTTTTTAATATTAGTTTTATCCCCCTTTTTGTAGAGCAGGGCAAAAATTCCTTGACCTGCAAAATCCCCTATGTTCCACGATGTTCTAACATGCCTATAATACTTCATCAGGTCCGTCGACATAGGGGACAACATTTCCTCCCAAAATTCTTTAGGAAGCACATCCACCCCGGGTGTTTTGTCCTCCTCCATCTGCAGGAGGGTTTTCCAGAGTTCTTTCTTCGGCACTGCCTCGGCAGCGGTTTTTCCAGGTCCTCCCGTTGGCCGTCAGAGATTTTCTGAGAGAGAGAGGTTAAAAGGTCATCGATCGTGCCTTCTCTAGTTTGCTCTAGTTCTTCTACAAGGTTGGATGAGAACAATTCTTTGTAAAAGTTCCTGGCCACTTTCAGGCTGTGTGTCGAGGAGTATGAGGCAACCTCTCGTGTTTTAATTGGATCATATAGTCCCTTTGTGGTGGTTCTTCTGGCCCTTGTTTGGGTCAGTGCGAAGAAGGATGCATCCATCTGTCCTTCTATGGTGTGTCTAGCTAATTTTCCCCTGATGATAGATTTGTGCCATCTTTGTTGAGCATAGGCCAAAAGTTGTTGTTTCGGTTTTTGTAACTCTGCGGGTTCTGTTTGGGAGTGCTGGTGCGGAGCAATGTTATTTTTCTGTTCAAGATTCCAGACTTTCTCCTGAATGTCAATTTCCTGTGCATATTTCTCTTTCGCTCGATTTTTGAAAATTTGTTGCATTTCCTGCCCATAAAGGCTAGCCCGTTGTTAAACCACTCAATCTATGAATCATGTCGGTCCCGTGTGGACTGCCAGTAGTAATTTTTGTTCATTTAAACTGTTGGATGAGGTTAGGCAGTTCCTCCCCTCTATTCTCACTTTTTCCAAAACATGCACACAACATTTATACCATAATGGGCACAACACAACTTTTCTCCTCATATTGGCCCAACAGGATTACTTTCCAATTCCAAGGTCAATCTAACCCAGTTAGTTTGTTCCATACATAGTCTCATCTTCTCTATAGTATTTTTTCTCATCTACACTATAGGAATATGTGCGGTTGTTCTCTATTGTTTCCCTTATTTTCCTACTTGGAAACGCTTCCACACAAGCTTGATACCAAGGGAGAACTAAACCTTTTTGCTCTAGAGATGAATCATCTATTAACCAGTCGTTAGTAGGTAGTCATCTATGAGATATTTGCCATCGAAGAGAGGCAAACTTTGTCAGTCTTTCCTTGAATCCTCTACACCATGGGAATGATTTGAGTGCTTCTAGATGAATATTTAAATGCCTGGCCCACCTTTCCTGCGTTATTGCAGTCACATCCACCCTAGGTCTTAAACCGCCAGTACTTGGCCCAGCTATGAGCCGCGGGCGTGTACCGTTACGCGCCGCATTTTAGGGGGGTCATTCACATGAACGGCTAGTCGCTAAGAATTGCAATTTAAAAAAGAAAAAAAAAAGAAAAAAAAAAACCCTACTTTCTAAGTTGGGCGGGGGTCGTGGTCACGTCTATTCTTGGTGGAATGCTTCTAACTAGTATTTCAGGTAGATTCTGGATGTCTATTTTTTCTGCTTTTGTTTTTTTTTTTCACTTTTCTTACCCTGCCAGCGAGGCAGGGCATATGCCGTGATCTACTGAACAGCCCTCGTTGAGGGCATACTCACACTTGCACACAGACAAATGTATCTAACTAATTTCAGGGGCAAATTCATGTTTCGTTTTTTTTTTTCTTCTTTGAGATTCATTTCTTTGTTTTTTTTCCTTATTTTACTTTTGGATTCTGACAAAAACGCCACGGGGCTGATACACCCAAACTGCGACGTGCTCACATTAGCACTCGGCAGAATGCGTCCAACTGCATTCACATCCACAACATTGTTGTTGTTGTTTTTTTGTTTTTTTTTTTGTTTTCCAACTGGTCCCCACAGCCTCGGCCCGTCCAGCTACTGGTACTGCCAGGCTTGGCAGGCTCTACATACAGGTCACTGGGTCACTGGAGGCTCAGACTTGATAGCTCGGCCAAATATTGGTGGTTTAACAAATTGATAAGAGGCCTTGACCGACAATGTTTACAACTTTTGTGGCTTGTTCCTCTTTAAGGATCTCCAGACTCACTCTTCCGGATCCAAAGGAAGATCTGGAATATGAATGTCAGGAAAAAAAGCTCGCCATCCTTTTAGGTAGGAATAGTACACCACCCGAATGGTGGTTTAAGACTTGGTGTGGAGTTTCAAAATTCCTTATGAATTTAGGTTTGGTTGGTTTCTATTTTCTACAGGGTCGAGTCTCAGCCAAGGGGTTAGGTTTGAGGCCAGTTGGCCTCTGCTATAAGTAACAGACTTGCTTTGTTGATTGATATGTGAAGCAGGTGACCCATTGCGTCCATGGATTGTCGAGTCACACTCGTGATATGCAACCTCACACCCCGGGCAGTGTCCCGCACCCGTCGGATCACCGATCATAGAAATGGGGGCGTGGCCGAGGATTTTGGGCAGGGGTTAAACAGCCAGGGCGAAACTGGGGGTTCTCGCTTCAGTCTTGAGGGTTGCTTAGGAAAGTCGGGCCAACCAGGGAGAACTGCAAAATTCCAAACTTAGATAGGCGTGGAAGGGCGGGGCATGGGGAAAATTCCGCCTGTCGGCTTAGGGACGAGAGCACAACTAATTCACCACCAGCTACGACCGCTAAAGATTGCGAAAAGAAAACGAAACCACGAATCTACCGTTTTTCTCATGTCAGGTTCACGCCACCCTTTTCGTTGGGAGGGGAGTGGGGCAAGGAGAAACGGGACACCCTAGGCATCCGAATCGGATCCGCTCAGTCCGCCCGATCGGCTAGAGGTCTCGTCATACGACGGAGGAGGGGGCGGGGATACCCAGGTCCAAAAGTTCGCCGAAAGAGCTCCCGCGTCGCGGGAGAGGTTTGGGAACCGGACGGACCCTTCATAGCCCAGTACCATTCTCCGCCAAGAACACGAGTTCCCCAGCCGGCACCATTGACAACTGAACCAAGGCTTCTACGTGGTGTGGGCCGCACGCCAGGGGATCACTATCAAGACCATGTAAAGAAGAATCAGCGCGGGGGAAGAAAATCGATCAATCAAAACAAACCCGGTCCCCCCTATGTGGCACGCCTTAGACGGATTGTGTAAGTGAACCCGATCGGTCCGCAATACACCCTCCGTACGTCTGCATCGCAGTAAAGACCGTCCTCGTCTACGGTGGGAAGAGGAGGGAGGTCGCTATGGCGAATTGATGTGAGGTTCCAGCACGGGCAGTTACTTGCACTCACATTTAGAGTAGCAAGCCTCGACTCCATGCAAGTCTCGATTCTCCTTCCACCGCCCACTCTCAACAGTCAAAAGCAAAAAGTTTCACACAACGTTGTCAACCAGAATGCCCACCCTATCAAAATGGCAATGACCGAGAGGCCGAGAGATCGGGCAGATCACCGAAGCCCTCACGCCCAACTTGAAGTCCCTCGTCACTCGGCCCGTGCGGGTGAATGGAGAAATTTGACACATGGCTCTTGCGCACGGGAGGAAGAAAAAGGGTTGCGATGATCTCGCACGCGCACGAGGCACGGGGATCGACAGTTAGTCGGGAATCAAAGAGCATCAGCACACTCATGCATGCAAGCAGACGTCCAAAACCCAATGACCGCAGGAACCGCACCCATGTGGGCAATACAACAAAGACCACCATATAGTCTTTTTGTATCCATGAATCCATAGAATTGTGAAGCATTCAACGTCCATTGACACACACCCAACGCCACACACACGACTCAATATCCACACTTAGTTTCTGGAGCACATGGCAAATGGACAAAGTAGCGATGGAGAAGAAGCGAGTCCCTCGCTATTCAGAATTACAACAATGCTGGCAGTCCGCGTACACAGCCACCGACACAACCGAACACAAGCCAACCATAGCCTCAAGGCCCTGCTGCTGGCTCCGTTCCCATCTCCACCACCTCTCAGTCCCTCCAACTGCCTTACCCCAAGTCTACCACTAATTCCACCCAACGGTATCACTCCACCTGTTCCTTGGGCACGTCGAGCCTGTTCGGCGCCGTGGCCTTTGCGCATAGCTCACGCAGCATCACAGCTGAGATCAAAGAGAGGGAGAGGAATGGGCCGCGTGAATTATATATATATAGAGTGTGTGGAAGGCGGCGGGGCACCAACGCGTAAGGCGGGTAGCGAGGGGCGTAGATGAGAAGGAGAGACGAAAGAAGGTTCCAGAGGATCGAAGAAGGCAGGACGATCGAAATGTTTGTACACTTGGGTTGCTCATTCAAGCCGCGAGTGTAAGTTCACCCTTGCAACTTGATCCGGCCAACCCAACTGACGACCAATCAATCACCCCAAAAGGGGATCGGACGAAGTGCCCGGGGGAAGACGATGGGTTACTCGGAGACGAGGGACGCTCAAGGCGGGGAATCGAGCTTGCATAGCGAGCAGGAATTCAAAAATGGACGCGCGCGCACCTGCTGATGCAGGAAAAATCGAAATGCTGTCAACCGAAATTCATAACTGTTCCTTGAAGTTCTTGCGCAGTTGGTAATCGGCTGCGCGAAGCTAATTTGAACAAGGACGGGCAATTTCAAAAGATACGCGCAATTGACCCACAGGAATTCAAAAACAGACCATGCTTCCTATAATTAGTCAAGGTTCGTACTTAAACCACCAGTACTTCACCCAGCTATGGGCCGCGGGCATGTCCCATTAACGCGCCGCATTTGGGGGGGGTCGTTCACAGGAACGGCCGGTCGGTGAGAATTGCGACATAGAAAAGTAAGAACAACAACAAAAAAAAAAACTACTTTTCTAAGTTGGGTGGGGGTCGTGGTCAGGTAGTTCGTGGTGGAATGCTTCTAAGTAGTATTTCAGTTAGATTTCGGATGTCGTTTTCTTCTGCTTTTGTTTTTTTTTCCATTTTGCTTAGATTCCCCTGCCAGTGAGGCAGGGCATATCCTGTGATCTACTGAGCAGCCCTAGTTGACGGCATATTCACACCTGCACACAGACAAATGTATCTAACTAATTTCAGTGCCAAATTCATGTTTCTTTTTTTTTTCTTCTTTGAGATTCATTTCTTTGTTTTTTCCCCCCTTATTTTACTTTTGGATTCTGACAAAAATGCCACGGGGCTGATACACCCAAGCTGCGACGTGCTCACACTAGCACTCAAGAGAATGCATCCAACAGCCCAGCGTTTTTTTTTTTTTTTTCTTTTTTGCTGTTTTTGTTTTCCAACTGGTCCCCCCAGCCTCAGCCCGTCCAGCTACTGGTACTGCCAGGCTTGGCAGGCTCGACATACCGGTCGCTGGAGGCTCGGACTTGATAGCTGGGCCAAGTACTGGTGGTTTAAGGGCTTACTTCGGATTTTAGTCCAAAGGGTGTGTGAAGCCGCGAGGCACGGATCTTGGCTTATCACACACTACAAGCAGAGCTCCTATCAGAATTTTAAACAAACAAACAAAAAAGAAGAAAAGAAAACGGAAAGAAAAGAAAACCTGGCCCAGGGGTGTATTGCATAACAATGGTGATGCTGGTTTCAAATGCGACCTATTCACCAAACTCTGAGTGGGTGGAAGAGTAATGTGGGCCGCAAGGCAAGTGAAGAGGCAGGCAGCAGTCAAGATCTCAACTTGAGCATAAGAGGCAGACAATACCTAAAGGCCTCGCCGTTAAAATTGGAACGATACAGAGAAGATTAGCATGGCCCCTGCGCAAGGATGACACCTTTCTTTTTTTTGGGATTGCGTCCTTTCTAACCTTGCTCCTTCGTCCTTTCTAACCTTGCTCCTTCTACCTTGTATGTGCGCATCGTTAGTACCAGACGGCCCAAAGCATCAATTTGCGTCGCAACTGAAACATGTTGACTGTAAATGTGCTTCCCTGTTGCGGACCCCAAAATCCACATAGGAGGGCTCTCCAGTCCCATGGCCAGTCTATCCCGGTCCCTAGTTTGGCTTCTTTCTTTTGTTCTAAGACTTCCATTCTTCTTGTCCTTTCTTTTTCTTTTTCTTTTTCTTTTCCTTTTTCTTTTTCGTGTGTTCAGATAACGGGTTGAACATACCTTTCCCACATTCTTCCCAGGTGGGGAGGCAAAGGGAGGAGGCAGGGAGGGAAAAGGGGGGAGCGCAGTGCAAGGGGGGGGGGAGGGGGAGGGCGCCGGGGCATGGGGCATTCCGCATTCCGCTAGCAGCAAGATATGCTAAGCCCATACAGATGCATGCCATCATATCGACCGCTGACAATCATTTAGCCTCTCTGCCCTACGGGTATGATCAATGGTGCAGTCTGAGATGGTGAGGAGACTGCTTATCCATCCACCATACGGATGCATGCCATCATCTTGACTACTGACAATCATTTGGCATATCTTGCCTATGGGTGTGATCAATGGCGCAGACGAAAACAGCACCGTATGCAGATAAAAATAGAAGCACAAAAATAGAACGGTTTGAGGCACACTGTGAAGGTGAATTGAAAGAATTTGAAAGATGAGGAAAGATGTGAAAGAGGGATATTTCCCAAACAAAAAAAAAAAGGAGAAAACTACGGCGCAGTCACGAAAGCAGTTTGTAATTGCATTTCAAACTGCGTTTTAGCAGTTTAGTCAGGGCCCGAGTTTCAAATTGACCTTTTTTAGCAGTTCAGTCAGGCACGTGGCCCCTTTCTTTTCCGTTTTTTTTTTTTTTTTTTTTTTTTTTTTTTTTTTTTTTTTCCCTTTTTCCCCCCCCCCCCCCGTCGGGGGGGGGGGCCCCGGGGGAAATTTTTCCCCCCCCCCCGGGGGGGGGGGGGGGGGGGGGGAATGCATCTGGTTGTGTGGCGGGGCTACGGCCGAGATGTCTCGGCCACGCCTGAAAAGGGGGGGGGGAGGAGGGAGGGGACAGGGGGGAAATGAATAAAAGACGGGCCACGTGCCTGACTGAACTGCTACAAAGAGCAGCCCGAGTTTCAACTGCATTTGAAACTCGGGCCCTGACTAAACTGCTAACACGTAGTTTGAAATGCAATTATAATCCAGCGTCCTAGCTCAGTTGGTAAGGCACGCAAGTGGCATTCAGGAAGTCTTGGGATCAATCCCCATTGGCCTCATGTACCTTCGTGGGCATGGTTGGCGCCCGCCACCTACAGATAGCCCGTTGGTCCCCCCAATTGGCATTAAAAAGCAGTCTCTGCTGATGTCCATAGGGGGAGGGGTAATTGGGGAGGCACAGCGACTGGCCACTCATATGATACTCGGTGCCGCTGCTACGGGCTGTCCCCTGGCCGGTGCGGGCTGTCCCCTGGCCGGTGTACCCGGTTGGCGGTTCCCTGAAGGCAATCAAGGCCACCCTGCTGAAAAGGCCACCCGATGTCAGATTAGACACAATATTGAATTTACCTGGGCTGGTTAGTCCGATGATAATACCTCAAGGCCATCGCCCTTTTAAAAAAAAATAAAAAATGCAATTATAAACTGCTTCCATGACTGCGCCGTAGTTACCTCAAAAAAAAAAGAAAGAGGAATATAGCGTACTTTTAAAAAAAAGAAAAAGAAAAAGGAAAGAGAAAAAGAAAGATATTCCTCGAGCAGCAAAACAAGCTAAGAACAGCTGGCATGAGGAGCAGCATGTCGAGCTATATATGACAACCGATTCGCTTCCTTGGCCTACGGGTGCTATAGATGGTGCAAATGAAAGCAGCACAGGATGTAGATAAAATAAAAATAGAAGCACGCCAATACAACGGTACAAGGCACACTCACTCATACACATTCCTCTAGCAGCAAGACGAGTTAAGGACAGATGTCGTGAGAAGAGTGAGCATTCGGCATGCACAGCCATACCATCTTCTTCACCACTGACAATCGATTAGCTGCCATGGCCTAGTAAGGGCCTCTCGCTCCACTACACAACATTTCACATGCATTTGGACGCCTTTCTGGACCAGATGCATTAGGAGTCCGGCGTTCGGACTGTACTCAAAATTGGGACGAATATGAACACTACATACGTATATTTTAGTGTTCTGCAGTGTAGCAAGGCCCTAAGAGTGACTGTGAACGGTGCAGACTGCAGCAGACAAAAGAACCATTAGATGCAGATATATATAAATAGAAGCAGAAACTATACACCAGTACGAGCCACACCCTGATGAGAAGTGGGGCCTCCCCCCTGGGTGCTTTTTTACCCCTTTTCTATCGCTTTTCAACTATACTGTAACAAATACTCTTTAGTACGTTGCCCCCAGTGCCCAAGGCCAAACCAAACGTCAGCACAGCATTTCTTTGTTTCTACTTTCACTCGGTGCATTGATGTCAGGGACAGACGGGTCTCCGCGCCGCATAAAAATAGAACGGTACAAGGTACACCGATATTCCTCTAGCAGCAAGACAAGCTCCGAACAGAGGTCCGCGTCACCACGCATAGGGACATACTGACAAGAGAACTTTCCTGGATGTAGCCGACCGAAATTACAGCCTGACCTGGGCTGAGGTCCCACTACCAAATAGCAAAGAGGCTTGATTGGCTTGATTGCTAGCCCAGGGCCTCATGTTGATCAGACAGCTTTTAGCTGAGAGGGCTACTCAAGAGTTCCAAAGGTGGTAGTTTTAGTGGGGTCTGATGAAACTGATGAGACTAGACGAAGGGATGCTGGACCCGGTTTCCAGCACAGTTTCCCACATGTGTTACCATTTCCACCCGGTAGAACTGTGGGGACCCCGGCCCCGGAGACCTATATTGGAAATAAAAACCATGATTGATTAAAAAAAAAGAAAAAAGGGCTTGATTGGGTTATGCACCTGAGGGCCTAGTTGCACTACTCGCCATCCACCAACATTTTGAATGCAACTGAACTCCTTTGTGTCCAGATACATGCAAAATGTTGTCCCATGGCAAGTAGTGCAACCAGCCCCTGAATCTGGATATGTTTTGTGCACAGATGGAGACAAGCAGATCAATTGCGCCTCCCCGCATTGAGGCGCAATTAGGTCCAGACGATCAGTCGAAAATGCCCTACAGTATTCATTCCAAATAGAACACCCGGTCATTATCACTGGATCTAGACACAAACTTGCCCCAAATACAGCTGTAATGACCAGGCACTCTATTTGGGTGAAGAAGGTAGTGCGAGTTTGCTCTTAGATCAACAAATGATCCAATGCGGGATATGTCTTTTTCCTTTTTTTTTCTTTCTTTTCTTTCTTTTTTCTTTTTTAAAAGGGTAGTGGCAGATGTTTCATGGCCACAATTTTATTCTTTTTTTCCCAAAAAACAGTGTATTATGAAGTAAAGTTCCACTCGAGGCCGGGGTCCTCACAATTCTTTTTTTTTTCTTTTCTTTTTTTTGGAAGGGGGTCCTCACAATTCTACCCGGTGTGTTGCTGGAAACCGGGTCCAGCGTCCCGACAGGAGACTCGTCTTGGACAACCTTAAACCACCAGTACTTGGGCACTGCGCGCCGCGCCGGCCGCCCAAATCTTGAAGCAGCGCGGGCTGTCGATTCGATTTATCGACGGCCCGACGGCCACGGAAATCCCATAGCGTTAACGCTAAGGCGTCGCCCAAGTACTGGTGGTTTAACCAAAACCTAAACAGAGCTGTAAACTCAAGGAAGCCTGAACTGCCAAGACGGGTTTCCCACCACGCACCCTTGGATCTTCAGTGACAATATCAATCAACGGACCAAGATCACCATGGATACAGTTCAAGTTTGCTTCCTACCCTAATAATTATTATACAAACACCAAGCGAGTAGCGTTCCCACCACTGATGGAAGCACTCACACTGACTCCACAGTGCGGGTAACTACAGTAAGTCGTGTTATCATGAGTGGATGCCAAAGAATGTGTTTTTCGAAAACTTTATCAGCACACAGAAAAAGGAAAACTCCAAGACCAACACGCACTCCACAACCCCAGATCTACTGTTGACGCCCCGGGAACAGAGACAAAGTCATACGTCACCTAGATCTTCTCACCACCAAAGATCCTCTCATCTCCATCAGGGCTATCCTCTCATTCTGGCCTTCTAAAAGCACTGTAAAGAGCCTGAGCTGCCATGACAGGTTTCTCACCACGCTCCCTTGGATATTTGTAGTTTATTGATCGCAATGGGAACAACTCAAGTTTGCTCTTCACCGGTTCTCACTTACCACCTGACCAGTCGCGTTCCCACCACCCCTTGTTGCACTCTCACTGCTCAAGGTGACACGGCTGCTAGTAGTTCCATGAGTTTCCCCTGAGTCACTCTAAAACTGTGTCCCTCTCTAAGACTTGATCGTAGGCTGCTGTATGTATCAACATTTCCAGAACGACTGCACAAAATTAAACAGAACTCCCATGATATCCCCACCTTGGCAACAGAGCTGTGTGCTGCCAGGCACACTAGAATCACCAAGGGCACCTGCTAAAACATTCGCAGTCCAGGCGTCATGTACTCAAATAAAAATCTCTCGTTTTCTTGCATAGAGCCAGTGAGCTCAGCCTTCGTCACCTTTTGGATTACCCAGATGCTATAGAATGAACCTTTTTTTTTTTTTTTTTTTTTTAATACTGGGCCCGGTGCCCAAGGCTGATATTACCAATAATAATATTGAGGGCGGGGTCCTCACAGTCTGCCCGGAGTGATCGAACCGAAACTGCTGAGAACCGGGCTCAGCGTCCCTCAAATAGTTATGATGACGACCATGATGATACTGATGATACCATAGATAATGATGCTAATGAGAATAATGATTCAAATATATGAAAAAATATAGAAGATTATGCTATATCAGCTATTCTGGCCTCCTAATCCTAGTACAACTCCTAGCCCTCCCTGTACCAGGACACTGTGCCTCAGAGACAAAACCAACCTAACCAACATCAACCATAGCTGATCTCTTCTCGCCTCCTTGCAGCCCCCCCCCGTTCACCACTGGAATGCCTTCCACCCTCAGCAAACCCCAGATCTCTCGACAAGGCCTCACACTCCTGCCATTTACAGGTTACAGGGCAATGCCCCAGCTCCGGCCAGCGTCGTTCTGGCATCGGCAAACCAAGGGCACAGAACAGAGCAACTCAGTAGATATCAGTCCAGGTTCAACCATCTCTGAAGTCCTATATCCCGAATGTGGAAGAATGCTAGATGCTGCCAAAATTTCAGAACACCAAAAAGCTTAATATAACAATAATCAGATGATGATATTAATGATGTGATGATGATGATGATGATAATGATGATGATGATGAATATGATGATTAGTAGATGAAAATATAGAAGACTATGTTATAACAGCACTTCTAGCCTCCTAATCTTCGATAACTCCCAGCCCTCCCTGCACCAGGACATTACATCTTAGAGACAATACCCTCCTAACCAATGTCTACCATAGCTGACCTGTTCTCGCCACCTAGACTGTCCCTGGCCCCATAGGTTGTCAAGGCATCCCCCCCGGTTCGCCACTGGATTGCCTTCCTCCCTCGGCAAATCCCCAGATCTCTCTACAAGGCCTCACACTCCTGCCAATTGCAGGTTACAGGGCAACGCCCCAGCTCCGGCCAGCGTCGTTCTGGCTATAGAATGAACCTGCTCATACTAAGGCTGCAAACTACTCTAAATTTTGTTGCGCCGCGCGCTGGGAACTGGGCTCTGACTGGATCGCGCCCTTAATTTTGTGTAATTGTCGTTCTTGGCGGGCGCGATTGTAACTGTATCTTTCTTCTTTCTTGGTTTCCCCGTGTTTACCCGCCTTCTTCTTCTCTGCCTTGCATGCTTAATGCTCCGTTCTAATTGGCCTGAATGCCTGCATGACCGGATCGATGCATGGAGTGTGGCTACGACCCCCACGCCGCGGCCTGGCCATGCAGACGTAGGCACTTCCTCTCTTCTCCTTCTGACCACTTGGGCTTAATCTCGTATCCTTCGCGCAAGCATGCATGCTATAAATTTCGCAAGCGCGATTAAGTTTGCTCTCTATGAACCCTGGAGTTAGCGCGATCAGTGAGGGTCGGCTAACGAGTCAGCTTGAGAGGTGAGTCGACGAGAGAGTTGGGCAATCCGACGAGCTGGTGTCGGGTATGCGGGGTTGACGTATGGGGCCGCGGCGGACTGTGGCGCACGGGCGAACCTGGCTTGCATGCTTGAACCAAGCGGGGTGACAACTTTGTGTTGATGCGAGGCGACGGACTGCCCGCATCGGGAGTCTAGAGGAGAGAGAGAGAGAGCGAGCAGTTGTGGGTGCGGGATGAGGTTCTTTCTTTTGCTCGTCTGTATAATTTTGGTTTCTGCTATGGCCGATTTTGTTGCGGCCTTTTCGGACGTCTCGATTTTTCTTTGTCGCTTTTGCCTCGTATGTCTTGTTTAATTCGATTTTTCTTTGTCGCATAAATGGATGTGAACTCTTCTTCATTAGTGATCTTTTCAGATTTTCGATCTTGTTTTGTGATGCTTGTTTAATTCTATTATCCATCTGCATCTGATCAAAAGCACCTGCTACGGATGTTTGGGTTTTTATTGCTAGTCTTTTATCGTCATAAGGCCACCAAGAACGCTGTGAGATGTTGATTGTCTCTTTCCCCTTTTATCTCCTTTTTGTCAACATGAATGGCATGGATATGAATGAAACATCTGGATCTCACCCAACATAGCATGCGTAGGATAGTTGCATGTAGGATACAATCGCTTAGCCTACCTCGACACAGGAAACCCGAGCCCGATTCACTGCCGCTCGTGCGCACGCTTACGTACGACCGAGATCTCGAAAAACCAAGTCGTGGCGTACGCATGCGTCTGCATGAGTCGACCTCGAATTTATCATAAGGATGAGGGAAATTGAATTCATTAGCCGCATATGGCTGTGAAAAGTCCTTTTTGGATCACCGATCGTGAAAGCCTGAGGGATCCGGAGTATCGTGAGTACTGGGAAGGCGAACAACTCGGAAGACGGGGAAACTTGAGAAACCCGGAATTCCCCTGTCTGACAAAGAACGACCGACTGTGCGCGAGGGATTTCCACTGGGCTATAACCAACAATCCTAGGGGCCCAGACTATCCAGATACGGACAATACTCAATACTACATATCCCTGAGCTTCGTCATTATTAATCCCAGTTTCCCTCCTTTCCATCTCCTCCTTCCATATCACCAGCTCACAGTGGTACCGTGGAATTCCATAGCTCGCTATTGGCCCCACCCACCGTGCGAGGTTGCCAGCGGTACCAGGCATACCGGGCTTCGGGACTCATCCGACGAACCTGAACCGAAGCCGAGCAGTGATTACACAGCCTCCGCTTACAACCCGCCTCGTCGGAATCCGAAGCTTGTTGCGAGCGGCGCCGACAACTGTTCGCCCAGCACGACGGGCACGATGTCCCACCGATCCACCAGACAAGGGACTGACCGCGGCGACGCAACGGGTAGAGGCCATAGCCCCCTCCCCGAAGGCAGAAACGCCAGATACGATCCGTGCGTACCATTTTGCACCATTGTCCCTAAAGCTTGCCAGAGGAGATCTCAGTTCCGGCCTAGGACTCCACCCCCACTTTCCTAAAATCCTTGGCACACCCCCTTTTTCGCACTTCCAGGCCCACATCCCACTCCAATCAGGAAGTTGCGCTGGGCGTGAGGTTGGGCGTCACATTACGATCATGGTATTTGGAGTAAGGGCGACACGACGACAACGGGGGATGTAATAGCAAGGAAGCGCGGAAGACTCGTGGCGTGGAGAGTATTGAAGAGGATAATAACAGGAGAAAATTCAGAAAGCTACAACATGCAGAAAAAAAAAAGAAAAAAAAAGAAAGGGCTAGTGCTTAATCAGTGAATCCATCCAACAGACAAGACCAATTTTTTTCATTTTTTTTTAATATTAGTTTTTTTGGGGGGGAGAGGCTCCATCTTTTGGTGGGGAGCATCACCTGCTGGAAAGCGGGTCCAGCGTCCCTTATTCAGACTGAACTTGGATACATCAGAGAAAACAATTGTGGGTTATTCGTGCCAGCATTGATTACCCTGGGATCGAGGGGATTAACTGAGCAGGAGTGGGGAGGAAGGGGGAACCTCTTTTTTGATATCAGGACACGAAGCTTGAGAGGTACCTGCCAGCATTGATTACTCTGGGGCCCAGAGGATTGACTGAGCAAGTCATTGGAGAGAGGGGAGAGAACCTCTTCGCCCTGTACCGGGCGGGCGCCAGATATCCGCTATTACACACTAGTTCCTTCCTCCCCCCCTTTATTCACTCAGGCGCCAATATTGTAGAATCATGACTGCTTCAATGCTGATCCTTGTCGTCAACCGCCACTGTCCATAGTCTTTCGCATCTGCAGGGACCGCCCACCCCCAGGGGGCACTAGGGGTGGATGATGGCCTTTAAGTATCAGATAAGGATTTCTACCAAGGAGAAAGGGTGTGGGGCGGGAAAGGGTCCGGGAAGTCGGAAAGTGGTCTCATGGGGAAGGAGGACTCGACATTGGTCCACTCATTAAAGAGAAGCCTGTAATCTCTACAGGGCTCCTGTTCCTGCTCTGTCCCACTGTTCCGGTCCTCTCCCCACTGTATCTGAGCAATCCATCCCCATTGATTCCCTCCCAACCACTCTGCACAAAAGTTTGTGAGCGCTCGCTTAATGTCCTGGTTACTGCGAAATGTCTCCAGCTATGTTTTGAGGGTTTGCCATCTGCGTATGAGCTCCAACTGGATCTACTCTTTGATCCGTTCTATACATGTTTTATGTGAATGAGGAGGATTGAGCCATAGCAGGGTTGTGTCCAGTCAATATCGCCGGCTAGGACTATGGCCAGGGGGTATCTCGGAGCATTTTTCGCCATATACGGTCCCACCACCGCCATGTCAACAGTGCCACCGGGCATTGCATAAAGACATGCTCGATGGTCTCATTCCGTTTACATGAGGGGAAGGCTGTTAGGCATCGCTGGCACCAGTTGAGGGTGTTGCAGCCCCCTTTTGTTCCAAGTTTGTGTGGTCAACAAGCCAGGCATTAGTTGGGAGGCAGCTGTGGGCAATCTGCCACTGCAAAGATGTGACCTTGGCTGGTCTGACCTTGTTGTCAACAAACCATCGGATCGGTGAGATGAAGGAGCGATCTATATTTAGATGTTTGGCCCATCGGTCATTTATCAGATCGCGTAACGATCGTTTAGGGCGAAGCATCCTGTATGTGGATTTGACTGACAGGCTATGGAGGTAGATCATTTTGTTGGTTGTTTGTAACGCTCTTCCGCCAGTCTTCCATTGCCATTCCTGAGGGTCTAAAACCAGTTCCCGAATAGGAGTGTTGGGTAGGAAAACACTGTTGTCTTCTCCCTCTCCCAGCACTCTCACCCGGAAGACCTCAGTTTTGTGCCTCCATTCCATAGGGATCCGGGTCCCGGGATCCTATTAGGGAGTTTCGTGGGCCTATCACATAGTATTCAACCAACACATCCGAGGTTCTACCCTCATGAATTTGGCCAATCTTGGACTGGTCCCCTCTTATCCCAATCCAGTCTCCCTCCTGTAGAGTGGGTCCCCGCGAGTAGTCTATACCAATCCAGCGGGATGGCATCAATAATTGTATCCAGGTGTTGATCAATGTTGTGGCAGTATCGCAGAGTGTCGCGAAGTTGGGTGAATGTCTTCCAGTCGTTTCTCAGCTTGTCCCATAGATGTCCTACCCGAAGCACCCCGTGTCTAATACATCCTTTCCACGGCGCCGCTGAGCTGCAAAGTGTTTGTCCCTGATGCGGCGTAATCCACCGGTTCCCAAAGAGGTGTTGGCGAAAGACTTTCGCCCATCGATCAGGGGCAGGTCTGTCCGGGGGTGGGAGCCGTCGCCAACTTTTTAATAGGGATGGCCAAAAATTGTCCACTGTTTGGCCCTGATACTTCCGAGGTATCGACCAATAGCGGTCCTCCAGCCAGGTAAGGGGATGCACTTCTTGGGTGGTCGGGGGTGCGAGCCGGGCTACATGCTGTAGAGCCAGGGCCTGCCAAGGGAAAGACGAGAAGAAGTTAAAAACACAGGACCTCAAGTGTCCCTTAGAAAATGATTACGTCTTCTGATGGAATTTCTCATAGGACGTGTCGCTGACAAGGCTGGCGCTCTCGCTGGGACTGTCGAGCTCTCCCATCGCTAATGCCGCTCCCAGTGCCGAAGCGCTCCCACCACTGCCGCTTGCTCTCCAACCGCTTCCACGACCGCTGTATGCTCTCCCACTACCCATACCAACTCGGCCGCGGATAGTTCTGCATTCTGCATTACGATCACTTGGCTCCTCTGGGGATTAACCAATGTATTGAGCCAAGGAGACAACCAGATGCTGGTCCATGAATATGTCCATCTTCAAGATGTATATACTTAAGTTTGGTACAGTCTACAGGTTAAGTGGTTAAGCGTGGGGCTGCCAGGATGCCCGGGCGTACAAGCACAAAGGCGCTCCCTAGCCCACTCAAGGGCTAGGTTACACTCGGGGACTTTCCACCATAGCTCTCACACAGCAATGGTGCCTGGCAGGGTAGGCACGTCTTTAAGAGATAGGAGTCTGTGGTTAGACGTCGTGCTCTACTCAACTGCAAGCCAGGCCACAATTTTGATAAACAGCCAGGCAGAGCAGCATTTGAGGAAAACCTGGAAAAAGTACATCAGGAGCAAGGTCCCATGAGAAGAGAGCATTGGATTGACCACCTGGATCTGGATGTGTTTTAAGCAGAGATGACACACAGAAATCGAGAAATGGTCCAATTTCTTTTAAGAAGAAAAAAAGAATGGCTCTGACATCTGAAAAGAAATTGATCCCATGCATCCGTTTCGAAAAGAAAAAAGGGGTAAAAAGCTAACCACCACTGTCCCCAAAACAAAAAGAGAGGAGGAATTCGAGGAAAAAAAAAGGGGGAAAAAAAAGCAAACTATAAGCTTCTGATCCGACAGTGCCTAAGGGGAAGATCCCACTTCTACCATTTTTCATAAGAACGTAAAAGTGCCACGAAAGGTGGAGGCGCAGCGCACGGAACGTGAAAGAAAAACGCGACCCCACATGCCCTACATCTGCGGGACTTTTCCTAACGGAGCGGCACTATCTTGTGGCGCCTCAAGGATCCAACGGCCTGCACATCAGGAAAAAAAAAGGAAGAAAAAAACAAGGGCTCCTTCTTTCACGATTCAGGGTAGGGGGTGGCCTCTTCAGAAAATCAGAAGAACTACCGCCCCTGCAATCACGCTCGCGCCTCCATGTACGAGAACGTTTCCACTTCCCTGACGTTCCGGGACGGGATCCAAGTTTCCTGGAAAGAAGTGGGATCCCAAATTTTGCCTAAAAGTGCCCTGCTTATAAGAAGTGGGATCTGCCCCTAAGTTAGGTAATTTGGTGAAAAAGTTGGACCCCATCACTTTCCGAGGTCAGTGGGTTCGGCGCTCTGTTAGGGGTACGTTTTCAGGTTATGTGTACGTGGCGCATAGCCCGTGATGAACACTACATAAAATGGAAAGCTCAAGGACCCCTACCCCTACCTAGAAAGTTGCCGTGAAAATGTGTCGGCCTTTTCTATGTCCACCATTCCTCAGCAGGTTCGTCTGTGTCACCCACATCGGGAGGCCAGGCCATATGGCGGCCCACAGGAATGCCCTACTTCATAGACGCCCAAAAAAACCCGCCGCGGTAGTTGGGAAAGACCCACCGAACCCMCCTCTCTGGGGACCCAGTTTGCTTCCCTCCYCCCCCCCCCCCCCSGCCCGGCCCGTTGCCTTCTTTGTATGTAATGCCGGATCAGCGCCTAAAGCATCAATTCAGCAATTAACTATATCAGCAAATAGCAGATCATAATCATGGAGTTCGTTATTATTACTGAAATATGCAAAAAAAGAAAAGAAAAGAAAAGAAAAATGTGAAACTGGAGATCATTGCTCATGCCCCAATAGTTGACAACCAAACCACGTACAACTTACAGGGCTTGGCCCCACCACTCACCAAACGTGCAAACTGGAGGATGAATCTTCTGCAAGACAACGGAAAGATACACCTATTACACCCGCCCGCCCGAGCATGCCTTTTTCACACTTGGTGACTGGTCCGACGGGGTCCATAAACACCTGGAGCAAGGTCCAATTGCCAGCCATGGGCTTAGCAATTCAGTAGCCAAGTACACTTTTTCTTCTAGATGTTAGAGTGCTGCTGTGGACAGAAAAGGGCAATAGAAAAAGGCAACAGTAAGCATCTCTCTCTCTCTCTCTCTCTCTCTCTCTCTCTCTCTCTCTCTCTCTCTCTCTCTCTCTCTCTCCGTGTGTGTGTGTATGTTTATCTATCTATCTATCTATCTATCTATCTATCTATCTATCTATCTCTACATCTCTACTCTTACTCGTCTTCCACTCTTACTCTCACGTCTCTGTTACTCTTACTGCTCTCTTTCTCCTCTTACTCCTACTCTACTCCTCTCGTAGTCCTACAGACTCCTACTCGACTCTACTCTTAGTACTCTACTCCTACTCCTACTCTCTTAGTCCTCTCTTACTCCTCTCTAACTCCTACTCTACTCCACTCCGCTCCACTCTAATCTTATCTAATCTAATCTACCTCAGACATAAGAGAATCAAACACCACCAGAAGCCATGCCCCACTTGTGGAGGGGTTTTTTTTTTGTTTTTTTGTTTTTTTAAAACATGCCCCCGCCAGTGTTAGTGGTGCTGATAAGAGCAGACACCACTAACACCTGGGGTGAGGCTCCATCTATTGGTGGGGAGCATCACCTGCTGGGAAACGGGCCCAGCGTCCCATATACAGATTGAATTTGCAGCATGTCAAATGAAGAACCGTTGTGGGGGAGTCCTGCCAGCATTGATTACCCTGGCATCCAGGGGATTGACTGAGCAGGACGGGGGGGGAAGGGGGAACCTCTTCACCTTAGAACCGGCGCCAGATACCTACTGTAACACACTAGTACCTCCCTCCCCCCGCCAGCTTCAATCTGAACTGTCTCTTCCCTAGTACTGTGCTTTTGAAACCATACCACTGTTCTCCCACCATCCACTTGTGGAGGTTTAGTTGTGGTTTGCAGTTATTTTTCAACATGGTCACACTGTGGTCGTGAGATTATCAGATCCGATGGCAGGGACCTGTGTATACTAGAAACCAGAAGAAATCATCTTCAACGGCGGCTTGGCCCCAGTGGTGGTAGACCCGAATTGCACTACCTAATTGTTTTTTGCACCGAAACGGATCAAACCCACTCCACCCCACGCCCCTACATTGAAAGCAAGGCCTGTAGGGCCTACCTGTAGGTGGCCACGAGTGTCAGAGAGGGGGAGCCTGTACTTCCAACAAAATGAGTCATGCAACATCACTGGTTGTGATGACACCAGTGGAAAACGACCTTAAGTCACCAGTACTTGGCCCATAGATCGGCCGCGGGCCTTACCTGTTAACATGCCACAACTTTCACGGGTCCGGGAACGCCCGGTAGTGCGATGGAGGAGGAAGCTGTTGGCCCCCACGGAAATCGCAAATGAACTGCAGGCTGTCCTCTTGGTTTATAGTGTGCATGTGTTTCCACATGCACAGATGCAGCATAGGCCAGAAATGAAAAAGAAAACAAATGAAAACGAGAGAACGTGCTGGAACAGGGGGGGGGGAAGACAAAGCTGTACCCACCACTTGGGGGCAGAGTGAGAAAACGGCCTTCAGTGTTGCCAGAGGCCCTCCTCTCAAGGCGGGCAGGCGGGCACCTGCCAGATCAAGGGCCTCGCTCCACTTTTCCC
>BFEA01000063.1:3705786-3723631 GCA_003427395.1 Chara braunii
CTCTCCTTTTCCCCCATGCCACGCCGATCCATCGCGCGGACGACACGTCTGAACCACACAGAGTAGCGTAGAGTAGATTAGAATATCGTCTCTCTCTCTCTCTCTCTCTCTCTCTCTCTCTCTCTCTCTCTCTCTCTCTCTCTCTCTCTCTCTCTCTCTCTCTCCTATGCGCAGCAGCAGTAGCAGTAGTCGTCGTACTGCATCTCTCATGGGGGTAGTTGTTTGATTGGGGGGGAGCGGCGCGGTAGGCGCGAGTAAAACTCGTCTCTCTCTCTCTCTCTCTCTCTCTCTCTCTCTCTCTCTCTCTCTCTCTCTCTCTCTCTCTCTCTCTCTCTCTATCTATCTATCACACACCCACCCACACACACACACACACACACACACACACTCATAGTTCACAGCCCGCAAAGAAAGGACACCAACAGACATGAATAAAAAAGCACAGTTAACTCACCTTCAGTCATCGTGGCGAGGTCGTCCAAAGGCCACCACGAAATGCATAGACCCAGCCTCAGCATCCAACCTTCACGATGCAGGCCAGGAGGTAAAATAGCTTAGCAACAACAATGTATATATGTGGGTGTTCCGGGTGTGTTAGTGGGTGGGGTTGTGTGTGCACGTGCGTGTGTATACGTGTGCGTCCACCGTTGCGCAACGTGCAAATCGAGCGTCGAAGTCGAGCGGTAGAGTAGAGTAGCGAAGTCTAAGTCGAATCGAGCATAACCGAGTAGAGAAGTTAAGTCGAAGTCGAGGAACGAGCGTCGCAGAGTAGAGCAGCGAAGTCAAAGTCGATCGTAATAGAATAGTCGAAGTCGACCATAGGCACGCGGTTTCTTTCTGGCGCCGCCTCCCAAAATTGAGAGAAGTGGGCGCGCTCAACCTGCGTTACGTAGTTTTTGTGCTCACCGAGTAGCGCTTTTGTTCGGCCGGTAGCGCTCTGCTACCGGCCGCCCAATCTATCCATCCACGACGCGCCACCTTCACGCGTTTCGTGGTGCGAGATGGAAACGGAGCTTCGCCCACGGTTCTCCCTGGGATTCTGCCGTTCGTGGTAGCATTGTTACAACTTTCCTCCATTCGAATCCCTTGATGTTCTGAGGGGGGTACGAGTTCACCGATCAGGGCGATCACATAGCATGGAAGCTCTTGAAATAAGAGCCTAGCCCGGCGTGTGTCTGCCATGCAGGGCGATCACATAGCATGGAAGCTCTTGAAATAAGAGCCTAGCCCGGCGTGTGTCTGCCATGTATTCAAATTTCTAATAAGAGCCTTGGGCCTACGGGTTTCCCCGTATGCCTATAGGTAGGAGTAGTGGAAGGTAGGTAGTGTGAGGAAAAATTGAGAGAAGAGTATAGTTTTTCGAAAAAAAAAAAAAAAAAAAAAAAAAAAAAAAAAAAAAAAAAAAAAAAAAAAAAAGCCTAGCCCATGAACTGTTGAAATACAGACCCGTGTTCGAATCCAGAAGATGGTACTTGATGAGTACAACCAAATATTTCTGAAGATAAATGGAATTCCTCCAGCCTGTAGGACTATAATTAGGAGTGGTGGTGGTGTGTATGGCGCAGGACGCCCCAAGTAGATTTAGTCAAGTTAAGCAGGGCAGAGCTTGATTGCGCATGGTGCGGGGTTAATCCTTCCTTATTTGGGAAGCAATCTGTGCCCCTTGCCCGTGCTACATCCATATCGAATAGGGAAGCTGTCTCCATGAGAGCAGTGGCTGAGGCTCTTCCAGCCCTAATGGGAAGAGGCGTGAGTTGGCTTTGTATTCAATTGCATAATTTGAGCCTTGGGCACTGGGCCCCTTGTTTTGGGGGAAAAAAAAAAAAAAAAAAAAAGTAGTGGTAGGTAGGTAGGGCGTAGCCACACCACTCTGGAAATGTGCAAATTGAGAATGAACTTCCGGCTAGAAGGTGGCCAGATGCGGCCCCCAAATCTTTGTCTTTTGCACATTTCGAGAGTGGTGTGGCGAGGCCCGTAGTGTGAGTTGAAATTTAGAGAAGAATGCTGTAACGCGTGGGAATGTGGGAGGGTCAGGCCAGGTGGAAGTAGCTGCTCAGGTCCTGCTCCAGCCGGTCGGGACACACCTAATAAAAGAATTTCTCAGGTTGAATCCTCAATTCTCAGTCATTGTCGCTGGGATGCCAATCAGGGTGGGGGCTCTGCTAGGCTGCTTATCTGGCTTGAGACCCTCAATTGCCGGGGGGGCTCACTGCGAGTCTCAATCGGGCGCTGAACGTGTGGGGCGTTGAATACGTCCACGTTCAGACACATCTGTTTGCACTTGCAAATGCAATGCAGGGGCCATGTCCCACTAGCAGCGTTGAGCTACCTCAACGCCTGAATCTGGACGTGTTTGTGGGGACGTGCGGTTCAGGAAACTCGACACCATTTCTGCACATCTCCGTAAAAGCATCCAGATTCAGGCGTTGAGGATACTCAACGCTGCTAGTGGGACTTGGCCCCAGGTGTGTCGTTTCAACCTGCGGCCAAGGCCTCGCCCTTTCCGATTCAGACTTTTCCACTTTTCCACCCTGCCGCTGCTTTGCCTCTGTTTCGACCAAACCCAGTGCGCAGTCCCACGGGCAGCTACCGGTCCCGCATTTTTCAAAGAAACTGCCACCACCCCCAAAGATCCACCCTGCCGCTGCTTTGCCACCGTTTAGACCGAAACCCATCGCGCGGTCCCACGGGCAGCTACCGGTCCCACATTTTTCAAAGAAACTGCCACCACCCACCGAAGTGTCATGCCTGCACCTGCCTGCATTTTTTGAACCTTCCAACGACC
Source organism: Chara braunii (assembly GCA_003427395.1). Classification (NCBI taxonomy): domain Eukaryota; kingdom Viridiplantae; phylum Streptophyta; class Charophyceae; order Charales; family Characeae; genus Chara; species Chara braunii. Next base: position 3,708,572 of record BFEA01000063.1, read on the forward strand.
AAACGAGCCCGAATCAACAACCATATAACGAAGGACGACGAAAATGTCTCGGGCCAGGGGGAAATGTCTCAGGGGGGGAATACGCACCCCTGACCGTTTCGACCAAAAACCAGTGTGCGATCCCACTGGCAGCTACCGGTCCCACATTTTTCAAAGAAACTTGTGACGAACCACTTTCTCTGGTGCGCGATTTTCTGCGCGATTTTCTGCGCGATTTTCTGCGCGATTGCAATGAGGGATCCTAAGCTGGGAAGGTTGGGCCAATTTCGGGAGATTGGGATAGATGGGAAATTGCATCAGTACCCTCGCTTCTTCGTCTTTTGCGTCGATTCCTTTCGGATGGCTGAGTTTGGAGCTGGGTGAGTCCCGGGATGGGCGATTGATTGGTCGAGCGGATGGCTGGTGCGCCGCCGAGCGCGCGAATAATAAATGTTGACGTCGTTCCTTTTGTTTCGGTTTCGGAACTTTTTAGGCGTGGACATCGCGCGGGAATTTTACTTCGTTTTTTTTTTTAATTTCCTTTTCGAATTCTTTTTCGAATCTTGTCGAGCCCCGATGGCTCTCAGAATTTCGGACTTTCTTTCCGAAACTTGTGCTTTTTGCTTTTTCGCATTAGATAGGAATTTATGAATTTTAGAACTTTCTTTTGCCGCGCGGCGCCTTTTGCTCACGCGCTTCTTTATGCGGCTGAAACGGAATTCTGATTAGTCGGCGCCTTTAATTGGGTGTGTAACTGTAATTTTGGGCTAGCGTCATTGTAACTGTATCTTTCTTCTTGTGCTTCGTCTTTCCCGCCCTTCTTCTCTTTCTTTTGCTGCGTTTTTGGTAGCCACGGTCTGCATGATCGGATCGATGCGTGGAGAGCGGATACATCCCCCACGCCGCGTTCTGCCCATGCAGGCGTAGGCAATCCCTCCCCCTTCTCTCCTTCTAAGTCCTTGTAATTTTGTGTTCCTCGCGCATGCATGCAGGCTATAAATTTCGGCTGCGCGATTAGTTACCTCTCTTAACTAGCTGTTGGAAGTTCGGGGTTGCGCGATCAGAGAGGGTCGGCACACGAGCGAAGTAAGAGGTGAGTAGAGCAGGAGTCGGGCGACCGGACGAGCTGGTGCCAAACGCGCGGGGTTGACGTGGGCCACGACGGATTGTGGGCGCGGGCGAACCCGACGGGTGCGGGAGGACTAAGCGGGGTGACGACTTCGTGGGTTGGTGCGCAACGACGGATTGTCCGCATCGGAGAGAGAGAGAGAGAGGAAGGGGGAGTTGAGGTTGATGGACGCGGATTTGCTGTTTCTTTATCTCTTCTCCCTCCCTGCTTATGTATATAAGTTTTGATGTCGGCTCAGGGCAATTCGCCCGTTTCTGTTCTTTGGAATCTGGACTTGGATTTTTGCTCACACTTGTCCTCACGATTTCCATCTCGGATATATTGTGTGTATGAATGGATGAATGGATGTTATGTCTGATTGCGGATTCTCATGCCCGATCCTTGCCTTTGTCTTTCGTCTTGATGTATTCGTATGAAGGGTAGGAATTTTGCATAGTCACCAATGCTGTCTCCATTTTTGCTTATCTTTTGATTGAGCTATTGTAGTTGTTGCATCTTGCATGCTCGAACATTACGGAGTGATCAGACAATCGAATGTCTGGCCCAGCGAACGCCGCGCGAGGATGCGTCTAATCACGACCTGATTGGCGTCTTTACACGTGTCCCCGTGCGTCGATTCGTCAATTGCAGGAGCACCGTTTGATTGGATACGGCCATCCGGGTCTGCGACGGAGCAGTCATCCCGTGCGAACACACGTAAGCGTGACTCGATTCCCGCAGCCAGCACGTGCTCGCACGAGGTGATCACAATCGGCACAGACCCGCCCTTAGGCGTCTCGCAGCTTTGCGATGACATAATGACACACTCCGAGAGCTCAGAGTCGTTGTTGTACGACCCAGACTATTTCACCCCTTGGATAGAGGAAAGCCTCTGACAGAGATACCCTTGCCTAACAGAGAATCGACTGTGTCCTAGGGAGTTTCACTGCGCCACCACTCGCAACCCCCGATGCTCTGATTTCCCTACTCGGGACCACACCCACTGCTTCACCCACGCCGGATTTATCGTTATCTCCACCAGCTTCCCTCCCTTCCATCTTCTTCTTCCGTATCACCGACTCAGCGTCGTCCCGTGGAAGGCCATATCCCCCTACTGGCCCAGCACGCCCTGCGGGAATTGCCGACGATGCGGCGACGAGAGAGCTCCGGAATCCCGAAGGCCTAACCTGAACGCGCGACGACCGGCGTCACGTGGCAACTTCCGACGGCCTGACTCATCGGAACCCCACCCACCCCGGAGGGACCTTCCAGCGAACCGCCGTCCTCAGAACCGATGGATCGCATGACCTTGAATGAACCGCGCACGCCATCTGCCTTATGACCAGAGGTGGTCCGCCCTCTTCACCAAATTGCACTCGTGCCCCCGAAAAACTCTGCCACAAGAGATCTCAGTTCTGACCTGGGACTCCACCCCCACTTTTCCAAAAAATTATTGGCACACCCCTTGTTGCACTTCCAGGCCCACACTCTACTCCGATCAGGAAGTCGCGCTGAGCGTGAAGTTGGTATTGGAGTCCGACACGTGGCCGGGTTTTAGGATTAATAGCACGATAATTGAGCGATCTGGCTAACCGAGGGCGACCTTGACCCCGGAACGCGCATAGATGCGACCCAGTCATTACGCAAAGTAGATCTGCTAATCGACGGGCAGCCAACATGAACGCTAATCCGAATCCGCAACAAAATGCTAATCAACAAAATCCTAATCAACCCGCCCCGCGAGCACGGGCTCCCATGACGCAACCTGATCTCTATCTGTTTGACCCTGCACATCATCTTGCAGGAGCATGGCCAACCATGCTCCGAGCACAGCAGTATGACGATAACGAAGCTAAGGTAAACGTTCCCGCTCGATTAGGAGGAGATGCTCATCACTGGTTTAGTACCTATGTATGGGTAGATCTTCTGACCTTCGAACGAGATTTTATGAATTGATTTGATTACGTTCATCCAGAGCAAGCACTTTTTATGATTAAAGACCGGGTGCAAAAACCTCTCGAGTCTATCGCAGAATATCGAAACCGGTTCTTCCGAATGTTTGTGGAAACTGAGTGAGGTGAGCAAGTCGGGCAAAATTTGTTTATTGATGGGCTTCGCAGCCGAATGATAAGGGCGAAGCTGGGAAAGCAGTTCTCCCTATCAATCATACGCTACAACAGATTATGGCCGCTGCCAAGGAGATAAAACGAAAGTTCGCGGCGAGCTTCCTGGAAGGAGAAGATTATCCTAAGGAAGGGGATTTGTCCGAACTCGCAAGGGCAAGAGCTGAGTTGGCCGCGTTGCAGAACAAGTTCGAGAATATGGGATTTGTGTCTGGCCCGGTCACCTATCTGGAACAGATAGCCCCTAAACGACCCGCCCCGAGCGGAACCACGAGTGCCCCTGTTCCCGTGGTGCCAACACCTGTAATGACGGCACCCCCCGCCACCGATTGAGAACCCTGTGAGGACAACTAAGTCCATTGCCATTTTTGAACTAACCAAGACGTTAATTAACCTAATCCAAGAAAGCAAAAAGGAACAGCGAGAGCATAATGCTCGGTTAGAAGCTATGATGAGAAACATGCGGCCCATAGCAGTACGAGCCGCTCCAATCTAACAGGGACTGCCCCGGCGCCTGCTCTCGGAGGGGCCGCAAGCAATCTGAACATCTATTATGCATGTCATCAACCAGGGCATCTAGCCCGTGATTGCCCCCACTAGCCCCCACAACAATGGGTCGGGGTCGCACCAATGGCAGGTGCCCCCATCGCTAACGGACCTGGACGGGTATGAACCCTCATCGAAGAAATGGAAGGAGGGGGACGTTCGTTAGCTACCACGGAAGAGGCCGCTGAGCTCACCCCGTTGGAACAGTATGTATCGCTTGGTTATCCTGGGCTTGGAATGATTGGAACAATCAGACCGGCGCCGGAACAGAAAGAAGTGGCGGAGTGGCGACCTTCTCTAAGAGAGATGGAGTCGGGAGGACCCACCTTCGTCACTAAGGAAATCGATGTGCTCAACATCATCCGAGCCTTGGACTATCGGATTCCACTTCCGATTGGCCACCTGCTCTCGATCTCTGAACAAGCTAATGAGCGAATGCTACAGCACTGTCAGGCGAACCGAAAACGATTCGCCCTCGCCCGAGCGACGAACGTGAAAACTAAAAACCCCACGCCCGACGAAAATGCGGCTGACACCCCGGATCCGATCCGAGTAGGATTAATTCAGAAAGATGATCATTTCCTACGGATTAAACCCATTCCGTGGAAATCTGCGGAATGCGACATTGAAATATGGGGAGTTCCGTACAATGCAATCATTGATTCGGGAGCTGCTGTTTTGACTATCTCACTGCGAGTAGTTGAGAGGGAAGGGAGGAAAAACGATCTGATCATGCTTACAGGAAAGGATCAGCTCGTTTCAGCAGACGAAGAAAAGATTAAAACAATGGGAAGAATGACCAATGTCGCCTTTCGATTAGGAAAGGTGCATGTGTTAGGAGACGTCGTGGTATTAGACGTAAACACCTACGACGTCCTTTTTGGCCTTCCCGCTCTTGTGGCGTTACAAGCGAACTTGGATTTCGAGCGACGGTCAATCATCCTCCGAAATACGGGACAAAAGCCCTATGCTGTACATATGAGGCTGACCCTTCGAACTACCATCAACGCGGTCCCGCGAGTTTCTCTGATGATAGCGGGAACTCTTCGTATGATCACCTGGGAAGACCTCGCAGACGATGAGCCATCATCGAAGGATGCGGATAACAGTGGCGAAAATGATCCGAAAATTCTGAAGCTAGCACGACAGCGCATTTATTACCCGCCGCCCAGAACGATCGCAAGAACGATGCATCTAACCAGTCGGAATATCCAAAGGACCAAAGCGATGATTTTTGGTGAACCCCTCGTACAGATTTCGAGGATGGCCGATTCTTTGAAACCCCCTCAACTCTGTACGAAGAAATCTCCCCTCTCCTCGCTTGATACAACGACAAAAAGCCCTATTGCGATATCACAGATCTCCCGAAGTCCCTATTGACACCCCCAAAAGAAGTACCACTGCTACGCCTGGGGGCGGAGGCTAGTTCTTTGGAACCGCTGGGCGTCTCGAGGCTGAATCGATGAGCTCGGAGTAAAGATTGCGACTAAAACCGTGCCATGGCAAGATATCTACGATGGGATCACCCCGGAAGGACACGTGGCCATCCGGGAGGAAAACGCCCAGATGATGACCACGGTGTTCTCCTGGCGATCGGACCATTCGTTTATCTCTGCGCCACCACCTAATTTGGCGAAACAAGCACGCACGAAGCAGATCGACGTACGGATCTGGGACCAGCTTTTCGAGTTACACTTTCCACAATACGTACCTGATGAGATTCATCGTTTGATTGCAGACATTCTGACGGAATATGAGGGAGCGATTAGCGTAACGGACACTGACATCTTCTTGTCGTTGGTTATTCAGCACGAAATTCAGGCGGGAAATCATTCCCCCATCCACTGCAAGCCCTACCGATACTCCCTGATAGAGTGGAAAAAGGCTTTCGAACGAATTCGGGAATTCGAAGCAAGCGGGTGGATCAAACCCGCCACCGGACCATGGTCATTTCCAGTAGTGTTGGTACCAAAGAGGAACGGATCCATCCGCATATGCATCGATTATCGCAAACTGAATGAAATCACGATTAAAGATGTGTATCCCCTCCCCCGGATTGATGATTTGCTGGATGCGATTGAACGTGCTAATTATTTTAGTAAGTTTGATATTCGGCATGGCTTCCATCACATTCTGGTTAAGGAGGAAGATCGGCCGAAAACGGCCTTCGTACTGTTTTAAGGCACGTGGCAGTGGGTTCGGTGTCTGATGGGAATTTGTAACGCACCTGCCATGTTTCAGCGAGCGATGAACGTGACGTTCCAAAACTTCGTCAACAAGACACGACTGATGCAGGGAATGATTAACTTCTGCGTGATCGTATACATGGACGATATTCTTGTCTACTCGGAGACCTATCACGGACATGCGCAACACATCGAGTGGACATTGGGAGCAGTGAGAGACGCTGGATTCAAGATTGCACTCGAGAAGAGCGAATTTTTCCTCTCGGAAATTTCGTTCTTGGGCTACGTAGTAACACGTGGAAGACTGCGACCGGATTCTAGGAAAGTTGCGACTGTGAATTAAGCCCCAGTTCCCACGTCTCTGACGCAGGTTCGAGCCTTCTTAGGCCTGGCGTCGTACTACCGCCGTTTTATCAAAGGGTTTGCGGCGATTGCTCGGCCTCTCACGAACCTGCTTCGGAAGGACCAGCCTCTGCAGTGAGACTCTGAGTGTGGACAAGCCTTTGATGCACTCAAAGAGGCCCTGGTCACTGCACCTGTTTTGATCCGACCGGACCCTGGCAAGCAATTTATTCTTATAACGGACTGTCAACCGGAAGCGATCTCCGCCATTTTGGCACAGAAGGGGAACGATGGTCGTGAACATGTCATCGAGTACACGTCACGAACAATGCCGGACGAACGAAGGAATGATTCAACACCTCAAGGCGAATGTTATGAAGTAGTCTGGGGAATCCAGCACTTCCATCCGTATCTCTACGGACAGAAGTTACGCAATACAGGAATGACAGTAAGCCGTGGTTGTGTTCCTTGTGTCGGGTTGAGAACTTGAAGATCCCGACCGAGGCTCGCTTTTTGGATGCCACGTCAGAAGGGTTGGAAAGAACCCGAAAGTTTAGAAGGGCTGAAGTATGGACCGATATCGCTCTGATTGCTACCTTAGTGGGTAACCCCCTCCAGGATTTCACCAAGGAAGATCAAAGGAGGGCTAATGAAAGGGCTCGGGATTATCGATCGGTCGAGGGTAGGTTAGAAAAACGGAAAACAGACGGCAGTGGGATTTGGATGGTTGTACCGCATCCGTTCATGAGGTATGACTGGGTGAAGACAGCAGACGAAGAAACGGCTGCCCATTTTGTCGTACGAATTACGGAATCGGCAATCGACAAAAATGAGTGGTACTGGTCCAATATTCGGGACGATGTGAAATTCATCGTGGCAAACTGTCAAGTCTGCGCTGCTGACAAGGCGCCGATCCAGCCGCCAAGATCGATAGTACCAACGGTAGTTGAGCGGCCGTTTCAAAGGGTGAGTATGGATACTACCGATATCGTGGTACCTCCTGACCCTAATAATTGTGAATATTCGGTCCTGCTGGTATTTGTCGACCATGTTTCGAAATGGATCGAGGCCTATCCATGTCGCACGCGGCAAGCCGCCGAAATCGCGTGGTATGCTAACCGTTTTCTCGGGATGCACCAGGATACGAAAGAAATGTTGACCGATAATGGGGCAGAATTCAGAGCGGAAGTATTAAGGAACCTGGTCATACACAGTGTCGCTGTGCGGAATACCGCACCCCACATGTCACAATTCAATGGGCTGGTAGAAAATGTGAATAGGGTGATAAAGACAACACTGCGACTTAACATCGCGGCACGGGATCCGAGGCCTTGGCCCGATATCGTCGACCACATCTTGGCGGTCCATTGTGGAACGACCCACGAATCGACGGGGAGCCCCTTCCAATTAAGGACCAATAACGTCGCTTGCGTTTCGATATCGAGTGTCCCTGATGAATCGACGCTCAACCGGCGGCCCACAAGGGCCACGGTTCGAGACAAGGCCAAGCGACACTTAGAGCTAATGGAATGGTCCCTCCCCAGGCTAGCCCGAAAACGCCAGAAAATGATCGAGTTGGCCCACGACCGACAGGTCCGAAGCTACGAGGCCCGAAACGGGAACGCAGGTCCACGGCTCCAGTACAAATTGTGGGACATCGTGCAGGTGAGGAAATGTGCTCGCCAAGGTAAGCTAGCACCACGATTCTTCGGGCGATTCCGCGTGATTGAGCTCGGACCAAACAGTGTGAACACCATGCGGCCTGCGCCTGAAGTCTCCGGCAGCCGGTCGGCTCGTCCTATCATCCGCCACGTGTCCTACCTTCGTCCCGTTCCTTCTTCCCCATCTTTGCCTTCATCTGATTCCTCCCCCACTGCGGAAGAAGACGAGAGAGAGAGAGAGAGAGAGAGAGAGAGAGAGAGAGAGAGAGAGAGAGAGAGAGAGAGAGAGAGAGAGAGAGAGAGAGAGAGAGAGAGAGAGAGAGAGAGAGAGAGAGAGAGAGAGGAAGTCAGGAGTCTGAGTGACAGACTGGACTCGAACGCTGGAACTACCGGATCTCACCACTGGGCCTACGGGCCCGAGATCTGGGACGTATCTGGCTTGCTTTCAGGGAGTAGAGAATTAGACGGTCTTTTCAGTAGGCGGTGTCGGTGGGCAGGATGTCAGAGAGAGTAATGTGCATGAGGATAAGGAAAGCCAGTAGATATTGTCGGATATAGAGAAATAAATAAATAAGGAAGATCGGAAGCTGAACTGCGAAAGGGAGACTCCCTGTCAGACTGAGAATGATCGACTGTGCCGGGGCGATTTCCAGTGGGCAATAAACCAGGATTCTCGGATTCCGGACTATCCCGACACCCGCAATAGACAATATTATCGGACCCCAGGCTTCGTCGCTATTACTATCCGTTTTCCTCCCTATTACGTCCTTCTCCCGTATCACAACCTTTTTTTTTTTTTTTTTTTTTGAAAATCGAATTGCCGCCTGCCATCAGAGGTGATACGAGCATCCCCTGATGATAGGCTCCTAGTATGGCTCCATTCTATTGGTGGGGAGCTGCACCTGCTGGAAACCGGGTTCAGCGTCCCTTTAACAAAATAATAGTTGGTACCTCTTCACCCCGCTTCTAGGGGCGCCAGATATTGTCCTACACTAGCACCAGAAACTATTCCTAGGTTCAAGAAAACCTAGCTAATCCAAACCATACCAGCTCAAAAGAACCAATGCAGCAGGGGCGAAAAGAAGGCTATATTGTGACGCCCAATCTCACGCCCAGCGCGACTTTCTGTTTCAGGGTATTAGTTGGCCTAGAAGTGCGAAGAGGGGTGTGCCAAGGATTTTAGGAAAGTGGGGGTGGAGTCCCAGGTCGGAACTGAAATCTACGGCGTCAAGTTTCAGGGGTAGAAGTGCAAGTGTCCCGTTTTAGCTCAGAATCGGGGCGATCGCCGATCTTGTGGCCTGGGTCGGGGACGTATCTGATGTACAGGCGAAACACTACGAGTATCTCACTTAGAGCACAGGTACGGTCATCGGCCAATGCACGTCTCATAGTCTGATGAGGACGGTCGTAGTCAGAGACCGTGCTCTCGACACTCTGCTTCGGAGCGGGTTCGTCGGACAACCCTGCTTCGCAATACTAGTTGTATTGCCGACACTCCGAGCACGGTGTGCGGGGTAGCCCGACTGCTGCGGGTTAAGCTCCCTAAAAACATCTTTGAATCTCTGGCAGGCGTCCATCGAATCAGGTGAGCTCGATCTTTTTTTACTCCATCTTTCTTCTCTGAATCTAAGCTCGGGCTCAAGATCTGGTTCCAATCTCCAGATATTACTAGTTTTTTTGCAGTTTGGAAGGAGGGGTAGGCATTAATAAAATTCAAGTTTTTCCCTTCCTTTTTCTGTTCTTTGTTTGTTTTCTTATTCTAAAAGGGCAGCAGTCTTGATTCGGGCTCGTTTGGTCATTGGATGGTTTGAAAAATGCAGGCAGATGCAGGCACGACACTTTGGGGCGTGGTGGTGGTTTCTTTAAAAAATGTGGGACTGGTAGCTGCCCGTGGGACCGCGCTCTGGGTTTTGGTCGAAATGGTGGCAAAGTAGTTGCAGGGTGGATCTCTGGGGGGTGGTGGCAGTTTGTGACGCCCAACCTCACGCCCAGCGTGACTTCCTGATCGAAGTAGACTGTGGGCCTGGAAGTCCGACAAGGGGTGTGCCAAGGATTTTCTGGAAAACTGGTGGTGGAGTCCCAGGTCAGAACTGAGATCTCCTATGGCAGAGTTTTTCGGGGGCACGAGCGCAATTTGGCGGAGAGGGTGGACCACCTCTGGTCATAAGCCAGATGGCATGTGCGGGTCATTCAAGGCCGTGCGATCCATCGGTTCTGAGGACAGCGGTTCGCTGGAAGGTACTTCCAGGGTGGGTGGGGTTCCGATGAGTGGGGCCATCGGAAGTTGCAGCGTGGCGCCGGTCGTCGTGCGTTCGGGTTAAGCCTTCGGGATTCCGGAGCTCTCTGGTCGCCTCGTCGTCGGCAATCTCCGCAGGGCGTGCTGGGCCAGTAGGGGGCTATGGCCTTCCACGGGACGACGCTGAGTCAGTGATACGGAAGAAGAAGATGGAAGGGAGGGAAGCTGGTGGAGATAACGTCAAATCCGGGGTGGGTGAAGTAGTGGGTGTGGTCCTGAGTGGGGAAATCAAAGCACTGGGGGTCGCTAGTGGTGGCGCAGTGAAACTCCCTAGGACACAGTCGATTCTCTGTTAGGCAAGGGTATCTCTGTCAGAGGCTTTCCTCTATCCAAGGGGTGAAATAGTCTGGGTCGTACAACAATGACTCAAAGCTCTCGTAGTGTGTCATAATGTCATCGCAAAGCTGCGAGACGCCTAAGGGCGGGTCTGTGCCGATTGCGATCACCGCGTGCGAGCACGTGCTGGCTGCGGGAATCGAGTCACTCTTACGTGTGTTTGCACGGGATGACTGCTCCGTCGCAGACCCCGGATGGCCGTATCCAATCAAACGGTACTCCTGCAATTGACGAATCGACGCACGGGGACACGTGTAAAGGCGCAGCTCAGGTCGTGATTACACGCGCCCTCACGCGGCATTCGCTGGGCCAGACGTTCGATTATCTGATCACTCCGTAATTTTTGAGCATGCAAGATGCAACAACTACAACAGCTCAATCAAAAGATAAGCAAAAATGGAGACAACATTGGTGACTATGCAAAATTCCTACCCTTCATACGAATACATCAAGACGAAAGACAAAGGCAAGGATCGGGCATGAGAATCCGCAATCAGACATAATATATCCGAAATGGAAATCGTGAGGACAAGTGTGAGCAAAAATCCAAGTCCAGATTCCGAAGAACAGAAACGGGCGAATTGCCCTGAGCCGACATCAAAACTTATATACACAAGTAGGGAGGGAGAAGAGATAAAGAAACAGCAAATCCGCGTCCGTCAACCTCAGCTCCCCCTTCCTCTCTCTCTCTCTCTCCAATGCAGACAGTCCGTCGCCGCGCACCAACCCACGAAGTCGTCACCCCGCTTAGTCCTCCCGCACCCGTCGGGTTCGCCCGTGCCCACAGTCCGTCGTGGCCCGCGTCAACCCCGCGCGTTTGGCACCAGCTCGTTGGGTCGCCCGACTCCTGCTCTACTCACCTCTTACTTCGCTCGTGTGCCGACCCTCTCTAATCGCGCAACCCCGAGCTTCCAACAGCTGGTTAAGAGAGGTAACTAATCAGAATTCGAAACCAAAATTACTTCGCTCGTGTGCCGATCGTGGCTACCAAAAACGCAGCAAAAGAACGAGAAGAAGGGCGGGAAAGAAGAAGCAGAAGAAGAAAGATACAGTTATAATAGCGCTAGCCCAAAATTACAGGTACACACCCGATTAAAGGCGCCGACTAATCAGAATTCTATTACAGACGCATAAAGAAGCACATGAGCAAAATGCGCAAAAGTCCTAATTACAAAATTCCTAAATTCCTATCTAATGCGAAAAAGCAAAAAGCACAAGTTTCGGAAAGAAAGTCCAAAATTCCGAGAGCCATCGGGGTTCGACAAGATTTGAAAAAGAATTCGAAAAAGAATTCGAAAAGGAAATTTCAAAAAGAAAGAAGCAAAATTCCCACGTGATGTCCGCGCCTAAAAAGTTCCGAAACCGAAACAAAAGGAACGACGTCAACATTTATTATTCCCGCGCTCGGCGGCACTCCAACCATCCGCCCGACCAATCAATCGCCCATCCCGGGACTCACTCAGCTCCGAACTCAGCCATCCGAAAGGAATCGACGCAAAAGACGAAGAAGCGAGGTTATTGATGCAATTTCTCATCCATCCCAATCTCCCGGAATTGGCCCAACCTTCCCAGCTTAGGATCCCTCAGGACCCTCGTTGCAATCGCGCAGAAAATCACGCACCACAGAAAGTAGTTCGTCACATATGTGACTCCCAGGGGGTTCCAATATTAGCAAGCTCCTGCTTGCTTGTTGACACGTGTCGATTTCTCTAATCGACCGACACACGGAGCTTTTCTCTCTATGCCACTTACCGTTTGAATGAGTGTGGATGTCGTCCATCGTGGCAAACACAGCTCTACTATTAATTCCTCAGGAAGGGCCATTGACGATCCACGGAGGGGATTACACGTGTCGTCGTCATAAAGCGTGCCCATTAGTCATACATCAGCGAGCGCCAGGAAGGGGAAAAGGGAGACGGTGCATGGAGGGATGGCGAGGGGGAGGGTTGATTGGTAGCTGGGGGAAGGAAGCTTTCCATTCCGGCCACCGCCAGTTCCTGATAGCGAACGATCCGGTGAAAGCGGGGGAATCGGTTGCTTGTGTGAGGGAGGGATGCGAGGTAATCGGGGTAGAGGGTGGTAAAGGTTCGGAAGAGCACCGTGCGGAAGTGATCGTGGTTCTTGCATGGGGGGATGGTCCCCGTAATCATGCAGTATACCTCGATCATATTGTGGCCTCGCCACGCGGCGCTGAGGAGACGAACATGGAGGCAGAAGACAAGGAGGGCGCATGGGGTGGAAGGGTAAGGATGAACAGTGTTAGCGCGGCGGGTTGCGTAGAAAAAGCGGAAGGTATCGATGAGGAAGGGATTGCTGGGGAAGGTGACGCGAGTGGTAATCTGGCGGAAAGAGAGGTGGTCAAGGGGACGGCGGGATAATGACCGGGGACGAAGCCCGATGCCCCGCATCGGTAAGTGGACGAATTAGTGGACGGTCGGTGGTGGAGGGGGAGGGGGATCGACTTCGTCACCGCCTTGCCGGTGCGGCCGAAGTCTCGGCAGCTGGGTCCCCATGTTCAGGCTTGGGCGGCCCCTGATCTCGCCCAGGATCGTCGAGGGTCGGCGGACCCGCTGCGCTGACAAACTCTAGCTGTCGCTTTCCGGCTACGATCTCCTCCCTCTTCTGCGCTTGGGCCTGCGCTCGAGCCTCCTCATGCACTTCCTCCTCAAATCCTTCCCACTCTGACTCTTCTAGCTCCTCCTGATCTTCTTCTTCTTCCTCCTCCTCTTCCGGGCTCTGTTCCCCTTCGCTGTGCTCACTGTAACTCCCCTCCTCCGGAGTCTCTACCTCTGCGTCCTCTTCTTCAGCTTCTTCTTCTTCTTCCGAGCTTTCCTCTTCCGCTTCAATCTCTACCTCCGCATTCTCGAAAGTCGTCTGATCTTGACAGAAGGCGAGATCGACTATTTCGTGCGGGTCCAGATAATCGTGCTGTGACAGTGGGTTGCGGCTGCTTCCTTGCTCGTCCAAGCACGCCAACCATTGAAGGTATGGTGTCAATGTCCGTGGGAGGACGTGCGGGACTGGGCTGTTGTCGCTCTGCGAGACGATCTCAAGTGGGAGATCGTCGGCCAGCTGCGCAAGGGGGACCGTTAGCTCTTGCACGATCGGTTGGCGATGGTCGGGCCGCACCGATCCGAAGAGGAATCCGAGTAGATCGCCCTGCACTCCTGTTCTCCACGCCTGGACGATAAGCAGCTCAAGGTACTCAGCCCACTGGCAGTGATCCTCGTGCCGCGTCCACGTGACCTTCACCCCAACCAGACACACCGACAGATCGGCGAAATGCTCCAGCCAACGCCTCTAGTGTTGGGGATCAAGGAGGGGGACAGCGAGTGATTCCTGACAAAAGGAGAGATGCAGATGAACTCCGGATTGCCCGAAGGTAGGAAAGAAGGAAGGGAGGTCGAAGGTAGAGATTGGGGACGGGTTCATTGAGGATGTTGGAAGGGGATGAGTTCAGGGAGCACCACCGCCGGCTTGTGCTGGAAAGCTCGGATCCTGTCGAGGTCGATGCCGTCCATGGGGAAATAATTATCCCCGTGGGGCGTGAGCCAACGATTCCACTCTGACGCCAACTGCTGCGCCCACAGCCGAAGCGTCGTCTTGATAGTCGTATGCCGCAGCGGGCTGGTGGTGCTGATGTCGCCGCTGAAGTCGACAACCGTAGACACGTGGCTGATTCCGGGGGCTGATCGTCGATGAACCGCTACTGCTTCCGCCAAAACAACCGCTCGGGGACTGCCTGCAAATCGAAACTCAGCTGCTGCGTACACTCCCTCAGTGCAGAAGAAGTGCGCGAGTCGCCGAAGATCCGAGCTGAGCCGTGGATGATGAACTTGTCGAATCGCCGAGATGTAGCACCGTGGTACCAGCAGAGGATCGCCGAGAGCTCGCTCCGCCAGAAAACTCATGGCGATGGTGACGGGGACGGAGTAATAGAAGGAAAACGAGAAGGAGATGGGGAAACAGGCGACTCAGGTTTTCTCTCTCTCGCTTGCTCGCTTGCTCGCTCGGTTGTTCGTTTCAGTCGGGGTAGTAGAACTATCAATGCCATTCGCTGAATGCACGGGGTGGTAGTAGCCGTCCCGCAACAAGCAAGAAACAGGGGGATGAGTGAACCTAGACTAGGAAAAACGAAAAAGGAAAGAAAAACATAAACAAGCGGAGGCGAACTTCTGGAAGGGGTGAACGTAGGGGACAAAGTGGCAGAAGCAGGGGGCGACACACACACACTCACATGAAAAAAAAAAAAAATAATAATAATAATAATAAACAAAAACTTATGTGGCAGTGTATATATCCATGTTCTAGCAGTAGATTCATTCGATTTGGCTAATCCTATCATTGGAAATAGCATGAGGCCAGTCACAACGTTGGAGACTGACCTGTTGTTCGTTGCTTTGCTCATCCTATCGATGGAAAACTCTCTCTTTCTCTCTCTCCCTCTCTCTCTCTCTCACACACACACACACACACACACACA
>BFEA01000063.1:3737224-3754487 GCA_003427395.1 Chara braunii
ATAACCAAATTCAAGTTAAAAATCAAAAACCAAAAAAAAAAGTTTTTTTTTTTTTTTTTTTTTTAATATGTTCGGCCAAACACGTTCGGGTGGCGTTCGGCCGAACACCCGAACATGTTCGGACGTTCGGAAAAGCTCCGAACATGTTCGGTGTACTACACAGGTTTTTTTGTTTTTCTAGTGGTTTTCGGAGGGGGATGCGCAGACGATGTGTGTGCTGTGCGTGGCACGGTCACAAAGTCTCTCGGCTACGTGGCCTAGGCCGTGGGGTAGAGGCCGGCCTCCTTGGCCGCGAACAAGGCCGTAGGATCCGCGACAGTAGGGGGTCACGTAGGCACTATGGTATTTGGTCCACGGATCGACGCTCGATCTACGAAACAGACTAGATAATTTTCCTATGCTTGAACATTAGACCAGAACCATCGATTTCGATCAATAGTTACTTCCGTGACACGTATCGCAAAGTGAGAGGCCTGCTCCTCGGCGCATTGGGTCCAATCATACCGCTAAAACGAATGTGGAACCGTCAACCATAATGATTATCCCAATCTGTCTGTTTTACGCTTCTCTAGATGGTCGTTGATCTATCGATAGTCCCTAGATCTTTCAGTTGCCCGACGTCTGTCATGTTTTGTGCAATTATCTAACGATTTAACAACTAATTTTACAAGCAGCCGTCCAGACTTCGACACCTCGAACCTCGGTACTTGTCATATGTGGGTCCATCTGTTCCGACAACTTCAAATCCAGCTTCCGTTGGAAGCTTCAAGTTGTCCGTTTGATAACGAGGACATTGCCATGCCTTCTAACGGTATGGTAACAAATACACGCACCATACGCGTGATTGACACATGCGGCACAATCTATCTAGTCGGCAAATCCAGATTCGTGGGGGTGGAAATCCACTCTGTAGACAACTAGACACGAGAAATGCACGTGAAGAAATAACAGAACTTGTTGGGGAGATTCGAAAATAACAAGGGTTCAGGGACTTGAACGGGATAAAGCAATCAGGGCAAAATGAGGGGGCAACTATTGCTCACAAGTGAAGGTTCATACCTTCTGAAGGATCTCCACCTCACCGTATTTGGGTTCATTCTTCGGTTTTGGATTGTTCCACGGAATCACTTTTTGGCTTGCAGGAACTTTGTCAAGTCGATGCAGACGTGTCAATCTGTCATCGTTCCCATGTAAATCATGCTTTGGATGGCAGATGTCAAATTTCATGCTTTGCAATGTGGTTGCCCATCGTCCCATCATACCTAAGTAGTATTTGGATTTTTTAAGGGTCCGAACCGGTTCGTGATCTGTAACGATAGTGAATTTACGACCGTATAAGTACGCTCGGAAGTGACTGATACCCCATAGAGCAGGAAATCATTCTTTAGTTGACACCGAGTGGTTCCTTTTGCAGATAGGTATGGTCTTTGAAGCATATTTCACCAGTGGCACGTGTTCCAGCCCGTTTGGTCCCACCTAGGTGAAGATTGTAGAGATCGTCTCGAGCTGTCAATCAGTGATATGAATAAAAGGCATTTCTAGGTCCGGCCTCATAAGAATAGGGGCCAAAATCAGAGACGTCTTCAACTCCTGAAACGCTTGATCGCATTGCGGAGTCCAGATCAACGGCTGGTCTTTTTTCAGCAAAGTCGTGAGGGGTTTCGCAATCGTCGCAAACCCCTTGATAAATCTTCGATAGTATGACGCTAGTCCCATGAACGCGAGAACTTGCGTAAGTGATGTTGACACCAATGCGCCCCGCACAACTTACACTTTCTGAGGTTTCGGGTGTAACCTCTTGTTTGTGATCCCGTGTCCCAGGAACAAAATTTTCGTTAGAAAGAATTGACACTTCTCAAGAGAATGTTGGACCCGTTTTCCAGCAGGTGATGCTCCCCACGAATAGATGGAGCCTCTCTTTGGGTGCTAGTGCTATCTGCTCTTACCAGTAGCACTAGCACTGTTGGGGGTGTTGAAAAAAAAAAAAAAAAAAAAAAAAAAACCCTTGAAACCCGCAACCCTCAGCGCATGTAGTTTCCAACTTTCCACTCGATATGTTGCAAATGTCCTTCATATGTGCTTAAGTACACCAAACAATCACACAATAGTTAATAATGCGTTGCGCCAACTGCATTTTTTGCATGATGTTCTAGAAAACCATATTCATCGGGTGCTGAAACGTAGCTAGTGCATTGCAAATGCCCATCGAGAATTTGATCTATTGCCACTTTTTTTCAAAAAATACAAACGTCATTTTCGGGCGGTCTTCCTTTTTTATGAGAAGGTGATGAAAGTCATGGCGGACATTAAACTTCCTGAAAAAACGTGCGCACCCAATAATATCCAACAATTCATCAATCCGGGAGAGAGGATAAATATCTTTAATCGTGATGTCATTCATCCTCTAACAATCAATGCGAATCTAAAGTCCTCCCGTTTTCTTTAATACAATAACCACCAGGAATGACCAAGGTTTGATCGTAGGCTCAATCCACCCATTAGCTTTGAACTCTTTAATCCTTTGAAATATGGCAAGCCGCTGTGCAGGAGAATACCGATATGAAGTGCAACTAATTACTAGATGGTTCTCCGTAATTACTTCATGGTTAATCACATTCATCATGCCAATATCGTGATCATGCACACTCAATAGAAAAGTGTATCTGTGCAATAAATGTTTTAAAAGCTTACGTATTTCTTTAGGAATGTGCGAAGGGACTGTGACCGTAGGATTAGTGTCGAAAATATCAAGATGGATCTCAGACCAATCGGGAACGAGTAAACGCATTCCTTGTATGCTTGAAAACATGGAACTACTTGTTCGGACAGAAAATACAGTGACAAGAACTTGCCATTCGGCAGGGATGACCATCTCAATTTTCTTTCCCCCTTTGTCGATTCCGGTGTCAACAACATTGGCCGAGATTTATAATCTGATGAACTCTGTCATTTCACTTATCAGATTCTAAAAATCAGTGATAGGCGCTTCGACATCCTCTTTGATCAATCTTATCATCGCAACATCCGTAAGCAAAGGTCGAGGCAAAGAGGTAGAAAAATCCAGATATTGTGATATTTGCTAATAGTACTCTTGATACATTTTGTGAAAAAATAGCCATTTCGTCAAAACGGACATATAATATTTTTTGAACGAAATCAAAACTGACTTTTTTTGCCAAAATCCGGTCGGAATTTTTGGCTCTTGGGGGGTCCGACTTTCCCAAAACGCCGGACCCATAGGAGCAAAAAATTCTGACCAGATTTTCGCAAAAAAAATCAGTTTTTATTTCGTTCAAAAAATATAATATGTCCGTTTTGACGAAATGGCTGTTAAAAGTATGAGGGGGTTCCAAAAGATCTGCCATATCTGCGATCTGTGGTATCGGTTCTTCGAGGAAGGTGGCAGTAGTGACTCGTATTTCTGTGAGAATGAGAAACGAAAGAGGAGGTGGCAGATCTAAGACGGGCTCATTACTCTCATTACCCAAACAGAAAGAATGCACCGTTTGAGGGATCATCGAGAAATATTCATCTTTCGCCTCTTGAACGAAGAGTTGAACGAGATCGCTCCACTCTTCGTCCGCCGACATGTGATTCAGAAGTTCTGCATAATCCCTCTCATAATATTCATCCTCTTCAGAGGGAAGATACTGACTATCCCTTCCTTCCGGTGACCAATCCGCCAACTTATCTAACTTTGTTTCATGACTATCCTGGGTCCCAACCATCTCAATTCGTACAATCTTTTGCATCGTCGTTGTCTGTTTCAGGGGGCACATCGAGATGCGAAGGGGAACGGTTTGTGCCTTACATCCGGTGTGTGTGAGAATCAGTTGGCAGGAATCGAAGTGGAGACGCGCGCCTACTGCCAGTTTGCCATTGCCTACGGTAATCCCAACAACACCGAATATGATTGCACATTGATTACTGATACGTTCACCAACATGTGCGTCCGCCCAATCTTGATAGCCATATGTTTTATCAGCGCTACGATGTTCATGATCTCCTCATCAGATGAGACATAGTTGTCCTTTCCAGAGAGGGGAAGGACGAAGATTAGTCGTCCAGCCTTTCGCACAGTATCGAGTGAGAGCACGACGACAGATGAACCTGAATCAATCATAGCATTGAATGACTTTCCACAAACCTCACAATCACCCTCGGCACTATTCCTCAACACAGGTCAAACATAGATGAAATGATCTTTCTCCGCATTGGAAATCGTTGCCACACAAGTGGCTTCTGGTGCCTCCTACTTTTCCAGAGAGTTAGCAGCGTTTGGAGGATGCGGAAGCGATGGTTCCGTCGCTTATTTTTTCTTCCTCAGCATCGTTTGGACACGTTGATAAATGAATCCTTTTTTGTTCTCCTGGCATTGCTGCAAAAACTTGTCATTTGCAAATTTGAAAATCGTAAGGAGATGGCCGGCCGGGACAGACACTCAAATGTATAACCTTTTCTCCCATCTTGAACTCAAGGCCTGGTTCCGATCCGTGTTCCACCCATTCAAGCTCATCTTTCGCAGGTCGTATACCTCCAACTAGGTCAGCCAACTGGACTCAATGTCATTTACAGCAATCAGTGTAGAGAGATTAATAGGGGAAAGAATGAATCTTCCGCTGGAACATGGGAAGATACATGGTCTTATTAAAACGCACCAGCTGTCGCTTCACTACTCACCACAGGTACATACTTTACGTCCCCTCCTTTACTACCCACCACAGGTACGTACTTTACGTCTTGAACTCAGCGGCGAAACAGGAGAGAGGGTTGATGATTGCCTGCCGTGCCCCCCTCGTGTTCAAGGGCTCAGGAACTTTCAAGGATATGTATGAAGTCGTCGAGTTGCTACTAGAATATATTTGAATTCCCCTTACGGAACAAGGAGTATGCAGCTGCCAACTTTCCAAGAAGGGGGCGGTTCCACCCAGAAACAAAATAAAATAAAAAATAAAACAAATACAAAGAAAATAAGTCAACCTCTGGGCAATGTTGCTTTCTTCGGATCTTGATTATGGGGGTGTTGACATGTACCTAACCATAGAGAGTTCAAGGCTAATCAAGTTGTTGGGCCGGGTCTGATTGGTGATCACCACACCACATCACTGCCATGGCAGGTTTTCAAATCCCCTGAGTGTCGTGAGCGATAACTAAGTCGAGAACAGCAAATGGCCAAACCCTTGATTACCGCATTATCAAAACGAACTCCCCTTTCAGATTAATACCGTGATGTCCATTGTCCAAGTCTCGATCATTTCAAAATCTGTTTTAAGGGCCCCTTTAAGGAAGTGGAATTAGATCCTCAATTAGAGATGGCAGTCGAGAGTAGCAGCCAACAAACCATCATCGTATCATAATAGTGTGCGAAAAGCCTTCTCATGTTTTGTACATCTGTTTGAGAGATTCATGCTTTGATATCCGTGGGTTGCTTTCACAGGACACCCTCTGGGTAAAAGGGTGATCTCAGATGGGTAGATGAAGCGGGGGCATATGAAAGAGAGCCAGCTTTAGCCAGCTGCAACTGTACCTACATTAAGCCAGGGGAGAGGCTGAAGTAAGTGCTCTCTCTCTCTCTCTCTCTCTCTCTCTCTCTCTCTCTCTCTCTCTCTCTCTCTCTCTCTCTCTCTCTGTGTTTCTTCAAGTCGCTGGAGTTTGCACCACTGTTGGCTCTTTCTCTCACCCTTTCCCCTTTGCAGATCCTCCAATTAATCCCCTTATATCAACGAGTTTTAGATCGGTTGGTACACCCATGTACTGTTGAAATACAGACCCAAGTTCAAACCCACATGCAATCTTGTTTAATCTTCAACGGATCTGACCACCTCTTGCCACATTTTCATTTAGACTGACATGCTTTTCTCCACTGTCACTGGTCTTCAATTGTCAGGGAATGAATCTAGTGTGATTATGAGGATAGGTTACTTTACTGTAAATGTGTATATAAGTCATCTGAAACGGTCACCGATCTTCAATTGACAACGAATGAATCAGGCGGATACTTGAGGACAAGTTCGTTTGTTATGTGTGTACACCCTCCTCCTTTTCCCACTAGCTCTGTCCTCAAAGTAATTGACTGCTTTCATGGTTGGATTTGAACGCGTCTTTCAGGTACGCTTCGCTTCCTCTCTTTCTCACACTCACACTTCAACTCCCCCTTCCTTTCCTTTCCCTCTTTCTTACTCTCTCTCTCTCTCTCTTTATCACTCTTACGGAGTCTTACCAACTCTCTTACTTTCTCTTATCAACTCTCATGCTCTCACTCACCAAATCTCTCACTCACTCTTACACGTACGCGTGCCCACTGAATCCATCCCATTCTTTTTCCCATGCATGTGTTTTGCCCCTCACTCTTGCTTTGTCTGGAATGTAACTGATTGCAGTCACAGTCTCTTACACGTGAAAACAAAAACAGGTTTTATCTTAGATGTATCTTGCTGCATCTGGAGTGAAGTACAATCATATACTTAGTCTGGAGTGTGTTAGCCCGATTACTCGCCGATGTAGAGGTAAGAACGAATCTGGTGCTAGAACATGGAAATATACATAGTCATACTCCCTTATCCTTTGCGCATTGTCCCGCTGCGGGATCATTCACAGATAAAGAAAATGAGACTAAATTGTCAGCAACGTCATGAAAAAATACTCCAACGTATACTCGTCTCTGCATGATGTAGCTCACTAGGCAAGAAAATGGGAATGCATCTCCCGCCAGAACAACCATATTCTCTGTCAACATAGGATTCGTAAAAACCTAACAATTTTAAAACCTAACAAAAAAAATTGCTAGGTTTGCACGAATTTTTCTAAAGATTCTGATAGTACATTTTTCAAGCCTCCTACATGAAAAAAATTATACATGAAGTAAATTAACCGCAAAAATCGAATAGAAAAATGCTTTTTCAGAACCAATGGAAGTGGTTAGGAGAGAAACAAGTTTTTTTACAAAAAGTCACTACCTTGCAAAGTACTGTTAGTTTAGGAACCGAATATCTCATTTTTTTTTATCTAAAAAAATCATATTTATAGTTCTATAAGGCATCTAGCACGACGAACCTATTCGGGGATTTCCTAAACGCGCACACATCTTCTCCTGTTCACGAATACGTTCGCTTGAATATGGTCTCTCGTACGTGGACGAATATATTATTTTTTACTATTTTTAGTCAAATTTAGTGTTTTTTATTAAAATATTTTTTGTATTTTTTTAATTTTAAATCGTGGTTGGCTAAGAGTTTAAAGATGTCTTCCAAGTAAAAGTGGTTTGAATTCTTCTTTTACATAACAATATATTTTTGGCGAAGTTTTTACATTTAACATAAAAATAAATTATATTAATTTATAGTTTTGTAAACTAGTTTTCACAGAGCTTGGGTTTTACCTAACTGTTGAAAACAACTTATAGTTCTATAAATGAGTATTCACTGAAACTGTTTTTTTTTAACATCTTTCGAGTTCGCCTTGCAGTCCTTAAAGATTGTATTGTTTGAGCTATGATTTTCGCCAATCTAATGAGAACGACTTATAGTCTTATAATATGCTCTTTGCTCGAAAATATTTTCTTGCACATTTTGAGAACTGATTGACTTTTTGCCCGTTTTCTTGCCTCCTTTCTCGGGAAACAGTTAAAAAATCTCTCTTTTATGTGTCAAAAATAACATTTTGACTTTTACTTTTCCATTCTATAAAAAATGTTAGGTTTTGTGATTTTGTTAGGTTTTCACGAATTCAGTGTTTGTCTTCCATTGGCTGGCTTGTCCACTCGCCTCATGTGACGAAAAGAATGCACCAACATCTAGTACATGGAAAGATTCACCGCCAAATTATAGTCTTCGGTGCGCTGCTACAACTACGTCACTTATCAGATCTCTCCCACTTGAACTCTCCTCACTTCGTCGCTTACCGATGTGTGGTCTTATTGTCACTCCCCTCCCCATGATCATACTTGCTCACACTCAGATGAACCTGGCCGCTGTTACAGTCAGGTCCATGTAATTAGTTAGGCCACCACTGCTCTCACCCCCTCGTTTGCTAGTGTCCCCTGACATTATTCTCTCTCTCTCTCTCTCTCTCTCTCTCTCTCTCTCTCTCTCTCTCTCTCTCTCTCTCTCTCTCTCTTTCTCACTGATATTCTCACTCAGCGAGTGGCAGGCTCCCTCCTGCAGGTCTAAGCGCTCCGCCGGTAACCGTTTTGCTGTTGTCATTACGTCAAACTGTTGACGTCATCCCCACTGTGTCCCCGTGGTCTCCGGACGACTTGATCACTTGCCACTGTTGGCAGAATGAATCTCGAGTTGCCCGCCTCTAAGATATACCCTCTGCTGGCATGTGCAGTCTTCATGAGTCAATTGGGATTGGCAGGGTACCAACCCCAAAATTGAGTGTCAGTGCCCAGTAGGCAGTCCAGGTCGTAGCCCCCAAGGATGAGAATGCCCTCTACCAGGCTCAGACAGGAAATGCAGGCCCGATACCGCTAGTATCGTCGCGCTCTGAGTGGTATCATTATAGGTCAGGCCACTGGTCCAGTGGAGCTGGCCTTGACACGGCGGTTTTGGCTGCATAGTTCATTACAGTTCGTTCCAGGTCTATATCCTCAGTTAAAACCCAATGCCAACGCACTAGTTCGGCAGATGGGCTAGACCCCAGCCGCGGTCCAAACTAAGTGAACCAAGGGAAACCAGCCATACTCAAAATAACTCAAGTATGCGGATAGCAGGTGAGGTCGGCCTCTACTTAAATACCTCAAGGTGCCAATCAGTATCAGACCCAAAACCAGGCTCATATTATGTGGACCGACGCATATACCATTGTCAGTAGCAGCTCTGTACGCATATAACACCGGTATTAGTCGTACCATAAACCAGTCGATGGCCAATCAGTACCTCACATTGGAACCAAGTCACTGAACCTTCGTAGTCACGGGGAGAACCTTCGAGGTCATCACGACAATTTCCGTCCCAATCACTGTTGTATCATTTTGCCACTAAAACCAGAATCGTGAGTGTCTCAAGATAGGCATTTCGAGCCAACAAGCAAAGCGACGCTCAATACCAGCCCCACAAGGTAGGACCTGGCATCCATAGATAAGAAAAATTCAAGATCATGCGCACACAAAAACAAGGCTCGTAGTAGAGAGTATAAAATATGTCCGATAAGGCTAATTGCACAAGGGAAAAATAATCACATATAAAATAAAGTATCAAGCATAATTGCATATCCCAAGTTCCTTTTTATCGTTTGACAATGTTGCGTCCATCCTGATTTAATTTTCCCACAGAAAATAAAAGAAATCCCCACGTTGCCCCTATCACACTGGCACAAAGTAGCTCGCGCGGAGACCTGCGTACACATCAGTGACCAAGGATTCGTGGAGGGTGAAACAAGGATAGAATAGTCTTATAGGGGGCGTCTCAATAAATAAATAAAACAATTCCAAGCTCGCGCGGAGACCTGCGTACACACCGGTGACCAAGGATTCATGGAGGATGAAACAAGGATAGAATAGCCTTACAAGGGGCGTCTCAATAAACAAATAAAATAATTCCAAAAAATGGTCGAAAATACAGTTAGTGTAATTGGGTAGACGACTAGAAAGCAGGATCGGCCCACACACCCCGTTTCTTCGTTGTCATTCAGATAAAAGTAGCCGCAAAATTATGGCTACTAATTGTACGACGCAGACTCGAAAAACTTTATTTTCAGGTGGCCAACTGACTTTGGCCGCCCGGCACCGGGACCACTTCCCAGAAGTAGAAATTAGAAGGGAAAAAAAAAAAACTGAAAAAAAAAAAATAGTCATCATGGTGAAAAAATAAATAAATTGGAACTATACTGAGGGCAAGGGGGACCGTCGGCAACCCCTTTGTCGCACAAGTCAGTCCCAATGTCAGGGCTGACGACAAAACCGAGGGGGATAGTCCTCCTAGACCCTCAACCTCTGGGATCCTTGAGCTGCTCCACCGCTCCATCATCGCTGGTCACTGGCCTCGAATCCTCGATACCCAAATTTGCTGGATGAAAATCCGACACTGTTACCGATAGTGTTAGGCCCAAGGCTGACACTGGCAGCTACACGATTCTGTATAAACAGGTGTCGCGTGGCGGGTGGGCCTACCAAATACCATAAGGTCACACCTTCACCAATTGCACCAAGTCACGCAGTCGCTACTCCAGGCCCACACAAGTGGTCACCTTCCAAAATCGTTTTTTTCAAAAAAGATCGCGGAGGTACCCCTCGACAAAACAGGACACATAGAAAAATCATGGTGCCTCTCTTGCACTATGCGCTACACGATTCCAGTATTTTCCTAGTGAAACCATGACAACTCCAAGCCGTGGTACCGAAGTCAACTTTGACGTCGGCCATGACAGATGACGCCTCCATGCGCGCACACGTGCACCTGTCAAAAGTATCAACCAAAAGAAAGATAATTTAGTCCTTATTTAATTAAAAAAAAAAAAAATGTTGACTTGTGATACCAATAAGAAGAATGATGCATGCCTCAAAACTCGTGCGCCCATACACACACTCTTCTTTCGGTCAGACATTTTGTCAGCCCAAAGGAAAAATACAACCGCGACTCGCATGGTGCGTCCAATTTTCAAATCAATCTTTTTTTTGTTCTCTCAAAAAACGAGGGTGGATAACATTGTAAGGGTATTCGCGCCACAACTTATCAGGCCATACTAAGCGACGCCCTCATCCCTCCGAACAATCACAACTATCAACGCAATTATAACCCAAATGCTGACGAGAGAAAATCCAATCAGATCGGCCAACTTGACTCCGTTCGAAGGTTTTATCAGATGGTCCTCGGTCACGACTACCCATTGCGAGGATTTCAACATGGGTCTCATGTTACTAGGCCTTTGACAAACAGGGTACTTGATCGGTACTATAATGTAGAGATTGCCCCAAGTAGCCATTGATAATTCTCTCCCTTCAACCTAGACATCGACTAACTCATCGTTCAAGTTGGGTGTCCTGCTTAGTCATTTCCCCGCGTACGAGATCATAACCTAGGACGCGGACCCTAACTGAAACCTGTATAAAACTCTCTCACATTTTTCACAAAATATTCACAAAACATATTTTTTTATCACAGACTTCTCATGAAGTATAGTACAGGAGGGTTAGGTTTCCATATTGGCACACCATAGTCTGGTTGATCGAGTGAGATCCACGTCCGGCGATGTTGTTAGTATAGCGACGGTGCCCTCGTTAGTTGAGAAATGATCGAGAATTTTTCCCGATGATATTTCTATTAGGACTCTGATAAACAAACTAGACTTTTATCCCTCTGATATCCCATGAGAATAAGACTCTCTGGGAGACTGGGGCGGCCACATAACTCAAGGCTTACTCTTTGGTGAGATGTGGGCATGCTGCCAGGTTGCGCCAGTCAGCAACCGATACTGGGGATTGCGCCCTAGTGATGCTAAAAACTACCCTTTCGCTGGGTCACCCCACACATGTCTCAAGATTAGCATCATAGTAACTTAAGGGTGTGTCCCAATAAACTCGGGCTTACTGCAAAACTACGCAGAGGTAAGTTTAACTCGAGGGCATTCACCAGCTCCCTACTGGACAACATATCGGGCATAGCGTCATTTTCAACAAAAAAAATAAATTCACCGCCAGATTCACATGATCATGGTCTCGAATGGCAAAGTAGGTCACACGTCTTAAGATCATTTACAAAAACATTCACCGTCTTTCAATGATCTTTGCAGCATTCCATAATTTCACAATTAAATAACTTTATTTTTGTCTTTCTCGTCAGACTTCATCATTCAAACAACTTTTCATGTCAATTTAAAATCATGTAACCACCTTCTAGTTGAAGGGGAGTTAACCATAAATTCACTTAACCACCTCCCTCTCGGAGGGGAATCACCACGAAACCACATTTCACTGAGAGACCAACTTATGAGTCCTCCATATAATTTATTTTAACAAAAAACGTTCGGCATTGATAAACTTTGAATCTCACCATTACATAGATCTTTTGGGATCTTCACACCATTTCACGAATCAAATTGTGTTTTCCCTTCTCATACTAAGGTCTCTTGTCTGTCTGTATGACAGACTGCATAGTATAACGAAGGGTGGTGGCGAAGATGCATCCTGGAATTGGAGGGGGCCAGGGTGGAAGAGGGGGAAGTCACAGAGCAGATACGGCTGCTTTTCCAACATGAGATCACGGCATAATGGCAGAAAGTTAAGGAAAACCTGAATCAGGCGCACAACACGGCCGACATTAAAAACATTATCCCCCGGTTTTGTGAAGGCTAGCTGGGGGGGGAGAGGGAGGGCTGGGTCGCAAGGGTGAGTTGGACAGGTGACATGTTGGTCCAGCAGAACAACGGACATGGAGAGGGACATGGAGAGGAATAAGAGGGAGACTTGGAAAGAGACTATCAACTTCACTTTAAGGATTGGACAAGGGTGGATCTCAGAGAGCAGTTGAGACCTGCTCAAGATTTCGGCGATCCCTTTCCCGCTCACCCGCTGGCCCTGGAGGAATATTTGGGGACTTAGAGACATTTAATCTCTATCAGTCAGCAAGGAGGCCTCTCAAATTTTCTCAGACATTTAAGAACCTAAGATCCGTTATCTTCAGCCTCCCTTCAGATTTTTTTCAGCTTGCCTTTTGACACTTCTATAGACATTCTTAGAGGGAAGTGCGGTAGAGTGACCAGGAAGGTGGGCGGGGGACCAACAAGGACCAGTGGTGCCCCCCTGTAGCCCTGTTGGGCCCCTGCCCTTGATCTTGGCTTGGACAATACAGGATAGTTAGTGAAGGGACGCTGGACCCGGTTTCCAGCATGCTATCTCATGCTTCCTCACGTCCCCCTTTTATTCTCAACAGTGTAAGGGACGCTGGACCCGGTTTCCAACAGGTGCTGCTCCCCACCAATAGATGGAGCCTGCCTGTGGGTGCTAGAGGTGGCTGACTACACTAGCACCTCTAGCATCAGCAGGGGAGTGTTAAAAAAAAAAAAAAAAAGAACAAGAGTTTGGAAATGCGTTTGTGGAACAGAGGTTGCGGGCTCGATACCCCCCAACCTCGTGCATATGTCGCTGACGGGCATTGGACACGATGCACATGCGCATTCGCACACTGTGTGTGCGTGGCACGATGGCTCAGTGGTTAGAGCAACGGTTGAAAATGGACTTATGGAACAGAGGTTGCGGGCTCGATACCCCGCAACCTTGTGCATATGCCGCCGACGGGCGTTGGACAGGACGCACATGCCACTTGCACACTATGTGTGTAAGCAACCAAGCGCCTTAAGATGGACGCATATGGATGATGAGGGTCATAATATTCGAGTCTGCAGACTTGGACCCTATGCGGTACCTTCGGGGGCCATAACGGTTGCTTACACCTCCTCTTGCGTTGTGATGAGCCATGGGAGTGAAGGGCGGACTAAGTAGGGACTTAGTGTAGGGGGGGAGGCCAAGGCCCACCACCGTTCTAGCAGTTAATGTGGTTCCCCTTGGCGCGCCGTGACTTTGTGCGTTATGCCTCCTGGCAGTGATGCTGGGGGGTTACCGGTGGGATGAGTTCCCTGGTGGTGTGCCCCGTTGCTAGTGCCTGGGGTATCACCGACCCCCAGACGATACCCCCCGAGTATGGGTGGTCGAGGATGAGCCTTGTCTTGAGAGACCCCTCTGTGTGTGGTGGGCCCGTCACACCATCAAAGGGGCTGAGTCCGGTGCAGCCAGCCCCCTGGTGGATCTCCTCAGTAGGTACTACCCCTGACACTCCCACAACCCTTTTATAAAAAATAGTTTCAAAGCCACACATGTATAATGATGTATTCAAAGTTGATCAATCTGTACTAAAAATAAAATAGGGTAATCACTATATCACCTATGCACTCAGAGTTGGAACGTCCTAGTTGAAAAGAACCAGAAACAACCATGATATTGCCAGGTATCACACAAAGATATCATGTCATTTTAATAGCCAAAGTCAAAAAATTGTCTCAATCGGGACACTATCGTCGAAGTGTGCTCAACGAAAACTCTCTTGCTCAACTCAGAAACCACATATTATATCATAAAATCAAATTCATTTTGAACAGCGGCACCTTGATTTCAATCATTGAGCACCTACAACTTGATGAACGGAGGGGGACGACCACGGAAATGATGAGTTCAGCGAACACATCGAATAACACACCTGCGAATGAGAGTAAATCTTCTGCTAAACTCGGGATGATACAACCATTAACATCAGGAATTACCTTTGTGATAGAAATCAGGTGATGTGAACGGGTACTCACGCACGATGGTCTGCTATGGTGGGGACCTTGGCGGATTATCTAGGAAGCAGGTGAAAGAATTCAAGGAGAAGTTTTCTTACATTAGTAATCAACGATAGGGGCGACAACAAAAATAAGTTTTGAATGATGTCAACCAAAATGCCCAGGTCGATAAACATTCCTTTGAGCAACTAGAAGGGCAAAGACCTTCCCTAGTAGGGTTGTTTAAACCCTTCGATCTAATTAAGAAGATTTATTTATTCAAAATGAACATAATGCAGGAAGGGAGGGGGTAAAGAGGGGGATTCGTTAGTCTGGTGGGCTGCGCGTTCACAATCGTCAGGAATGCTATGAAACCTATGTATCCCATGCTGTCATGATAACGCTTTCAAAGTCCACCTGCAGTCGGGATCCCAACCGCAGGCCTCACTCGCTAGCGGTCGGGCGCGATCGATAATTTGTCATATTTTAAACAACAAAAATAATAGACCAAAATTCTTTTTTTGAATTTCAATATTGTTTTATATGTTTTTAAAATAGAAAACGAAACAAAAAGTATTATAATCCAAAAAAATGTAATAAAAAAGATTTTTTTTTTCCCATTTTTTTGTGATTACAGGTGGGGCAAACATATTAAACATGTTTTTTTTTTCATGTTTTTAATGGACATACGCAAAGATAAAAAGGAAAAAAGATAAAAAAAACCTAGACTGTTTTTTCACGCACCCGGGCACCCAACTTATGCTCATATATATGCCCGGGTGCCCGACAAGGCATGATCCCCGGGCAGCCAAAGCGCAAAACAAAAAAAAAACAAAAAAAAAACTTCCTGAAAAAAAAGGTATTGTGTAGAATTGCAATACAAATGACTTTTTTTTTTTTCTTTTTTTTTTTTTAAGGGAACAATGTCTTTATAAAAGCCGGGAACCGGACCTATCGTCCCTTACAAAATTAGGTGGGGCCCTCAGTGGGCAAGGTATCATCGGCCAAACACATAAAGGACACCACTAGATTTAACCCCACAGCCAACTCCACAGCCCCAACAACTCAAAAAGTCAACGAAAATTATCATCACAATCTAGATTATCCCTATGAAATGAAAATAGTTGAGGGTCACATCAGAATTCCTTAGAGAATCGGAGATAAAAAAAAATTAAACAAAATCACACTAAATCACTACACCCCCATTTCAAACCCCTTTAGCCTTTTTAAACCAATTTATACCCTCCTTACCCCCCTGGACAGCCAACTCTCAAAAAAAGAAATGAGCCCGATTTGGGGGTCTTCTAGGAAAGCGCAGAAGAGAAAAAAAAAAAAGAACTTTTTGTTTTTTCTGCACGCCCGGGCGCCCGACCGGACATAAAAAGTTTCCTAAAAAAAAACCTTTTTTTTTTTTTTTTTTTACTCACACATAAACTGGTCGACTGTTTGATTGATTAATTGATTGATTGATTGATTGATTATGATTGCTTGATTGATTATTTGATAAAAAAAAAAAAGAATGTGCACATATTGTGTGTGTGTGTGTGTGTATGTGTGTATGTGTGTATGTGTGTGTGTCTGTATGTGCGTGCATGTGTGTATGTGTGTGTGTGTGTGTGTGTGTGTGTGTGTGTGTGTGTTTTGCGAGAACAGGAAGCCACTGCACCAAAAACAGCGCAGCAAACTATACAATACAGAACGCCTTCTCAGATAATGCAGACCCTTGAACGATGATTACTTCGGATGTACGAAACTAATTACCCAGGGGTTGCACCGAGTACACTCCCTTGTCCGACAAACAACGAAAGGCAGGGAGGGAAACCACAGCAAGGCAAACAGTACAATACAACAAAGCACACTGGGTGAAAGGCATGGGGTAGACGGATGGGCAAGCAAACAGCGTAAGACAACAAGGGAAACGACAGCAAGACAAACAACGACAATGCAAAAACAGCCTCGAAAAAAATACAAGTATAAACAAGGCATTGACGGAAAAAAAAATAAAACTGATGATGAAAGATTGTTTCGTCGGAATTGCACCGACTCATCAGGAGGCTGAACCCTCGACAATCTGCGCAGTACCGGTTTTGGATGTTTGGGCCATGAACCCTTTGACCCTTGTTGAAGGCAGATTGCCCACAAGCGGAACATAGCAGCGAGTGGCACCCGTGTGAAGCACCAGGCAACACACCCGAAGCCACTCAACCGCACAACACCAAAGACGACTGCAAAGAACAACATGCCAAACGACGAACGACAGCAAGAAACAACTCTGTGAAGCATCAGGAAACGCACCAGAAGTCACTCAACTGCAGAACGACACAGGCGGCTGCAAGGAACAACACCGCAAGTGGAGGCACAACACAACGTCCGTGTGATGAAGCACAAGGCAACACACACAAGACCACCACACTACATGACCCACAAGCAAGGAACCCAAAAGGCACGACACATGAATGGACAGCTTGGAAGCAGCGCGGTGAAGCACAAGGCAACACGACTACCACAACCAGACTGCACAACGGACGTAACAACACTCAACGAACAACACGTGACCTAAGCGAGATATACAACAAGGCAACGGTAAAGCGCAGACAGCACAAGGCAGCCCACACATCCAACACGGAGCAAAGCAGCACATGACCTACTCACATCACGGGTGAACACCGCAGACTCTTGGTTCCCACCACCAAATGAGCCAGGTAGTCACTCCGCCGAACATCCGTTATCACCGACAGGCAACACAAACGCCCTGAACCACGCAACCCCCCTAAGAGTGCAGTTGGCACTCCAAACGAGGGACCACCGAATTTTTGGCACTAATTAAGGGTGCTCAGTTGGGCACGCAAGAAAACTTAGAAAAAATCAGAGGAAGGACAAACTACAGAAGCAAGACTAACAAACAAAAAATTGATTATGTGTGTGTGCGTGTGTGTGTGTGTGTGTGTGTGTGTGTGTGTGTGTGTGTGTGTGTGTGTGTGTGTGTGTGTGTGTGTGTGTGTGTGTGTGT
>BFEA01000063.1:3759467-3776316 GCA_003427395.1 Chara braunii
ACCGGACCAGATACACAAGGGCGAATAGAAAATAGACGAAGGCGGAAGGTGAAATGGGTATGGCGGAAGCAAAAAGCCATAACTTACGTGTTTTCCGACGGAATGAGGCAAAACAAAGGTGAGATCTGAGGTATTGGGGAGAGGCGAACTCGAATCTACAAACGGACTAAGCAGAGAATTAGTGGGATAGGAGGTGAGAAAGGAAAGAGGTGCGCGGATGAGTCCAGGAGGGAGAAAAAGAAAGAAAGAATGGGATGCAAGTTGCATAACTCGGCCGTTTCTCGATGGATTTGGGCAAGGAAAGATGTTAAGTTGGGGTTTTTGGCCATTACAAGTATGATGGCGATGTTAGAATTAGTAGTAAGGCGTTAGTTTTGGGGATACAAGCGTTGGGAGCTGCGCGCGGAATGGTCGTTCGAAACGAGAARGGAGTGAAAAGAGGGTGAATCTCTATCATTCGTTGATCATTTTTGACAAACCCGGATGCTATCTGGGGGTTTCAAAGCATTGCGAAGACAATGGCGGCGACATAATAGTGATTTGGGCGATGGTTCAGCCAGTATGAGCAACGAAGGCTGCGTGTTAGTACGTGGGGAAGACAGTGATGAATCTTTCAGCATTTTGGGGAAAGATTCATTCTCACATTATACACTGATTGAATAGCGTAGCAGACGTGGGAATGTGTATGAACAGGCATCCGGAGAAAAGAAGGGAAGGCGAGAGGACTTACCTGACAGAAGGCAGGACGACCAACGACAGCAAACTAGTTCCACATTTTAGCGGGAAATCGGGGGGTGAAGCTCGAAGTCGTGGTCGTCCTCTTCAAGGCGATGTACCCGCGTGCTGCTCATTAGCCCGAAAAACTCGTTGTCACTATGCTGCCCCAGGGCAGCAATCGGGATCCCTGTTTTCTCATGGAGTAGTGACCACAGAAGAGCTGTCTGACCGCGGTCTGACGAAAGGCACACTCTACATTTGACCAGTTACTCGCCAACCTCATGGTATACAGGTACATAGATGATATTCTGATCAGACATATTTGTCGGGAGCTTCAAAGCGCCCCTCATCAGATGGCCACGTCAGAACTTGGAATGAAGGAGTAGAGTTGGGCGGTACAAGCTATAGGAGCCGCATAGCTACTAACAAGAAGGTATGGGAGATGATAATGTATCTTTCCATGTTCAAGCGGGAGATTCATTTTTCTTTTGGCAGATTTAGGAAGTAGTGTTGCGTGGTCCGTAGTTGGGCCCGGCTGACAGTCTCAGGGCACATCTATAACTATCAGTTTCCTGATGAGATCGGGCGTCTGAATGGTCATTTTCAAAGCTGTTCAGGTTTTGCTCATCTCGGCCCCGACGTTACACCTCATCTATGTCACTGATCGCCAAATTATGATTCTTTTTAGTGAGATTATTAGCTCGAAGCCTTCGCAAATTTCACGACCCTTGCGCTGCTAATAGTCATCTTCCATTTTGGAAATCAGAAGTGAACAAGGACTCACCTGATGACTGCATGAGGGAAGAATGTTGGAGCGGCGATGTATCTCTGCGTGTTTTAGTGAAGGTACGTTCTCAATTTGCAAACTTAGAGAGAAGTGTTGCGAGGCCCATAGTTACGCCTGATAGTCGGCAAGTCAAGTGTGTTCCCTTTACATTACTAATGACACGAGTAGAATGAACATGGCATAGGCCTCGAGCGTCAGCTCCATGAGTATACAGAGAGAGAGAGAGAGAGACAGTTGTTGAGTTCATACCCGGCTAAGGAGGACAGACATAGATTGAGGACTTCCTTTTTGACTGAGCATTGCACGTCCAATCGGCAGAAACAGCAGGAGAACAGACATAGAGTGAGGACTTACCTGTTGAATTATGCAACGCACATCAGGTCGGGGAGGGGGAGTGGCATGAAGGCTAGCAGAGGGTTGGAGGTTTACCTGTTGAACGAGGCATTGCCCGTTCTGTCCGTAGAAGAAGCCACCCTCTATCTTCCTCTGTGTGCAAGGTTGTACTGACGATGCAGGATGGACCAAATGTTGAGCTACAGTACCAAACTATTCATGCCTCAGATTATTGCTGCTGATGTTAACAGGTGGTGTCGGCAATCAAACTGTAAAAATAATGATTGACTGGGCACAGCCCAGACGCCGATCAGTTCATACCCATGACGGGTGGCAGTTGCATGCCTTGACGGACGCTAAGTTCACTGCTTCTGCTCGTCCATTGGTGCCATACCTGTACTTTTGAGCTCTGAGCGACAGCAACTATGTGCTTTTGAATTCTAGAGAGTGCCCAACTATCAGCCTTTCGTTGTGGGCGCAATCTCATGGCATGGACTGGACAGCTATCGTTCGGGGTGCTTGTAGTCGTGCGTCACGGTGCATCTGTCGGGCTTGCTGTTGACCATACGAAATGCGCAGACAACCATGCAGTGCCATACACACGCCGTGTTCTCAGTGAGGTTGCTACTGAGCTCCGCTAAGCTTTGCTGTTGAAGTTTGTCAAGCAGGACTGTGCATTACTCACACAGTCGGAGGGATTTGCAGCAGGCCAACGGGCAGGGGGCTTACCTATCGGACTGTGCGTTACTCTCACAGTCGAAGGAAGCCACACCACTCCAACAGCGGACTGGGGAGTAACTTGTTGCACAATGCATTGCTCATTTGATCAGCAAAAGTAGTGTGAGGGGCAAGCTTGGAGACTTTCCCGTGGAGCGGTGTGTAAAACTCACTCAGTCGGGGAGCTGCTGCGACTTCTGTTCCTAAAAGGCAGTTTTTTCTGCTTCATCCTGACCACGGATCTGATTGCGGACGTCACGTTTTGGCCACCATTGCGGGGCCCTCAGGCGCATGAAGGAAACGAGGTCATCTCGTGTGAGTTGAGTTGACCCCTTCTCGTATCCGAACGTCTAACTCTTCTTCTTCTATCCTTCTTCCTCTCAGTCTAGTCTGTGTTTGGAGAGGAAGGCGGCAGGCGGGATTGCAACCCGTAAGACCGCATCAAGGCCTTTGTGGGAGGTAGACCCACCGATTGCGGGAGCTCTGCTGGAGCCCAGGCGGGACTCTGGAGGCAGGGAACTCAGACGTAGGCCGGCACGATACCTTTAGCTATCCCAATAAACCTCTATTTATATAAACCTGGTGTTTGATCTCTCTGACTTTGACTTAGTATATGTTTGTTTTCTTTTTTTTTTTTCTTTTTTTTTCTCAGGACTTTAACTAAACAAAAAATGATAATCTACTATGCATGTTAATTCATCTGTCTGTGGTAAAAATTACGATGTTTGCATGCGATGATCTGAATAGGGTTGGAGATGAGGTCTTCTGACAGATCCAGCTGCTTTGCTGATTGTCTGGACATTGAGACGGGGCGGGGTCAGGACTAGACGCTTTGCTGATTGCCTGGACATTGAGACGGGGCGGGGTCAGGATCTGCCGCTTTGCTAATTGCCTGGACATTGAGACGGGGAGGGGTCAGTACCTGCCGCTTTGCTGATTGTCTGTACATTGAGATGGGGCGGGGTCAGGACCTGCCGCTTTGGTGATTGTCTGTACATTGAGACGGGGCGGGGTCAGGACCTGCCGCTTTGCTGATTGCCTGGACATTGAGACGGGGCGGGGTCAGGACCTGCCGCTTTGGTGATTGTCTGTACATTGAGACGGGGCGGGGTCAGGACCTGCCGCTTTGGTGATTGTCTGTACATTGAGACGGGGCGGGGTCAGGACCTGCCGCTTTGGTGATTGCCTGGACATTGAGACGGGGCGGGGTCAGGACTTGCCGCTTTGCTGATTGCCTTGACATTGAGACGGGGCGGGGTCAGGACCTGCCGCTTTGCTGATTGCATGGACATTGAGACGGGGCGGGGTCAGGACCTGCCGCTTTGCTGATTGTCTGGACATTGAGACGGGGTGGGGTTAGGACCTGCCGCTTTGCTGTTTGCCTAAGACATTGAAATGGGGCTGGAGATGAGGTCCTCCTGACCGATCCGGTCGCTTTGCTAAGTCAGTCAGTTTTGCTTGTTGACAAAGGTCTAACTCTTATCCTTGTGAGAATAGTTCAGGCTAGTGTATTGGTGATTGCATGGGGGTTGATTGAGAACAACTTGGGAAGTTAATGAACTAAGTAAGAATACAAGACTAATGTTTTTGCGATTATGACAAACGACAGATGAAATGTTTGGATAAACAAATCCTTGTTTTGAATTGGTTGAATGTGTTATTGACTTGACATACTTGTTGGCAATGCCTTGTCTTTTGCTCAATGCTCTGTTTGTCTTCTGCGTTATAGGGTAGTCTGTTAGTGTTCGTCTTATGCTTGAGCGATAGGCAGGTAGATGTTCACTTTTGTGTTCGCATTTGTCTTTTTCATGTATGTTTGTTTTGATAGAACTTTGGCTAGCCTTTGAATTAGTAGAAATTCTGGGAGCCTCTTTTCCTAAGGGAAATGCTGCCGAAATTTCTGCTGAATCCTCAAAGTTAGCCAAGGTTTTGAGATGTTAGCTAGGATATGGTATAGTTTAGTCTTTGGGGACAGTAGGAATTCTGGAAGTCTTCCTTTCTAAAGGAAGTGCTGCCGAAATTTCTACTGAAACCAAAGCGTTAGTTTAATTTCAGATGATTTTCATAGTCGCGACTTTTCTTTTTAGATTTGGTTTAGTAAATATTCTTCGAGCACACTTCCCTAAAGGAAGTGCTGTCATAATTTTTGGGATTTTCACATCGTTACCAGATGCTACTATTAAGTAGCTTAGAGTGCAATACGGAGTTGAACTCCGTTAATTCAACAAGCGATGCCTGCCTTGATTTTGTGACGCAGGTCATTGCTACCTGCGAGTGTTCTTCGAAGTCTTGAGCTTCATCAACTTCTGCTATCAGACTAATAGCATGTCGGTTTGCGACTCAACTCCTACCCACTGTGATACCCACGTCCAGATGTCTGTGACTCTGTAGGCGAAAGGCATTTCCGTATGAAAGAAAACCTATCCTTGAGACCTCTCTTGAATGGCTATGCAAAAGCTGTGTAAATCGGGATGGGCGGATATGCCTTTGTAGAGTGGGGGTCGGAAAGGGGCATGTGGGACATGAACCTGAGAGCAAAGGAGTTAACCACGTTTTGTGGCATCTGCGTGTGGATTTTTATTTGGATTCCATGTGTGTGCAGGTATGTATGGAAGCAAGGGCTTGTTCCTGAAGTAAGGGTGATATGGGTGAATGAATGAAGCGTGTGCGTGACAAGGTTCAACTATGGCTGTGAGAATGACTCTCCCTGATTTCCCCCGAGACTCGCCCATTTCTTTTTCTTATTTTACTCCTGCTGTATGCATCAAGCAAACAGACAAGGGTAGCCGAGCGCAAGGTTTAGCGCTCGACCTTAGGCCGGACTGAGACTTAGTTTGGGTACAGCGAATTGCTCGCCAACCCGTGAGTACTCGTATTTTCCTTCCGCAGGGGAAGGACGAGCATACCCCATCTCAAAATGGGTCTTGCTTTTAAGATTATTAAATGGACGTTGGTCCTGAGCCTGGAATTCGAGGTCCTTGTGCAGGACGTCCCAGGCTCCGGTCTAGCACAAAAAGGTTTCCCCCTTGAGACAGACCTGCGCCCCTTGCTTATCGTCACCCACTGCCTAAAAAAAACAGGGGTGTCGCAAGGACCGAACGACTTATCCTTCAACCGTGGAATATCGTGAAGGAGAAACCCTTCACGATATTTCGCTTTCGACACTTGAGTGCCGTACGCGACCCCGAAACCCATGGGAGGTTGTACGGTAACGCATGAAGCGTCGCCATGATAGCAGACTGAGTGAGAACACATGACTGAACGTTATGGTTCCCATGACACTGACATTCTTTTTATGTAACTTTGCGCAGACCTCGCTCAGACACATTGGCAGTTCTGAGTTATGGGTCAGGACGTATGAAAAAGGGACTAGGCTAATTTGTTTGTATGAGTTACTTTGTTTTATCGTGTATCACGTGGTTGAGTTAGGATGTCCTAGTCGACCGACGCTGAATCGCACGTGGGAGATCAGAGCCCCAGCGTGACGGTTCACGTACGGGTCCGAGCTAGGTGTGGACCGCGCGTACTCCTTATGCTACAGCATACGAGAAACGCCCTCGGCTGGGCCACCTCCGTGATTGCAAGTAAAAACTTTCGCGTGTGGTTCAGTAGCTCGGCGGGGATACGCCCACCCAAGGGATGGTGACAGCTCCCACGGGTGGAGGTAAGTTATACCTCTCGAGACCCTGTCCTGTCGTAGGGACTCGATGGAGGTATAGCTGGCGCACTCGGCCGGAGCTGCTCCGCCGCTTCCCTTTTCGTGAAGCGACTTGCAAATTTCTGCCAATCCTACATGACGCGGCCCGGAAGGTTCCCCCAGTGGGAAGCGTGCGCTCGACAACGGATTCCCCCGGATCCTGCATTCCGTCGTCAACGATTCAACGCACAATCCCCCAAAGTTGCAGCCGACTTGTCAGGACTTTCTGAAATGCTGATCAGTGATTACCACTACTCCACAAGAGTTGGTCGGAGTATTGCAAAAGAGCAAAAACAACGTGGTTGAGAGAATTATAGTTGCGAAGAGGAGGGAGAGAGGATACCGAGGGAGGATGAAGGAAGGAGGGGATGAGAAATGGAACACTCGGAAGGTCCATGCTAGTCCGCGTGAAGTACTTCGTAGCCAATCGGCGTCAGGAGCTCGGAACCTGCTTACACGTTGTCGTCGGACTTCTATGAGTACTTTGGGGATCAGCACCGATTCAGTGGAGCTTTCCTGCATGTAAACAAAGTCAGGAAACGTTAAGGAGGTTCTGAAAGACAAAGTAGAGCAAGAACAAAATTCAACGGAAGTAAGGAGAGATAAAGAGCGCGAAGCAAGAGAGAAGAAGATAGTTACAACTTGCCGCTATTGGCACAAAGAAGTAGGTCGGGGAAGCATGGAAAGATTGCTTGCCGAAGCGCAGCGCAGAACGATGCATGCGTGCAGAATAAAAAAGGCACCAAGACAGCTACACGAAATACCAGTGAAGCCACGCCTAATTCCTGAAGCCAAATTGAAAAGTCCTAAGGAAAATTCCACGCACGAAATCTAAAATTCGCAAACTCCTACGCGTATTCCTATTCTAACATCCATCAACAAAATTTTTACAGGGCTTGCAGGGGCATCTCCGAAAATGTTCATGCAGTGTCATGCACAAAGAGAAGAGTCATAGCCAAGGACCCCAATGGGCACCCGCTATTTCTGAATTCAAGAAAATCCGAGAAAAACGAATTCCGAGCACGCTCACTAAGGCACGCGTAAATCCTACGTATAGCCTGGTATAGGTACAGCAAAATACAAGGAAAATTCAAAAACTGCAAAAGCAAAAAGTCAAGATTGGCCGACGTGTCCCCATGCATCAGGGCACAACAAGGACAAGCGATGCGAACAGCGAGACACTCGAAACCACAACGGAAACATGCTGAGCCCGACATCACTGTTCGCTGAAAAACGCAACCTGGACTGGATTGGACGTACCCAGGTTACTCTTAAAAAAAGAAGGGTCCTTGGGGACATCCGTTAAAATTGGAACGATACAGAGAAGATTAGAATGGCCCCTGTGCAAGGATGACACACATAAAGCGAGAAATGGTCCAAATTTTTGCGAGGCTACGTAGGCAGTCCGGAAGCCTAAAAAAAAAAAAAAAAAAAAAAGAAGAAGAAAAAGGCGCTCAGCCTTTCAGGAGCTCGCCCATGCACAGAAGTTGTTGCCGGAGACTCCAACCCCCATCTTCCTAAAATATGTGGCACACCTCTTTCTCGCACTTCCGCGCTCACTCCCACTCAGTCTGTAGGAAGTCGCGCAAACCGCAAAGCATGAGATTCGGGGTCACAAGGCTCATTTCCCTAAACCCTGGTTTGGGTCCCCTGAGGCCAAACAAAACTCTGGATCCCAAAATTCCCAAATGACTTCGACCAAGTTCCATTTCACCTCAAAGTTCCAGCTGTACAATTTTTCTCACGCACAAAAAAGGAAATGATCCGACTTCAAAGTCTTATTCAACTATGCTACACCTGCAGGGCTAACTCCGTCCTCCTTTTTTCGAAAGACCCCTCCCATGGCCCATCATGACGTACATCCCCGGTAGCTTGTCATTCCGTACATTGTCATTCAATCCCTGGCACGCAGCCTGGGTGTTATACACCCCTGTACAATCATTACTGGGTAATATGGATATCCTTCTTCAGTTCTGAATCTTCTGATTAAATTTGCCAAAAGTTGGAACTGACTGGCAGTGACTGGAGTCTGGAAATAGTTTCAACTGGAAGGATCATTGATAAAAAATAAAAAAAATGGACTCGTGATTGGAAATAGTTCTTCTCAATGATTATCTAGGCGGAGGCCAGGGACGTACCTAAGGCCGTTGCGCGCATGCATAGAGTCGTGCTGCGCCTGGCCAATTTTTAGAGGGGTCCGGGGTCCCCATATCTGTGGGCCAGCAGATATGGGTGTACAATCGGACTCCAGAAAAAAAAAAAAAAAAAAAAAAAAAAAAGAATGCAGCCATCGTAAGAGGAGGCCCCAATTGTGAGGGTCCTCTGAGTCTCTGACCAGCCTGCTTTTTTTTTCTTTTTCTTTCTTTTTTTAACGCAATATTCTTCTCTCAATTTCACCTCACACTACCTACAAACCAGTACTTCTAATTGTAGGCATAGGGGGAACCCCGTAGCAGCCAGAAGGCCAAGAGGGCCAGAACCATGTTCACATACTGACCATGCAAATGATGGTTGATTAAAAAAAAAAAAGAGGGTATTCAGTCCCCATCAATCAGTCAGACGGTCGAACTAAGTTGCGTGCTGGACTCTCTACGACTCGCATTCAATTTCTCTGTGTCGATAAGATGGGGCCCCTTTTCTTTCCTCTTGTTCGATAAGATCGTTTATTCATCTTGTTCTTTCATTAATGAGCCTTTCGAAACGGAGTGGCCCGAGTGGGTACTACATCAATTTCGCAGTCCAAGACAGTCCCTCCAAATTTAATGTGTTTTCGTTGATGAAGGCTTGGAGTGCCTGAGGCCAGAACGCTGAGTCCCTGAGTCCCTGAGTCCCTTAGTCCCTGAGTCCCTTAGTCCCTGAGGCCAGAGGCCTAGGGGTCCTTCGCTGTGAAACTGGGCAAAACGCGGTACGCGGTATTTTTGCTGGCAAACTATGATGGGAACCCGATAAAGCTGCAACGGAACCTCTATTTTTGCGAAGGAAACTTGGAACGGACGACATTTTTGCTGCCAAACTTCGAAACAGCAATGTTTTTGAACTGAACCCATAACTTTTTGGGGAAATTGGGAGAGGCTGGAGCCGGTTTCCAGCACAAGCCTTATGGCAAGGTCCCACTTGCACGGATTAAGAGATTGTGGCCGTTGATCTTTCCTATCTACAGTCAATAATACTCAATACTGAGTCAATATCGCTTAATATTAATTCGTGTAAATGGGACCTGGCGCTAAGCTGGGTGTTGTTGGCCCCAGTATTTCTTTCCGGATTGTTGGTGAGGAATTCCCGGGGCAAGGTCCCATTTGCACGGATTACGAGAATCTGGCCGTTGATCTTTGCTATCTACGGTCAATATCGCTTAATTCGTGTAAGTGGGACCTAGCCCCCGGTCTCGATTTTCAACGAGTAATAAAATGATTGAGTTCTTCCACCAGAAAAAAAAAAAAAAAAAAAAAAAAAAACAGAAGTGAAAAAAGAAAGGGAAACTTTTCAAAATGCCCCTGAAGTTTATGTTTTTTGCGGCGTGCCCCTCTGACGGCCGACTTACCTTGTCGCGCCCCTCTGACGACGAATGATGTTTCCAGAAAACCCCTGGCATCGTTTGGTCCTGAAAAATGTTTCATATGCCCCTACCAGTACTAGTACCAATTGTCAGTATGCCCCTACCGGATGGCCGTTGAGAACCAGCACAAAAGTTTCCCATATGCCCTTATTGGTACCGTCCATCTTTCCAGCGAGCCCCTGTGGCCGTTGTTGACACTCGCAGTCTTTCCCCTGGCCCTGGGGAGAGATGCTACCGGGGCATATCAGAAATTTGGCAATGAGCACACACACACACACACAGAACACACACACACACAGAACACTCACACACACACACAGAACACACACACACACACACACACACACATATACAGGCACACACNAACACACACACACACACACACACACACATATACAGGCACACACACACACACACACACACACACACAGAACACACACACACGCACACACATATACAGACCGTTTTTCCTTGGCCGTGTGTGGAATGCCTACCACATTGAATTCGAATTCCTGCCACCACTGCCGCAAGGGCATCACAGAAAGATGTGTGCCCCTCGTGAGGCCATTTCAATACCGACCGACGAAACGCCACCAGGGGTCCAGTAAGGGCATATTGAAAAGTTACACCCCATGCTGACAGGGGCCTGCGGAAAATTTCAGAGGCCCGAGGGGCACCACAGGGTACTTCGGCCTTACAGGGGCACGCCGCAAATAAATGCAAACTTTGGGGGCATTTCAAAAATTTTCCCAAAAAGAAAACATTACAGAAAAGATAAAGAATAAAAAATATGATATGAACCATATGATATTATACGCGGCGCGTTTCGGTAACCTAAACCCTTGATTCTCACTTCAACATTGTTTAGTAAATTCCGTGCCCTTTCCCAAAAAAAAAAAAAAAAAAAAAAAAAAAAAAAAAAAACTAAACCTTTGATTCTCACTTCAACATGAAGAAGGACGGTCTTGTATGACAAGCCTGCGAAATGGCAGTCGATATAAATATATTATAATTATTATAATTAAACTTTCTCTAATTATAATTGAAGTTTATTAAACATGATTGTACAGCCCATGGCGAAAAAGCCTTGTGTGCATTTATTGGCCATGATCCCCCAAGGATGACACATCAGACTGACTGATCCACAGCGCATGGCGTAAAAGCCTTGTGTGCATTTATTGGCCATGATCCCCCAAGGATGACACATCAGACTGACTGATCCACTCCACACAGCCTCTGGTCCTCAGGCCGTACTCACAAGACGTCTATGGTCTTAAATGTATCTGACCACATTCACCGGCGTACTTGGATGTATCTGACCGCAATTACGTCCATAAATAAGTAAACTTTTGTCCTTAGGCTAGTGTGAGCATGGCCTTAGACTCTTAGTAGATCCTTTGGTAGGAAATGCACCCCAACTCAACCAACGATTATATCGTGACACGTGTCACTTCTCCACACACACACGTCCACCGAGGATGGGCCTCGCTCCAGTCCAGAACACTCAAAAGATGTCTGCAGCTGCTAAACGTCCCAATATACCGCAACTGTTCGATCAAATGTATCTGGTCCATCAGTAGTGCGGGAAGCAATGTATCTGGTCCATCAGTAGTCCCCGATCCAATGTATCTGGTCCGTCAGCAGTCCAGGTACATATAGACTCCAGAGTAGTGGAGCGAGGCCCCATGACTAGACAGAACCGAGAACGCTCAGGTGCTGGGTCTTGTGCACGTGCACCGTAGATCCATGCGTTATGTCGTTTGAGATGAACTCTGAGGGCGTACTCACATTTGCACTGTCATAAAATTGTATCTGACCGCATTTCCGGCAACACCTGGATGAATCTGGCCGCAATTCCGTCCCGAAATAAGTAAAAAAGTCCTAGAGTAGTAGAGTGAACATGCCCTCAAATGCGTACTTAACAGA
Source organism: Chara braunii (assembly GCA_003427395.1). Taxonomy (NCBI): domain Eukaryota; kingdom Viridiplantae; phylum Streptophyta; class Charophyceae; order Charales; family Characeae; genus Chara; species Chara braunii. The sequence continues at coordinate 3,771,201 of BFEA01000063.1, forward strand.
TTAATGCTTTTTTTTTGTTTGTTTTTCAATATAAACGCACAAAATGAATTTGACAGCCTGGCCAGAAGAAAGGGGGTGGGGGGAGGGGAAGGAGATATTCAAATATCCATATCTCGATTTATGCGTGTCATTCCTTGCACAGGGGCCATGGTAGTTAATCTTCTCCGTAGAGCTGTGGCATTCGTGTTGTTCCTTATTGGCAACATTTTGGTCGATTTTTTTTTTTTTTCAAAGAAGAAAAAAAGACGCCTTCCGTACATATCCTGGGTCCCAACAAAAGCCGGCTAGTGGCCAAATGCCTCGCTCCACCATTTCCCAAATCTGCAACGAGAATGAATCTTCTGCTATAACATGGGAAGATACACCGCCACAACTTCGGTCTTTTGTGCATGTGATGAATCGTGGAGCGAGCCCCAAAGCAGAGGCAGAAGATAGAAGCCCCGCCGAGTATCACCGAGTCTCAGTGCATAGTACTCGAACAAGGACTTTCTAAGAATGTATCTGACTGCTTTTCCGCCCCGTCGACGATGTACCTGACCGCAAAGACGTCCAGGGAGCACTTGAAAATGCCATGATCTCGTTACGTTGATGATGATCGCCGAAGAGCGTCCCGCAGTTCCAGCCGATCCAACGGTCAACCTTTCGTGAGCTCGTTGACACAACAGTCAGACCATACAGCTGACATTCCGACTTTTTTTCCTGGATGCACCTGACCGCGATGCTGTCCTTCCGTGGATGCATCTGACTGCAAATACGTCAAGATACCAGTCAAAAAAGCACGCGCAAGAAAGAGTACGCCCTCCGTCACCTTGCGGTACATGATGCCGGGAATGCCCCACAGAGCGAGGTAGACGAAACACAGCCCACCACACCCACCCAGTACGAGGGCATAGTCACGCCAGGACTTGCCTGAATGTATCTGACCGCGATCCCGTCCTCCCCGTGGATGCATCTGACTGCAAATACGTCAAGATACCGGTCGAAAAATCACGCGCAAGAAAGAGTACGCCCTCCGTCACCTTCCGGTACACGACGCCGGGAACGCCCCACAGAGCGAGGTAGACGAAACACAGCCCACCACACCCACCGAGGACGAGGGCATAGTCACGCCAGGACTTTCCTGAATGTATCTGACGCGACTTCCACCATGACCTGGATGTATCTGACCGGGATTACGGCCAGAGCTTAGTTCCAAAAGTGGTATGGGGTACGCTCTGAGTCAAAATCGCCCAGCTCCGCAGCCTCGGCCAACTTGAATACTTGGATAACTTGCTTTGCTTTTATTATTATTTAATATATATATATCGTCAAAAAGAACTGCCCGGTAACCCGTAGGCAGAGAGGGAGAAGAGGACAACAAACGAGGGGCTGTGACAAACTGTTTCGTCGGAGTTTCACCGACAACAGTCTGTAGAATCCCCTCACTGATTACACTGTAAGTGATAATCCACCTTAACCAAAATCAAAGTAGACTATCACTCACCCACACGAGATGGAAAACTCTACAGACTGTGGGTTCACACCCCATCAAAAGCCAGCAAAACATCCAGGAAACAAAGAAAGGTCTGTCACAGCCAAAAAATACACTCCAGACACGCCGCTGGCACTAGAGGCACAGCATGGCCGCGTAGTGACGGCCCCGACCACTGCCGCTCGACCTGACCGGAGAAAACCGTAGCAGGAAGTATATATTATCCGGATTATTACCACTGTCATTATGGTTATGATTAGGAGTTAGGACATAATAAAAAAAAAAAAAGGAGTTAGGACATAATATCCCATAATATTGGAATAAACTTAGAACACACAACTTGACGGAAGAAGAGAGGTAGTGTACACAGATCCCGTTCTGGATTCGCTTCTTTTCTGACGACTATTGGAGGTCTTCCCCCGAAGCACACCGCACCCTGATTATGGCTGCACTTGACCGGAAACAAAGCTTGTATACATTCGTTACAACGTACCCTCACCGGTGCGTTATGCTACATGTAGGGGGACGACAGCAGCACATACCTTTTTGTTTTTATTATGAAAAAACAGTGGCAGTGCATAGAATTGCGCGAACAGACCGGTGATTCGTACAAGCTGCATGTGCCTTTTTGTTTTTATTATGAAAAAAAAAAGGGAAAAGCTGGACGTAATGTTTTCTATCCAACAGTCTGGCAGCGAGCGCGTTAGGTACCACCAAGTACAAGCAGCATGCATGAAGGCAGTAACTACTTCGACCCATGATTCCAGTTAGGGCCTGGTTCCACTGCACTCAAATTGCGAGCTATATATAACCAGGTATGCTTGCTGATTCTGCAGTGGAACGCTATCCCAAGTAATACTTACTTTTAAAAAAAAAAAAAAAAAAAAAAAAAAAAAAAAAAAAAAGTCATACAACTTACTACTTAGTCCCTTTTCCCTTGGTCGGAATTTGTCCTCCTCCTTACATATGCATAAATAAATAAATAAATATAGCTCAGCTATTGAGGATGGTCACGAATGACACCTGCCAACTGGCATGCCAGCCAACGTGCCACCTGAGACTGCTGACAGCTGACAAGTGGCCAGACACTGGCAGACAGCTGGAAGCCTGGAATGAACCGCACAGCAGCTGGCATGGCACCTGACTCCTGGGTGACCTGACAGCTGCAGCAGGAGAAACATCTGTCACTGAGCCATTTGGCAGTGCCTATTGACAGTAGACAGCTGGCACGACACGTGGCAGCCTGCAATCAACCCATCCAAGGATGATGAAACGACGAAAGGCAAAAAGAGGACTTGAAAGAACTGTCTGTCTGACAGTGTTTGTTTTCTTTTCTGTAGACACAGTTGGCCGGGGAGAGCGATAGGCAGACGAGTGAGCAGGGAGGCAGTACTAAGCGCAGAGTCACAAAAGTACTGTGTGTGCATGAATGCCAAATTTGCCAACTATCAGTTTGGACGAGAATGTAGATTTGGGCTGATATGGCTCTCGGCATCAGAACCATACGTGAGACTGACCCGGATCACGACGGAATCTGGCCGTAATCCCGCTCAGATGCGTAGGGGAAAATGCCACCATGACAGCACGGCCCTAAGGCAGAAAGCAGACGGACACTGTCAGGTTGAAATCTGGAAAAGGGGGGAAAGCAGTTTAAGGAGGGAATGGCAATGCTATGGCGGCATAACAACGAAAGAGAACAAGGGAGGGGGGTGGGGAGGAGGACAGAGATTGGTATGAATGAGAGTCTATGGAGGCCCCAGCAACAGGATGCAATAAATAAATGCCGTAGTATTTAACGCCGGAAGGAAGGGAAAAAAAACGAAGAGAAACCAATTTCAAGCAAAGTCGAGATAGCGCAAGCAGCAGTCTTTTTGCGAAGCAGGCAATAGATGAGGATAGAGTGCAGCAAACCCCGCCCACCATATCCCCAAAGCTTGGACACACTACCACAGGCTCCACAGCCACAAGGGCCATCACCACCATCTCGATATCCAGCGTTCCCCTTCATCGTCGCCCGTCGCCATAGCCAAGCTTCCCATCAGATGTAAGAATCCGAAGGCCCAGATTGGGTCCCGACTTGGTCCCTTCCTTCCTTCTACCGGATCACGAACCTGGCCATTGCCGTACGCCAGATTCATTTTCTGGTGTGCCTTTTCTTGCCAGGCCGTCAGATGTACAAATCTAATCTGAAGGCCCAGATTAGGTCCCGAATTTGTCCCCTCCTTCCTTCCTTCCTTCCTTCTACCGGATCACGAACCTGGCCATCCACGTACGCCAGATTCATTTTCTGGTATGCCTTTTCTTGCCCGGCCGTCAGATGTACAAATCTAATCTGAAGGCCCAGATTGGGTCCCGACTTGGCCCCTTCCTTCCTTCTTCTACGGGATCACGAACCTGGCGCTCAAGCTGCGCCAGATTCATTTTCTGGCATGCCTTTTCTTTGCTAAACGGAAGAAGTTTGGGTGCGGAAGTGGTAGGTAGGTAGGTAGTGTGAGGTGAAATTTAGAGGAGAAAAAAAAAAAAAAAAAAAAGGTTTCCCCGTGGGCGCTTTCCACCAATTATCCCTTCTATAAATAATAATTCTATAGAGCTCTGGGAGCCGAAGGAGCATACGACGTCGAGCTCGCTGTGCTCGTCTCAGCCGGCTGGTTCCAGCAATAAGCCGGGACAGGACCGCTATGATGGTGCAAGTGGGCTCCAGCGCGTTCATGCCGGTGCTGGCTGTCGTAACAGACATGCAGGTGGTGTGAGCTGGCACCACTACTTGCGTAGCCAGCCCCGGAGTAATGACCCCCCGGCGGAGCGGCGTAATAAGCGCCCGCAGGCGGAGGCGGAGGCGCATACGCGGCGGGTTCGTATGTAGGTTGGTATGTAGGTACGGCCGGGTTGGTATGTAGGTTGGTATGTAGGTATACAGGAGGGCAGTGAAGGTGTGCCGCCGCTGCAGGTTGAGGCGGCGGCACAATGACAGCGGGCCGGGGCTGAGGCGCCGGAGGCGAAGGCGGAGGCGGAGCGACAATGATAACGGGCCGAGGCTGAGGCGCCGGCGCCGGCGGCGGGGCATGCTGTGGGGAGCCGGGCTTCGTCGCAGGCGGAGTGTAGCTCACCTGCACCTTGAGGTTGCCTACCTGTTTCAACCCCTTCAGCAGTTTCATTTGCGTCTCGTATCCCGACGCCACTCCGGCATCAACCAAGTCTTCTAACGAGAGACTGGCGGTGCCAATGATATAGTTCAGTGAAATCGTGTTGGACTGATACACTTTGAGCTCCATGCGCGTGGCATGCTCCGTTTTGAACTCCAGCCTGTGACCCCATTTCACTCTCCCGCCCTTTTCCTTCCTGCTGATGGTTTGCTCTGTCTGCGCTCCGTACTCCACCACCACGTACGGCTCTAATGTGCCGATGGCTGGCCCTCCACGATAAATCGTTGCCTCGTCCACCGTCAGTTCGAACCTCCCCAACTTCGGCGGCATGGCTGCAGAGCTCGACTCCGCGCACCGCTTCACAGAAAAATTCCCACGAACAGACTCTTACCCCTTGCACCTGCTGTTCTACGGTATCTGCCAGAGACAAAGCACAATCACAGACACACACACACACACACACACACACACACACACAAACACACACTCAATCAATCAATCA
>BFEA01000063.1:3794799-3806683 GCA_003427395.1 Chara braunii
TGTGTGTGTGTGTGTGTGTGTGTGTGTGTGTGTGTGTGTGTGTGTGTGTGTGTGTGTGTGTGTGTGTATGTGTGTGTGTGTGTGTGTTGGTGTGCGGCAGTGTCGTACCACCGGTCATCGTTCACGGGGTTTGTGGACGGAGACCGGTTATGGAGTTCACCCTGTTCACGACACGGGAGTTCACGGAGAGCGTTTTTTTCTTCTTTTTTTTTTGGCTGGGAAGGTATGTTTTTTTTTTATAGGAGGGTGGAGGACATCGGAGGGTAACTCCCTATAATTGTTTCAATTTTTTTTTTCACGAATAATATTTTTTTTTAATTAAAAACGAGAACAAAAAAATCAACCAGCCAAAATAAACATTTTCGTTTGCTATTTTGTAGGTCATTCCGATTTTCTTTTATTTTTTCAATGTCATCACGCTGTGGGGCATGGGGTGAATGTACCTGAGGAAGCCCCCCCACCCCCCCCAAAAAAAAAAAAAAAAAAAAAAACACCACTCTTTAGTGGTCGGCCCGTTCACCGTGAACGGCCGGTCACGTTCATGTGACCGGTTTTGGTCACGGTCACAGGTACGACACTGGTGTGCGATTAAGGAATCTAGAGGGAGGAGGGATGACGTGCACTCGCCCACCAATCAATCAATGTTTTTTTATAAAAAACATGATTGATCGATTGATTGATTGATTGACATTCAATCAATCAATCTATCAATCAATCAATCAATCAATCAAGTTTGATGATAATGATGGTGTGCCGTAAAATTGGAATGCGACAGAGTATGTGTGTGTGTCTGTGTGACTGTGTGCGTGTCTGTGTTTGTGTCTTTGTATGTGTCTTTGTCTTTGTCTCTGTGAGACACGCACACACACAGTCACACGGACACACATAAAGTGTGTGTGTGTGTGTGTGTGTGTGTGTGGGTGTGTGTTTGTGTGAGTGTGTGTCTTTGTGAATGTGTGTCTATGTGTATGAGTGATACATACACACACAGATATCACTCATACACACACAGATACAGAAAGAGAGAGAGAGAGAGCAAAGAAAAAAAAGAGAGAGAGAGAGAGAGAGAGAGAGAGAGAGAGAGAGAGAGAGAGAGAGAGAGAAGAGAGAGAGAGAGAAAGAAAGAGAGCATATACATCTAAATTGAGTATTTTGGCTCACATACGTTCGAAATGTTCGCTCAATCCACGCACATGCGCACACACACACCCATGATTGATTGATAGATTGATTGATTGATTGATTGATTGATTGATTGATTGATTGGATGTCAATCAATCAATCGATCAATCAATCAATCAATCAAACATTTCTAGTGAATTCTGACATATAGGACTATAACTTCAAAATTGTTTTATAGAGTCTATAAAATGTTAAAAACTGTTAAATCCTTGTAAAAAAATCTGTGTTATTGAAAATAATAACACAAACAACTTTTGTCTTGCAGACATCTTAAAATTCTTAGTCAAAACGCAAGTTCAAAATGAGAGAGAGAGAGAGAGAGAGAGAGAGAGAGAGAGAGAGAGAGAAAGAGAGAGAGAGAGAGAGCGTTGACATTTGTGTGGAGTATTTTGACCCACATACATTCGTAATATTCGCGCAGTCCACGCACAACGTCGCACATGGATACACACACACACATGATTGATTGATTGAATGTTAATCAATCAATCTATTATGTCTTTTATAAAAAAAACATTGATTGATTGGTGCGCGACTGCACGCTGTCGCGCGTATTGGTCCCACGCTGCGCAGGGCGGGACCCTCCCGGACCCCGGGCGCGTCACGAAGGAGTTGGTCTAATCCTTGTCGTGATACGCATGGAGCTTCCGCAAGCCGCTCCGGCCGAGTGCACCAGCCATACCTCTCGCGAGTTCCTACGACAGGATAGGGCCTACGCGAGGCACGACTTACTTCCACCTTACGGGAGTTGTCACCTCCATTTGGTGGGTGTATCCCCATCGAGCTACCAATCTACAGTATGAAAGCTAATCAACTGCAATCGCAGAGGTGGACCAGCCGATGACATTTCTCATTCGTTGTAGCATAGGGGGTACGCGTGGTCTCACACCTTTATCGAACCCTCACACAAACCGACGCACTAGGGGGTTGAAGTCCAAAGTGCGACTCGTCGTCGGTCAACTAAGACGCATTCCATTTACCACGCGTTACAGAACACTCGCACACACGGAACGACACAAAACAAACAACACAACAACAGTCTTAGTCCCTTTTGTATCCATCTCATAACCTTCCGCCGTGGAAATCGGATAGGCAACGCGCGCGAGACTTGGTATAAAAACTGTGCAGACGCAAGACCTTCCCATATCGACCAGCAATGCATGAGTACTCAAGCAGTCATAATGATAACGCATTATGTAGTGTCCATAATCAAGCGGTCCCTCGTGGATCCGAGAACCACTTGGAACACTCAAGTGTCAATCTCGAAGTATCGTGAGGGTCGAGTCCTTCACAATATTGCATGGCTTAGGGAATAGTCGTTTGGCCCCCTCGGCACTTTCGGTCCTTAGGCCGAGTATCTCGGTGGACAGGGCAAATAGGCTCTGCGTGGGGGGTGATCCCTTCCACGCGGAGTTTAGGATCTCGGATGTCTTATACAAGGACCTCGAATCCAGGCCCAGGACCAACATCCGACTAAGAAGTTTTAAGAACCAAAATAGGAAAGGAAGGGCGTTCCCTTTCCTTTCTCAATCTCAACCCAGTAAAAACCCTTAGGCGTGCGCTCTTTAGGCCACGCGGATACTCAAGCCTAGGTATATACATATATATATGAGGAAATAAATATATAATGACCACTTCTCACAATCATAGTGAGACTTCTCTCAGCCATATATATGTATGTGATCGCAGACAGTCAATTTTCAAAGTTCGAATCATAAAACATACCTGCAATCACATCAAAGAGTTAACAAAAAGTTCACATACTACACAGAGTCAACTTCAACCGTTTTCTATACTTAGACCCGTTGCTTTAGCCTTTATCCAACCTTCCAAAAATAAACACTCAGCACTTTCGTTAAATGACCATTCAATAAAAGTCTGGGTGAAAACCTTAAAAAAACAATAGAAATCACCAGGGCTAAAGACTTTTAGGTCGGGTAATGAGAATGAATTGGAGTTGAGTCGTAAACCAACGAATCGGCAACCGACCTGTTATCAGTGATAACAGAAGATGATCCTTATTTGATCAAGCTAAAAACTAGTACAAATCCTGAATTGAGTATCCAAAGAAGGTCTGTACCATAAAATAGGTCAATGTCTAGGCTAGTCCATCAAAGTATGGAGAATGAATCTCCATAGCTTATTCTTACTCAAAGCTATCTATCAACTAAGTCCGCGTCTACCCCTAAGTCAATGTCAGTAAAAAGGTAGACCCTTAGCAGAGTCACCCCTATACAGGGTGTATTGCCAGAATCGTCACCAGTCAAAATATAACCTAACTCGTTTAAACTAAGAAAACTTCGGGAGCGTTTCCCACAGGAAAAATGCCCTTTCAAAATTTATATTAGCTTAAATATGAAAACTGAAACAATATCTAAGTCTAAAAAGTTAAGTTTTCTTTAATTTCATGAGTTAGTAAAAATTTGGGCAGCATCTCCTTTAGAAAGTAGACTTTCTCAGATTTATACTAAGTCAGATAAGAACTCAAAGTAAAGTTTGGGTTCAGCCAAGACAAAATTTTAACTTAATCCTTAGTTTTGTAGAAATTCGACAAAGCTTCCCGTAGAGAAAGTAGTTTTTCAAAGTTTATACAAGGCTAAGTAAAAAAATCTAGAAATAACTCTGACTTCCCAAAGTTCAATTTTGTCGAACTCTCTGATTTAACAAAAATTTGGGCAGCACTCTCTTTAGAAAATGAGACTTTCCACATTTTTACTAAGCCATACATAAAATTTAGACAAACAGAACTTTGAAACGTCAAAATGTGACTTACTCCTTGGTTTTGTAGAAATTTTGGCAATGCTTCCTGTAGAGAAAGTAACTTACTAAGATTCATACAAAACCAAGTACAACAAAAGATCCAAGAAAATGCAGAATTTGACCTAAGTAAAATAAACTTACCTCAGAAAATGCAGAAATTGAAACTAACTCCTATGGTTCTAGCACATGGCGAGCTTCTAAAACAACTACCTATAAAAAATATAGGATTAACAAAAACCTAAAAACAAACAATTATAAGGTTTGTACAAAATTTTTTAAAGATTTTGATAGCACATTTTTCAGACCTCCTACATGAACAAAATTTTATGAGAAGTAAATTAACCAAAAAAAAAATATATATATATTTTCTTAGAACCATTGGAAGTCGTGAGGAAAGAAACATGTTTTTTTACAAAAAATCACTACCTTGCAAAGCTCCGTTTGTTCAGGAACAAAAAAATCTCAATTTTATATTATTTAAAAAAAATCATATTTATAGTTCTATAAGGTATGTAGTACGACAAACCTATTCGAGGCTTTCCCAAACACGCACATATGTTTCCCTATTCACGAATACATTCACTTGGATATATTCTCTTATACATGAACGAATATATTGTTTTCTAATGTCTTTTATTAAAATATTTTTTTATTTTTTTATTTTAAATCATGGTTTATTAAGAATTTGAAGATGTCTCCTAAACAAAAGTTGTTTCAATTCTTATTTTACATAATATATATTTTTTAACAAGAGCCTTACTGTCAACTCAAAAATGGATTTATATTAATTTATAGTTCTATAAACTAACTTTCGCAGAGCTTGGTCTTTACCAAACTGTTGAAAACGACTTATAGTTATATAAATGAGTATTCACTGAAACTGTTTTTTTTAACATCTTTCGAGTTCGCGTTACAATCCTTAAAATTGTTTTGTTTGAGTTATGTTTTTTGCCAATCTACGGAGAACGACTTATAGTCTTATAACATGTTCTTTGAAGGGAAGAATTTTCTTGCTCGTTTTGAAGGGAGTCTTATACATCTTGGTCTTTACCTGGTAAAAAGTTAAAACCACTCTCTTTTACGTGTCAAAAATAACATTTTGACTTTTACTTTTTCATTGTATAAAAAAATGTTAGGTTTTGTGTTTTTTTTAGGTTTTCACGAATTCAGTATTCAATTTGAAACTCGGACTAAGTAGTAATCTCACTCAGCCACATGCAAGGTTAAACAACAAAGGTAAGTACTCTCACCAGCCCCAAGTTAATCTTATCAAACAATAGTTCGTAGTCTTTCAATGATTTATCCCTTTATACCCAGCTTACATAAAGCACAAAGGTAGACCACCCAAACTTATGAAACAGTGTCTAGCTCAGCCATTGACTCATTGAGTATACACAAACAAAGGGTTCTACAACTTTTTTATTCCTTGGGCATATGGCTAGGTTTTCTATCCTAGTCACCATGATTTGTTTAAATATCCCAGTTATATATAATTATCTGCACTTAATCTTGTAAGGTAACATATGACCGAACTGATCATCTTTGCTCAAAGCTTCGCCTGTCCCTTCTTACCACAAGTTTATTCTTAATTAATAGTCTCTTCAGTTTGTGATAAATTATAGTCTAACAACCCAAACTTATGAGACAATGTCTGACTAGTCTGTTCATAGATAAAGTAATAATAAAATAAAGTTAAGTTATAACCTACATAGCACGGTGAACGTGTTCATGCGTTCGCGCGAACAGCTCGCGAACGTGTTCGGGCGAACATAATTTTGTTTCGTAAAAATATATATATATATATATTTATACAGGGTCACCAGCCCGTACGTACGGAGGTCCCCGGGCAGACCTCCATACGTACGGGCGTTCGGGGTCCCGTACGGGGTCCGAACCCGACGGCGTTTGGCCCCCGCGAAAAAATATTTCAGGTCCTAAAAATAATTATTTTCTTCCCAATTATTTTTTGTGCCTTCTCTATAACGAGAGGTATATGCCTGTAATTTTTCAAGTCATTTGGCTAAGCCAAATAAGAATTAAAAATCGCCAAAGATGGCAGTGTCAAAACGTGCTCGCCAACGTATTTTTTCACTTTTTGCTTTTTGTTTTCACTCTAGTTCGGGGTCTAAACAATTTTATTATTTTTTGAAACTTTTCAAGTGCAATTCGTATTATGTGAAGTGCACATCTGTAAATTTTCAGGTCATTTAACTATACCAAAAACAAATGAAAAATCGCCAAACATGGCGGTGTCGAAAACATGCTCGCGCATTCGCTAAATTTTATTCTCTTTTTATTTTTATTTATTTTTATTATTAGTATTTGTTTTCCGTATTTTATTTTTATATCAAATTTGGTAGGGAATTCAGATGTAATGCTCAAGCAAATCTTGTTTAATTTATTTTTCTCCATAAAATACCTTTTTTTTCTGATTTTTGTGATTATGTGTTTAATTTTATTTTATTTTTTGTTCGCGTTCGGCCTGAACAGCCGAACGAATCCCCCAAGGGGTCCCATACGTTCGGGCGTTCGGGTTCGGGTGTTCGGCCCGTCCCGAACGCTGGTTACCCTGTTTGTGACGATATATATATATATATATATATATATATATATATATATATATATATATATATATATATATATATATTAACGGTATAACCCTTTATTTTTAACTTGTTTTTCTGTTGTTTTTTTTTTTAGCCGTAAAAATATCTGAACTCATGATTGGCTATGAATTTGAATATGACTCCAAGGCAAAGTTGCTTGTATTGTTATTTTACATAATATATATGTTTTTCAGATTATTCTGAGAAAGTGTTTTTTTTTTAATATATATTCTTTACGTTCGCGTTCAGAGGTTTTTGGGCGCTTGTTCGTGTTCGGGCGAACATGTTTGCGTTCGTCTTTGAACGTGAACACGGTATTACATAGGTTATAACCTTTTGGTTCCAGCATGTGAGTGACATTGGACCAAGACCACTCAAACTTATGGAACATGTCTGGTTCTCTGCCCGATTTATTTTTCGTAATGGTGAAGGAGGAAGAGGTTGAGCCACCCAAACTTATAGAGCATGCTCATACGCCTTCATCCACAACCAACAGAAACAGAGAAAACCCAAAATAAACGAGGCAACCAAGCCACCCAAACTTCAAGTTATGGGACAATTCTTGGTCCCAAAAAAGTCAACCACCGACAACCCTCGCAAGTCAGAGCAACCAGACCACCCAAACTTATGGAACATGTCTGGTCCTCCACGCAACTCAAAAATAAACATAGCACTGGGCCTCCCTAAACTTATGGAGACTTGCCCAGCGTTTGATGGACTCAGTCAGATGTAAGCAATACCGCCTTCCTTCGATTCTTCTCCCAGATGCAATCCCACAATTTGCTTTCAGTCAGACAAGAAAATTGAAACTGACATTACACATGCATTCCTTTACTTAAGTCTGAACCATGTCCTGAAATTCAAACTGAAAGTCAAAGTAGTGATGCATACAATAGACTCAATCAAAACGTAATAAGAAATACAGATAGGGGTTATAACTTGGTGTATAGAAAGAATGCAATGATTACCTCTCAATTCCCTATCTCCAGAACTCCTCCCGAGTTCCGGCAGAGCTCCCGCAATCAGTGGGCTGACTCTCCACAAAGCCTTGTTGCGGTCCTATGGGTTGCAATCCCGCCTGCCGCCTTCCTCTCAGAACAGGACCAGACTTAGAGTAAGAAGGGTAGAATGTAAGGGGTTTCAAACTCGAGATACAGGAGAGGAACAAACTCAACTCCCAAGAGAGGGCCATGTTATCTTCCATCGCCAAAGGGCTCAGCAATGATGGCCAAAACACCGAACAAACTCGGTCAAACCGAGGTCAAACTGCCTATCGTCAACACTCTGACGACCTTTCAATTCCCAGCAGGAACCTTCTTACTCAAGCTTTATCATTCCCTCAAATGCAGGATTCGCCGGCTTTCGAGTCAACTCTCCCAGTCCTCTGATCAAAACCACGACCATGATACGTTCCTAACCCACGACTGGACTCATGATACTTTAACCCGATTAGAGTGAGTGGTGTATCCGACCGCATCGGACAATAGGCAAGCCTGCCCTTACGGCCTGCCTGCAGCTGCGTCGCTCAACACAATAAGTCGTACACTAGTCCATAGGTAGATCTGCAACTTCGTGGCTGGCCAGTTACCGCACAGGCTAACAGAATGAGCGGGACATCGCCCAACAAACAGATCCGCAATCCCCACGGCTGGTCTGCTGCAGCCTTGTTCGATGAGCCCGGACACTACACCGGCCAGCACCTAAGCTCCTAAGTCTACCGCTCGCTTACCTCATCATGCACAGTTTCCGTTCTTGCTTACTTCATCCCAAGATGCCTGTGCTACCCACCAATCAAAAATAGCACCTCAGTCCAGTCTCTATGCGAAAGTCATGTAAGAACCTGCAGCCGGTTCTTGACTGTCGACCACAGGGCATGGTGTACAGTCACACTCGGAAGGAAACAACGAGCATGCCCTTAGTGACGAGCACCACCACCGATAGAATTAAAAAAAAAACTCTTAATCTATCAACTTTGGCTCAGATTTATCTAGACAAATCACTCCACCAACTAAGCACAACCTTTTTCCCCGAATCGACTCGTCTTCAATACCCCAGAGTGGGGATGAGTCTGCCCCGAAAAACGGGAAAGGTACATTCCCTATTGGTATTCGCAACCCTTAACGCTGTGTCTCAACTGGTCGGTTCACCTTCGTCCCTTTTCTCAAGGTAAGTTTATGCTCCCTCTCTCTCTCCATGTGCGCATGTGTACTATACTCTTCGTGATACTCAACCTCACAAGAGAGGTATAGCTATTTCAGACTGACGCAAAGATCGCAGTTTCTGCGTAACCACAGGCGATGAGACGAGGGCATCAGGAGACAGAATCAGAGACTGTTACCAACGGAGCACCCCGCCCCCCGCTTTGACTTGGCTACACTTGCTCCCCCCGATGCCGCACATTCTTTCCATCGTTGGATCTCGATAGCCCTTCTGGTCAGGTAAGCATTCTCGTACTAACCTACTTAGCCCGCCACCCACTATTCGCGTGATTATGAGAATGAATCTCCCGCTAAAACGGGGAGAGATACATTGTTGTTTCTACTTTTCCTTCCCATACGCAGCCCCACACATCAGTACCGTTCGACCTAACACTTTACTACCAATTCTAACATTGCCATTCCAATCGCAGCCCCCCCAAAACCCCGACTTACCGTTGTCCTCCACCCGATTCCAACAAGAATCGAATGAGAACTTGATTCTTTACTCCCCGTCGTCTCCTCTCCCGCTATATCCCCGCGCACTAACTTTCTTTACTAACTTCTACCCTACTAACTCTTCTCTAAATCTAGCCTCATTACTCGATTCGCCTGGCCAGAGAACCTCAAGCTTACCTTCTACTTCACTCGATTCGGCGCAAAGTCGAGTGAAAAACTCAATTTTCAAAAATCTGCCATATCCACTCCCGCCATTTTACCGCGCGGTTCGTAGCTCTCATAGCACAGCATGCGCTATCCTTCCGCAATTTCTGATCATGCCATCGGATTCACTTTACTTCAAACCTCCTATCTCGTTCCTTGGTTCACCCGATTCCATCACGGATCTGGCGAGAACTCCGTTTTCTTCGCTCCCAGTCATAGCCGGCCTCCGTTATCTCCTTGCGCAGTGCTTTTCCTTTGTAGCACCAAAACTGACCACTAACTTCAATTTCCGATTCCACCATTAGATCCGCCATGGCCGAAAACGTCAGAAAGGGGTCCTTATCCACCCGTTTCCGTCGAGGGAGCGAGCGTGAAGCATCTCCTTCTCTCTCTCCATGCCTGTTTCTTTCGACTTCACCATCTCCGTGCGGCCGTTTCTCTGCCATATTCCTTTTCTACCGACTTTCTGACTAAGCGGACCTCAAATTCGGGGTCGCCTACCTCGAAAACCTCTGACTACCATGCTTTCCTGTTCAATTTCATCAAGAAACGGAAGCACACAACCTCTTCCCATCTAACTCCATCGCCACTTTCGTTCTCATTTTCGAATACACCTTGGCACGGATCCCGCCCAGGTTCATTCATTCGGTTCTTCCTTCATTTCCCTTGCTGCCCTCTACACTCCTCTTCCGCAGTCACTCTCCCTGTCGACCCCGGTCCTCTCTTAGCTTCTCAACCTCATCGCTCCAGCGATCAGAGTGCCCTCGGGCCACCCCCTCCTTGCGCTTGCTCTCCCCGTGCGCTATCATGTGCGCTACAACAGCGCCCCTATACCCAAGTCCGACGAAAACAACTTCAGCTATCCTGAGGGAAACTTTGGAAGGAACCGGCTACTGGACGGTTTGATTAGTCTTTCGCCCCACGTACCCAATTTCGACGACCAATTCCCACACAGTACCGCTGTTAGGAAACCCAGGGAGGGGTCGCCCGGTGTTCGCTGAAGCCAAAGGCAACAGCGCTTGTCACTCGCTGCGCCCACTTCCGAGGTCCTCAGCGACCAGCGGGGTGAACGGGGTTTGGAACGCCCGTTTCGTTGCGTCTCAAGGACGCAAAGAAAGACAGCTTTTGTGAGCCTCAAACACGCTTGATCCCAGCGACTCACAAAACAAACCGCAGTTCGATACAAGACTTTATTCACTGTAATTAGTAACAAACGACTGCAAGTGAATTCAAGACACTATTTACCGACATCAGCAAAGTCAACAGTTCCGAGACAAGAGTCTTCTTATTGTGTTCAACGAAAACGACACCAAGCAAAAACAAGCTCCGTTCATTGAGATCATGTCACACAGCGTCAAGTGAAAACGTGCGCCTACTTATCATGATCAGTGGGACCAGTCACAAATAGAAACAAGTGTCTACTCATCATTATCAGCGAGAGCAGCAGCGAAGCAGGACAAAGCCTGATTCATTGAGATGGAAGGAGGTAGTCTTTCGTCACTTCAAACTCCGTTCACGATATACAAAATAAACAAATAAATAGTAAGAAAGTTTAGTTTCCCTCCTCGTCTCTACCCGTCCTTTGCCGTAAGCTCTCTCTTTTTAATTTTTCATCTCACTCCCCCCCCTACCCTCTACGAAGCTGCGGCTCTTTCTTGGTTTCACCTACATCTGTTTCACTTCAGATTCAACGTACCTGTCTCATATCATATCTGCAGAGAACCGACAAAGTCCCYCCTTGGGTAAAGTACCGTACACTCAAAGGGCTATTCGCTCACAGCCCTGAAGGTGCCGACACCATTAAGAAATGAAAGCAAATATCAACTGATGCCCTTCAAAKTGGAGAGAYCTSCCAATCAGACAACTGTCTGTCGTAGACTCGTATGCCCTTTCCCAATGGCACCTTTCTTAGGAGCAGCTATTCATACCAGTGGCAGATACGTTCGGTTCTCTCATCAATRACTGATCTCGTCACGAGGGGGTACTTMTGGTCCTCTCATCCGCTCGTGTCTTTGTTCTCACCAAAAGYGAGAGATCCAGAAAGAACAATTTTTACATCAACATGATTGAATGATACAGCTAGTGATCAACGTACTTGTTCTCCCTGTCAACAAAACGGAATGGAACCGCCAGCGACTATAGCGATCATCTTTTCAACATTAAGACTGCATGATACCAGTAGYGGCGTAAATAACTGATCTTCGCYTTAGGAAGATCRATCGATACCGCCAATAGCAATAACAAATCAGTYTTTTCCCRTGATCAGCGRGAACAACTTTTTTTTYCTYACCTACGAGAGAGTGGTCGCATCATCAGCGATCATRGTTAGCTCACCGTGGCATCTCTYAGACCCGAATCCGAATGTACTTGGACGTGAACAAGCCCAGAAGCACGAATTAATAAAGGTCAAAATTCAGTCCGCCCCCTTTACGCCGACATTTTTCCTCACTGCCCGTGGTCCTCACTTTCGCTCTTCCT
>BFEA01000063.1:3836041-3841041 GCA_003427395.1 Chara braunii
ACAATCTCCTCTCTTCTCCCATTGAACTGACCAATCTAATTCATCATAACACTCATAATGATCTACTTTGCGTAAGTCCCATTCTATACCAGAAGCTCTTAACATGGGGCCAGAAAAACCCCAGTTAATAGCTTCTTCCTTATTAATTACTCCAATTCCTTCTACTCTTTTCAATCCAGCAACGCCATCGGTGGGTACTCCGATGAGCCTTTTCTTTTCTTTTCTTTTCTTCTTTTCTTTTTTTCTTCTTTCTTCTTTCTTTCTTCTTCTTCTTCGGGTCTACCTACCTTCACGTGGTTAGCCTTTTGCCTTGGGCGTCCGGCCTTGATAGGGCACGTATCTCTTTGTTTCTTCATGTAGTATGGAAATTATGACTTATGAAAGGGTAGCAGGTGGGGGGAGTGCGTTAAGGCTGCGAGCTCAGGGTGGCTCTTGATTGGATGACACGTATGACCGATGATTGTAATGTTCACAACAATTGCGGATTGGGTGTGCGACCACTAAGGTTGGTCTACAACAATGGGTCGCGGCAGTTGTTCAAGCAGTGCACGTGGAGAGGTTTCAAGCAGTGAATAATGCCACGAAGTTGAAGTCGAGCCGTGTGGCTGGTACAGGATTGGGCCTAGCGTCGTGGTGCTGCCTTGTCGAATAGGGGAGGCGCAACTCTCCATTCGGATGGTGTTAACTCCCAAATCGTTGGGTGCAACACATTCCTCCTTCAAGAAGCGTTGGTGACAGATTACGCCGACATGCTGCATACCGTTCTGGGTGTGCTCCCGTAGTAAACAGCGTCCCGACGGCGGGTGCCACGGCAGCGCATGAGGAGTGCTGCCAGTTGGGGTTCCTCCCATCAGTGGGGTTCACACACTACCACCTAGGGGTACTCCGACCTTGTTGTCATGCATCCCGATCGAGGTGGATTAGTTGGTGTCAGAATCGGCACATCAGTGGAAGCGGCGGAGGTACATTTAATCTGCCTAGTACGGTACCTGCAGCGGTGCGCATGGGCCTTCCAGTGCCAAGTGACTTGCACAAAGTTTGACTGATTGAAGGTGATCTCCCAAGCGCAAGTTTTCACGCGCTAATACGGCGACTGGGGAACAACAATCTGTGTAGTTGATTGGCGGGTCCAGTATCCCGCTTTCGAGATTGTGGAAGGCAGGTTGCTCGAGGTTTACACCCGTTGTTGGGAGTGATTGCTAATTGCAGGGGCACTCCCACCTGTGGCTGCGGCCACGTATCTCGATTGGGGAATTATCAGTCGATGCTGGAAAACCGCCATGTCAGCAGCAGTCGTGGGATCGGGACGTCGACCGGGAGCTGTAATCTTCAGATTCCCCGGACGATAGGATGAGCAGTCGCACTTGACTAACTGAGTGATCTTTGCACTTGTCTTGCTGTAACTGTTTTTATCCTATTCCTGACCTCTGTTTTCTTGAGTTGTCGCATGCAGGCACGAGGGAGGGGCCGTGGGAGGGGGAGGTGGTCGAATTGCGGGAGGTATTGGATGGAGAATGCAACTCCACCGCTGCCTCCCCCAGCTCAGCCACCTCTGGCTCTGCTCCCAGGGAGTATTCTCCCTTACCAACCACAGGGGACATCTTACCTCCAGCTGTT
Source organism: Chara braunii (assembly GCA_003427395.1). Classification (NCBI taxonomy): domain Eukaryota; kingdom Viridiplantae; phylum Streptophyta; class Charophyceae; order Charales; family Characeae; genus Chara; species Chara braunii. The sequence goes on from BFEA01000063.1 coordinate 3,837,659, forward strand.
TAATGCCTCGATGTCTCCCTTTGGGTTTGCACCGCTACTTCTGAACTACGGAGTGGTGCAGTCGCCGAGGCCATGGGGATACGCCGGACCATCATCAACACTTGCACAATCGGGGGGTCCATTTAACCCTCAACAATCAAAAGGTCAGTTTAATGCCAGGAATGGCCGAGGAAATGGGGGCTACCAACCTCGAGCGTATTTTACACGTGAGCACGCCGACTTCATTGAGAAACTGAAATTTAAGGATGTTGTAGAAGAGGCACGTAAGAGAGATCTGGAAGAAATCGCCAGACTGGAAGAACTCGGGAAAGATACCGAAAAGAAAGATGGTGAAAAAAGGAAAGACAAGAAATGGAAAAGTAGAAAGCAAAATGAGAGGGAAAAAGGAAAAGGTAAAGTGGTCGAGGATGAGAAGGAGGATGAAATGAAGAAATGGGTAGCTACGAACTTCGGTGGATCCTTGAAAATGCTATCTGAGAAACTGGAGGAGGTTTAGAAGAAATCGGAGCTGAGTGTCGGGGAATTGGAAGAGTTGAAGTTGTTACGGGCTGAGAAAGAATTGAGAGAGTTGAGGGAGAGCTCGAACTCTGAGAAACGAAAAAGGAAAAGAGCATTCCCAACCCACCCTGCAAGAGGCAAGGTTAGATCTCGGCCGGCCCTACTGAAGAAAAGAGGTAAAGGGTGAAACCCCAAAACTCATGGAGGTCTCTTCGGGTGAGGAAAGTGAGAAGAAAGAGAAAGACACGGTGGCGCAGAATCTGAGCGGGAAGATGGGGGAATCGATGGATGGTATGAAGGAAGTTGCTGAGTTAAAAGTCATAATAAAGGAGCTACTGGCCGGCAGGGGGCAAAATGCCAGCATGATCAACAAAGTGGATGAAAATGAAAAGAATAAGGACGTGATCAGTCTCGGAAGAGGTGAGCAAGAGGGGGATGCGGGTGAGTCTGCTAAGAAGACGGAAGGATCTGAGAAAGGTGGGGAAGGTGAGAGACAGGAGGGTTCCCTGAGGCTGTATTTCAAGGATAGGGTAATTTATTATGATGTCATGCATTATACTGAAATGCAGACCCTGTGTAAGAAGAAGGGGATAACTTATAAGAGAAAAGAGACGGGAGTATGGGAGTTTGCCAGGCTGGATTTTGAAGTATTACAAAGAATGGAGAAACATGAGGAGAAAGATGAGGAGGATGGTGAAAAGAAAAGTGAGGAGGAGGAGGAGGAGGATGAACAAGAAAGCGAGAGCAGCTCCGAATCCGAGAAGGAGTCTCAGAAAAATGATATAGTGGGAAACTGAGTCGGACCAGCAAGCGATCTCTCTTAAGTATATGTCGAAAGCTAATTGAGTTGGAAAGAATTCAAAGAATACATGGCGAGAGTTTGGGCAAGGAAGCGCATGACTTACTGAAATTAATTGTCCTAGCTTTGTGTCTCAGGGGTGACATTTGGTGGGGGAAATCCTATGTGAAGTATTGGTTCAGCCTGAACGCAAGCGAATGGGATATGCTGCTGCAAGGGAGCAGTTGTGTTTACCTCCTTATCTCCCCATTTTTCAAACTCACATATGTTGGGAAAACAGAAAGAGAACTGCATACCAGGTGGCGTGAGCATGTGAGATCAGCCAGAACTGATCCAAAGCAGAAGACACACAGGTGGCTAGGGAAAATAGAGTCTTGTAATTATGTTGCCTTGCCTGTGTGGTATGGGAGTAAAAACTCACCTCTGAGCATGGAACAACTGGTAATTAAAAGTATAAATCCTGGTCTGAATATGAGAAGAATAAATAACAAACCCTCGAGAAGGTGGCCGAGAAAGCAGCAAAAGAATGGAAACAAGACAGAGAGGTGTAAGATAGCTTTATTGTTTGAATGTGATCAATTGAACTGTCATGGGGAGCCTAACCTCCTGAAGATACTAAAAAAAAAACAGCTAGTGCAAGCAGACTAAAAATTTCTAACTGTAAAGGGGAGCAATGACCAAAACCACGGGGTTTAGTAAGATTTTTGTATGGGTATAGTACAATTGAATTTCTAGGAACGAAATATTTGCTGAAAGATGTAAAACACTTCATCCAAGAAGGTGGGGAGTGGTTTGTTATGAAGGTACAGAAGATGAAGAATAAAACTGAGATTGCAAAGGCGAATGTTATTACCATTTTTAGGACACCTTGAAAGCGAAAATCACTGTACAAAAAAAAATTAGATGAACTTCTACAACTGAATGCAGGGGTAAAGTTGTTAAATACTATTAGAGAAAGACAAATCACAAGAGGTATCATCACAAGGGTTACAGAAAAGAAGTTTTGAATTAACCCTAGACATAGGATTACATTAAAAAATTATTTTTGTGACTCAGTAAGTAAAAAGAAATTACATGCTTGCTTCAAGGAATCAATAAAAGGGAGGATCTCTCCGAAGTGTCTATCTGACTTGCTGATTAGTAGAATGAGAACTGTATGACAGAAAAGAAAGTCTGTTGGGGACATCCTACATAATCATCAGCGCTTCGCAAGAAGAAGCGGTTGGCCCTCCGCTTGCGGAGGCTTTGACTTGCCTAAATATAATGGGCATGTTCGAGTCAGACTTGACGAGATTGGGGGAATCCGGGACTTTGTGTTGGACGCAAAAAACATACCTTACCCAGGGAGCTTGTTTACCGGTAGTGAGGTAAACTTGGCATGTAATGCTGCACTGGAGTCTTTGAAGAAAATGAGATGTGTAAATGAAGCGGGAACGGTACACATAAATTGAAGGGATATTTACGTAAGAGGAACTGCACACCTTGTGGGTTGTGACACTACATATGTCCTTGGCTTGAAACAGGCTCTCAAGGGGCTGATACTCTCGCCATTGGATCGAAATCCAGGTGCAACTCTAGTAGAGTGCCCGGTACTATACGAGCAGGGCATGAGAATGATGTACATTGACAATGAGAACTATGAAAAAATGAACGAAACTGAGGATGAAATTCAGAAGGAAGCAAGGAAGCGGTATCTCAGCCTAAAGCTTATGAGAATGTCAAAATGGGACAAGAAAGGAAGACTACAGCAGGCTTACATTCTGTCAAAGGACAATGACCCTTGGAAGAAGCGACCTATTGTACCTTCATTTTTAAGTCCTACAAAGAATGCAATGGGATATCTGGCACAAAGCCTGAATTTTCTCATTAAGAAATTGAAAGTGAGGCATTTTAATCTCACTGGGGCCAAGCACTTAAAGGAAAGGATCAAGAAACCAAATGATTCGGCGTATCATGATTTCGGAATGAATGCGAGAATCACTGTGAGAACATATGATGTGAAGGAAATGTTTACGAGACTGCCTCACGAAGAAATCATGAAAGCAATCACATGGATGGTCCAGTTTTTCAATGATAAAGGCCAATA
>BFEA01000063.1:3864924-3879488 GCA_003427395.1 Chara braunii
ATGAACTAATCTAAGTACTCTCTACGGCATCGAATGTCGTCGTGATGGGACGAGGGTACAAACAAATACTTATGAACTAATCTAAGTACTCTCTACCAGATCGATTGTCGTCGTGATGGGACGAGGGTACAAACAAATACTTATGAACTAATATAAGTGCTCTCTACCGGATCGACTGTCGGCATGATGGGACGAGGGTACGAACAAATACTTATAAACCAATCTAAATACTCTCTACCGGATCGACTATCGTCGTGATGGGAAAAGGGTACTAGCAGTAGATTATGAACTAAGCTAGATACTCTCTACCGCAACGAGTGTCGTCGTAACGGGAAGGGGGTATCTGATTGTAACTTATGAACTAGATTTGGTTATCGTAACGACTGTCATCATGACGGAAAGGGATATCTGACAATAAATTATGAACTAAATTAGGTACTCCTTACCATAATGACTATCGTCGTGACGGGAAAAGGTATTTGACATGAACTAATGAGGTAAATTAGGTACTCTCTACCGGATCGACTGTCGTCGTAATGGGAAAATAGTACTAACAAATACTTATGAGATAAAATAGGTACTATCTATAAGATCGATTGTCGCCGTGATGGGAAGAGGTACCTGGCGTTAAATTATGGACTAAAATTAGGTGCTCTCTACCAGATCGACTGTCGTCGTGACCGGAAGAGGGGTCTGACACTTAGAAAATAATAAAGGGAGGCTCCAGGGAGGGTCGTCCTATTCACACACTTGAGTCTAGGGCTGACTAACAACCTGCAAAGAGTAGGAAATCACATTGCTACTTTTTCCTTCTTATCTTACTTACCTTCAGACAGTCCAACCCCTAGATTGGTAATAGGGAGACTTTTGTAGGAGTCATCCTATTACTCGTTTAACGGCTGGACTACTCATTACCCAAGGAAAGTAGTAGAGGGGCCTCTGTTGGGGTCTGTCTATTACCTACTTGATTCTATATTAACTTACGAGAAGGGTACTCCTGTAGGAATACCCTAAACACTCGTCTTCTATCCAAACTAATCCGGTCTCAGGACGGTCGGCTTCAGAAGGGCAACAGGATACCCGTGTTAGGATTATCCTAATGCACTCATGCAGAGGACCTTATCACGTGATAGTAGGGGGCTCTTATGCGGGTCGCCTATTATTCACGCAAATCGTTATTAACTTCTGGGAGGGGGTTGACATCCAGATTTTTCAAGAGGGATACCTAAAGCAAGTAGTGGGGTGCTTATGTAGGAGCCTCAACTATTTGTTGAAGGAAGGATGCTTATGTACGAGCTATCCGGCTACTCTGATTAGATCATATGTATACATTGAGGGAAATTAAAAAGGGGATTATATACTCATGTGTGACTTACCCGACTATTTGTTCGATTAACAAATTACTTGGTACTGACCAAGTAGCAGAAGATTCATGCCTGAATCGATCTACTACTTAAGTATGTCAGGAAAAATTGAAGAGAAAAGAAAAAACAACGTTCCTGTTGGAGCAAGGTCTCAAGAACTTGGAAAATGAACAAGGAAAGAAGATAGGACCGCGGGGGAAGGAAGTTTAAGAATCACCGCGTAGTCCATAGTTGCCCATGGTCTTCGGATGGAAACCCACAATGATGAAAAAGTCATATCTCATCTGTGTAAACGCCAAACGGGGCGCTTATCTCTAAGAGAAAAAATGCAAGTACTGAGAGTAGGGAAAATATGAGTTTCCTTAGGACGACTTAGGACGCAGGCATGAGACTCCTTGAGTGAAAGGAGAGAGTGACAGACGACTTAGGGTAGGGTTGTGAGAATAAAACGAGGGATTAGACATGGGATGTCGATCCCAGAGGTCACTACCCATGTCTAAGGGCTTGACCCTTAGATATCAATATGTGGGAAATCGAGTGGGGATGTTGAATCTTTGTTGACCTGTGTGTGTGCAGGTCCCTGTTTATCTATTGCATTTCAAGGAAGAGGTTCTACAGAAAGGACGTTTCAACTTTTCCCCTTTGACATGATACCCACCTCTAAAGTCAAACCCTGTGGTCTGTAAAACTGTCACTTGTGGTCATTGCCTAAATGGTCCTGGACACTCTCAAGGGTCCTTTGTAGAAATGTGAGGGGGTTGGGCTTACGTCTCAGGAAAGAGAAGGTTGTCATACATGGTTTGAGAAGTGAGGGACGAGGTTAATGGTTGATGGTTGACGCCGTTAGTGCATGGCATGTGAACTGTCTTTGCATTATTCTGTGCAGGTCTGTTTTGTGCGTAATTTTGGATTGAACTGGACCTGGTCTGTTGAAGAGTCTCGGACACACAGCATTTGTGAAATTGGGAAGGGTTTTGGGCGGTAATACTCCCATATTCATCATATGTCCAACTTAACTTCTATACTATTATGATGTTCAACAAAGTCATAACATGTTAAGAAAGATAGGACGCTCCTTGGTAGAAAAATGGTTTGATTGATATTTGTCAAGGAAATAATACATTACGTAGTAGCGGAAATAAACAGCCTTTTAAGAGTTCGACCTGAATATCTAACGGGTCAGTTCTAGGCGTCTTACCGTGCATACCCTATTTTATGTTACAACGATCGAGCAAACGCCATTGGCCGACCTACCTCTACAAAGGCATGTAAACACCTTCGCAGGTGGGCCGGTAGCTCAGCAGGGATACGCCTACCTGAGGGTGGTGACAACCCCTCGGGTAGAGGTAAGTTGTACCTCGCGGCTCCCCGACCTGTCGTAGGGTGTCGTGAAAGGTATAGCATGCGCGCACGGTCGGAGTGGTGACCGATTATTTTTTCAGGAATAAATCCTGCGTGACACGACCGTGAGGTTCAGCGCTCCCAGCGGGGTGCGGGACCGCCGCGCGCGACAGGTGGCGACGCTGCTGGGACCTTCGGTTGCCTGTCGGGATCCTATGTGAACTAACCACTCGTGACACTTGTGAAACCCCTACCCTGGTTTGGGCCCCGTGGATCCCCGAGTGACAACACTAGTATTCGTATTGATTGGGTTGATTGTGCGTAATGTGCACTAAGGATTTGGATATGTATGCTCATCGCTGCCTTGATGAATGACAATTGTCGCTACCCTTGAGTCGAACTCTTGCCCGTCCTCCTTCTCTTTTGTGGTTAGGTTGTCGGATGAATGAGTTGCAATAATCCTGATTGTTTACAAGATTAGGCGGTTGAGTGGATGAGCTCACGCACGTTGGTTTTGCTCGTGCCATGTGGACCAATCATTCTGATCCGACCGGGTTCCGACTTCCCGCACCCCCATCTCGGCCATTCCCCTATAACAAGGAACAAACACATGTGTGCGAGTGGGACGTACGGGAAGCCGTCGCCAAAATCGGCGGAAGATACTATTTTTCGCCAAGAACAAGGTGGTTTGGATTTGTCGGTGCTGGTTTTGTCATTATTGATACTCACTGCCCTCCGTACTCATTGTTGTTGCCTTTTAATGAGTTGATTGTCATCCCGTGGATGGCAGTGGCACCCAATTGGCCTAACACAGTAACACCTCGTGCAGCGACTGTCGCCGCATAGAGCGCTATCGAAAAAGGGGGTTTCGTTATCGAACGCGTGGCGGAGACGAACACTATTGAGACATAAAGAATGACCGACTAGGCTGAGGCCCTCCACGTCGTACTCTGAACTCTGCAATGAGCGATACCGAGATTTTATCTGAAAATGAGATACCACGTGTGTTCCTTCGCCCTTTCACTCTAAGAGACGGCCAGTAGCCCGCGTGGAAGTATTGCGATACTTTTTGGATAGAAAAGATGTTTGAAAATTGCACGTGTTTCTTTCCTTCCTGCACGTCAGTGACCTGTTCTTGTTAGAACCGGAACCACGAGGGGGACTTCAGTTCGGTCTGGGTCCTCACTCTCAATTTTCCAAAAATCCTTGGTACACCCCATTCTGCTGTCTTTCAGGGCATTTTCCTCACAATTTGTCAATCCGACAGGAAGACAGACCAGGGCGTGAGGTTGAGCGTCACAAGGGCGATATCACAGGTTCAGCTTGAAAATGTGTTGCAGTCAGCGCTGGTCCCCGGTTGGACCGGGACCCCCTCCCACGACCGGGAGCCTGCTGGTCGGACCGAGCGGCCGACCAGCCCATCAGACCCCCGTCGAGTCCAGCGCACTATGTTGGGCTAGGGCTACTGGGGAGTCATGGGCACCCCCGTGATTGCCTAGTCCCCGGGAGGGCGCACCCACTTCTTGAAAAGAGCGAGCGGAAGATCTCCACTGCTGATCCGAATCAGAAAACACCACGCAATTTTCTCAATATACAGGGCCCAACAGACTCCATTCTCCAATTTAGCATTGTGTGGTTCAACGGACCAGATGTGTTTGGCATGACCTGGCCTTCCTTCAAGGCTTCACCCTCGGCCATGAGGAAACATTGTGTTGATGGTGTGGTTCTACTGAGAAATATGCTTCGGCGACGTCTCTACGCTCGAGGAAAAAAGTTTATGGGTTTGGGTTTTCAAATTTCAATGTTGTCCAAGGTAAAGGTAAGGAAAGAGAAAGGTAAGGAAAGGAAACCTGCATTGTGCTATTCCGTGCCCCTATTTCGCTCGTGCACAAAGGGCAACTCAGCAGATCCACAGGCGGGGTGGCACATCCTGAGGCCTTTTTGCTGCCTGCCACTGGCGGCGTCATCAGAGGGGAGGCCTTCCTTTGTCGTCGGAAGGCCGAGAACAAGACGAGGGTAGTTTGGGGGAAGGAGGGGAAGGGGAAGGTGAAGAGGCTGGAGCCTTGTAACGAGGCGACGCTGGTCATAGAGCATGTGAGGAGAGACGAGGTGAGCGAGAACCGTCAGGAGATGCCTGGGTGCTCAGATCAGGTGGCTGGACCGGCTGTGAAGGGAAGGTGGGGGGGAGGGAGGCGGGGGTCTGCGCTTGCATGCCTGCGTATGGAACAGAGGCTAAAAAAAAAAAAAAATGCAAGCAGGGAGAGCAACAAAAGAAAATCCAAAAAGGCGCAAGTCGATAGCTCCAAGGACGTCCTATGATCATCTTGTGCTATCTCGAGAGAGTGTGACGAACCACTTTCTGTGCCACGCGAACTTCTGCGCGATGACAATGAGGGGTCCTAAGATGGGAAGGTTGGGCCAATTACGAGAGATGGGATCCCCGAGAAATTGCATCAGTGTCCTTGTTTGTTCCTCTTTTCACGTCGCTTCTTTTCGGATTGCCGGGGCCAGGGCTGGGCAGGTCCCGGGATGGTCGATTGAGTGGCCAGCGCGCCGACAGAGGTGCGACTAATACTGTTTGACATCGCTTCTTTCTTGTTCTGTTGTCAGGTTTTTTGCGTGGTGATCGTGCGAGAAGTTTTGTTCCTTTTTTAATTTCTTTTTCAAATCTTGTCGAGCTCTTGATGGCTCTCGGAAATTCGGACTTTCTTTCGGGATTTTTGCTTTATTAAAGTTTTTTTTGCATTTTTGCGTTAGATAAAATTTAGGAATTTAGGAATTCGGAATTTCTTTTGCCGCGCGATGTTTTTTGCTCACGCGCTTCTTTTTGCGGCTGCAACGGAGCTCTGATTAATCAACGCCCGTAATCTTGCGTGTAACTGTAATTTTGGGCAGGGCGCCTTTGTAACTGTATCTCTCTCTTCTTGAGATTTGTCATTCCCGCGCTCTCTCTTCTTTGCTGTGTCTAGTTGGCCAACCGGCTGCATGATCGGATCGATGCGTGGAGAGTGGCTACGTCCCCCACGCCACGATCTGATCAGGCAGAACGTAGGCACTCCCTCCCCTTCTCTCCTCCCAAGTCCTTGCAATTCTGTGTTCTTCGCGCATGCATGCACACTATAAATTTCAGCTGCGCGGTTAGATAGCTCTCTTAAACAGTTGTTGGAAGCTCGCGGTTGCGCGATCAGTGAGGGTTGGCTCGCGAGCGAAGTAAGAGGTGAGTTGAAGTGGGAGTTGGGCGACCCGACGAGCTGGTGCCGAATGTGCGGGATTGACGCGTGGAGCTACGACGGACTGTAGCGCGTGGGCGAATCCGACGGATACAGGAGGAATAAGCGTGGTGACAACTTCGTGGGTTGGTGCTCGACGACGGACTGTCCGCATCGGAGAGAGAGAGAGAGAGAGTTGAGGTGGATAGACGTGGAGTTGTGATTTTCTTTGTCTTTTCCTTTGCTTTTGTATTTGAGTTTTGATTGCGGCTTGGGCAACTCGCCCTTATTTTTCTCGACGTTTTTGTCTCGATGTTGGCCCTCATATGGTGTCTTATTCAGTCCCGATCCTTCCTCCTTTTTTGTGTATTGGATAGACGAAGTTCTGATGGCATTATAACAGTTAGGTGTTGTTGTAGTGTCCGATGTATGCGATATCATTTTGCACGATCGGAAATGATTGTCTGAGGAATTGCTGACTGATTAGATGGTTGGGTGATTGTCTACGCCACGTGGCAGTATGCATGTAACCTCACTTCTTGCATGAAAAACAGCCAACAGGCCCGTGTGCGATCACCTCGTGTATACACGTGTAAGCGTGATCGGATCAGCGTGGCCTACACGTGTCCACACACGGGCGATTCACGATCACTGATAAACCTGGCACCTCCCGTATCGGGATAAGCGCGAAATTTGAACCGGAAGGAATTTCTGTCACCATACCCGGAAATTCCCTTGTTAATCGAAGCACGATCGGATGTGGGTGGAGGGTTCCCACTACTCTACAGATAGCGATCCGCCGGAATGACAAGATGTCGTACATCGAGGACCGGGAGTACCGAGAACACTGGGAGGAAGAACATCTTAGGCTGAGATATCCAAAATTTCCTTGTCGAACCAAGAACCGACTGTGTGCTAGGGACTTTCACCATGCCGTAACCAGCGACCCAAGGTGCCTCGACTACCCGACTACTTATAACACATAATATTTCATATCCCCCGGCTTCGTCGTTATGGCTACCAACTTCCCTCCCTTCCATCTCCTCCTCCCATACCACCAACTCACAGTGGTGCCGTGAAATTCCATAGCCCCGTATTGGCCCCACACGCCATGCAGAAATTGTCGACGGTGCGGCAACCGTCGAGCCTCCGGAATCACGGAGCCGAACCATAACATGCGACGTCAACCACCACGTGTCCACACCCGGAGGGCCGACCCAAAGAGATCACAGCACTCACGAACGGACCTCTTCCGAACTGCCGTTGCGGGAACGGGCGGATCGAACGGCCCAGGATCCACCGTGCATGCCATCTGCCTTATGCTGCCCAACATCGACCGCCCTCAGACCAAAAGTAACCTGCCCCTTAGCCTCATTGCACCTATGTTCCTGAAACCTTGCTACAAGAGATCTCAGCTCTGACCTAGGACTCCACCCCCAATTTCCCAAAACTCCTTGGCACACCCCTTTTCGCACTTCCAGGCCCACATCCCACTCCGATCAGGAAGTCGCGTCGGGCGTGAGGTTGGTATCGGAGCCGACACGTGGCAGGGTTATAGGATTCATAGGATGATAACTGAGATCGAAGCGATCTGGCTAACAGAGGGCGACCTTGACCCCGGAACGCGCATTGACGCGATCCCGTCGTGACAAGAAGCCGGTCTGCGGCTCGACGGGCGGCTAACATGAACGCTAATCAACAGAATCCGAATCCACAAAAAAAGCCCAACCAATAGCTAAATCTTAATCAACCCGTGCTACGAGCGCGGGCACTCATGACCCCACCCGGTCTCTATCTTTTCGATCCCGCTCACCACCTTGCTGGAGCATGGCTGGCCACAGTCCGAGCTCAACAGTACGATGACAACGAGGCACAGGTAAACATTCCCGCTCGATTAGGGGGAGACGCTCATCATTGGTTCAACACCAATGTATGGGTTGATCTCCCGACATTCGAGCGAGACTTTCTGAACCGATTCGATTATATCCATCTGGAACAAGCCATCTTTATGATTAAAGATCGAGTCCAAAAACCCCTCGAGTCTGTCACTGAGTACCGAAACCGATTTTACCGAATGTTTGTAAAAATCGAACGAGGCGAACAAGTTGGTAGAGATTTGTTTATTGACGGACTTCGCAGCAGAGCAATGAGGGCGAATCTGCGAAAACAGTTGTCCCCCATCAATCACACGCTGCAACAGATCATGGCGGCCACAGAAGAGATGGAATGAAAGTTCGCCGCGAGTTTCCTAGAAGGAGAAGATTATCCTAGAGAAGGAGACTCGTCCGAATTAGCGAGAGCTAAAGCCGAGCTGGCCGCACTACAGAACAAGTTCGAAAATATAGGATTTGTGTCTGGCCCTGTTACCTATCTAGAACAGATTACCCCCAAACGACCAGCCCCGAGTGTGATTACGGGCATGCCCGTTCCTGTGATGACGGCACCCCCACCTCCGAACGAAAGTCCCGCACGACTGAATGAATCAACCGCCTTATTTGAACTGACCAAAACCCTGGTCAATCTGATCCAGGAAAGCAAAAAGGAACAACGGGAACACAATGCTCGAATAGAGGCGATGATGAGGTCGATGCGACCGATAGCAGTACGTGTCGCCCCGATTCAACACGGGCTGGCTCCAGCACCCGCTCTCGGAGAGGCTGCTGGTAATTTGAACGTATGTTACACGTGTCACCAACCTGGGCATATAGCCCGGGACTGCCCTCATCGACCCCCACAACCAAGGATCGGAGCCACACCAGTAGCAGCACCCCTGATCGCTAACGGGCCAGGACGAGTAGGAGCGTTAATGGAAGAAATGGAAGGAGGAGGAAGCGCGTTAGCCACGACGGAAGAAGCCGCCGAGCTCATTCTGTTGGATCAGTACGTCACGCTTGGTTAGTCGGGATTGGGCATGATTGGAACAATCAGACCCGCCCCGAAACAGAGGGAAGTGGCGGAGTGGCGACCTATTCCAGGAGAAATGGAGTCAGAGGACCCACCTTCGTCATTGGGGAAATCGACGTCTTAAATATTGTACGGACATTAGATCACCGGATCCCTCTTCCGATCGGTCATCTACTCTCGATATCAAAACAAGCCAATGAGTGCATGTTGCAACATTGTAAGGCAAACCGGAAGAGGTTCGCCCTCGCTCGAACAGCAAACACAAAAGCAAAAAAACCACCGCCAGATGAACACGGTGCTGGTACTTCGGACCCCATACGTTTGGGATTAATCCAGAAAGATAATCACTTCTTGCGGATTAAAGCGATTCCATGGAAATTCGTGAAATGTGATATCGAAGTATGGGGAGTCCCGTACAACGCCATTATTGATTCGGGAGCAGTTGTCTTAGCTATCTCGCTACGAGTAGTCGAAAGAGCAGGAAGAAAGAAAGATCTGATTATGCTTACGAAGAAGGATCAACTCGTCTCTGCAGATGAGGAAAAAATCAAAACAGTGGGACGCATGATTAATGTTGCTTTTCGATTGGGTAAGGTGCACACTCTTGAAGATGTCGTAGTGTTAGACGTCAGCACTTATGACGTCCTTTTGCGTTTACCTGCTCTTATGGCTCTGCGAGCCAACCTAGACTTCAAAAGACGATCGATTATTCTCCGAAACACGGGAGGAAAACCCTACGCCATACCTATGAGACTGACCCTTCGTACTACTGTTAATATAGCCTCGCCAGCTTCTCCGGTAATGGCGGGAACTCTCCAAGTGATCACCTGGGAAAACTGCGCGGACGAGGAGCAATTATCGAAAGATGCGGACAGCAGTGACGAGGATGATGCGGCAATTCTGGAGCTGGCGCGACAACGCATCTGTTACCCTGCGCAACGAGCGATCGCAAAACCATTGAACCTTATTGATCGAAACTTGCAAAGGACACAGGCGATGATTCTGGGTGAACCTTTCGTACAAATATCGGGGATGGTCGATTCTTTGAAACCCCCTTGAACCCTGTACAAAGGTATCTCCCCTCTCCTTGCGCGATACAACGACAAGAGGCACTTTTGCGACATCACGAGCCTCCCTCGATCTCTTTTGCCACCTGCAAAAGAGATACGGTTGCTATGCTTAGGGGCGGAGGCCAATTCTTTGGAACCCCCTGAGCGCCCCGAAACTGGACTCGGAATTAAAATCGCGACCAAATCAGTGTCATGGCAAGACATTCGCGATGGGGTAACCCCAGAAGAACACATAACCATCTGAGAAGAAGATGTGCAGATGATGGCTACAATATTTTCTTGGCGGTCGAATAACCTGTTTATCTCCGCACCCCCGTCGGAAACCACTAAGCAGGTAAGTATGAAACAGATCGATGTGCAGATATGGAACCAGTCGTACGAACTACACGTAACCCACGCTGTGCCCGACGAGATCCACCACCTCATCGCGGACATCCTAAAGGAATACGAGAGAGCGGTTAGCGTGATGGACACAGACATTGGACTGTCACTGGTCATACAGCACGAGATTCAAACCGGAAACCACCCCCCGATCCACTGTAAACCATACAGCACGGCGCTTCAGCGACACAGGCGGTTATCGGGTAGCTGAAAATTCAGGAATGAAAATTCTGAAGTGAGAGTTTTGGGCAGTCTGAAAATCCTGAATGGTGCTGAAGTGGTGAAAGGTCCGAAGACCTTGAAAACCACCTATTTAGGCAGGCTGCATCCTGAAGTGGTGAAGGGTGTCCTAAAGTGGTCAAGTGAGAGTTTTGGGCAGTCTCAAAATCCTGAATGGTCCTGAAGTGGTGAAAGGTCCGAAGACCATGAAAACCACCCTTTACCACTTGAGGATGCAGCCTGCCTAAACAGGTGGTTTTCAGGGTCTTCGGAGCTTTCACCACTTCAGGAGCATTCAGGATTTTCATACATGAATGGTCCTGAAGTGGTGAAAGCTTTGAAGACCCTGAAAACCACTTGTTTAGGCAGACTGCATCCTGAAGTGGTGAAGGGTGTCCTGAAGTGGTGATGAAAAATACGACTGTGGTTAACCTTCTCTCTTCAGCGAATTCGGGAGTTCGAAGCCAATGGTTGGATCGAACCCTCCACTGGGCCATGGTCATTTCCGGTAGTATTAGTACCAAAGAAGAATGGGTCGGTTCACATTTGCATCGATTACCGAAAAATGAATGATATCACGATCAAAGATGTGTATCCCCTTCCCCGGATTGATGATTTGTTGGATGCCAGTACGATTGGGTGTGCTAACTATTTTAGTAAATTTGATATCTGTCACGGCTTCCATCATATTCTGGTTAAGGAGGAAGATTGACCGAAGACGACCTTCGTATTGTTTGAGGGCACGCGGCAGTGGGTCCGGTGTCCGATGCAGATTTGCAACGTGCCTGCCACGTTTCAACGGGCTATGAATGTGACGTTTCAGAACTTCGTCAACAAGACACGGCTGACTTAAGGAATGATCAACTTCTGCATCATCGTGTACATGGACGACATCTTAGTCTACTCGGAAACATATCACGGGCACGCACAACATATCGAGTGGACACTGGGAACTCTGAGAGACGCTGGGTTCAAGATCGCGCTCGAGAAAAGCGAGTTTTTACTATCGGAGATCTCGTTTTTGGGCTATGTGGTGACGCGGGGATACGATCGTGCCTTCTCACGACATTGATCTGCAGCTTCGCTCTTCCAGCGACTCATCGCCGATCGTGTTACCGGAGCTTCGTCCCTTTGTGTCGCCCCGATGAGTCGCCTCCGCCTTTCTCTCTTTGACCTCCCTTCTGACATCCCCACCCTTTGACAATCTGCTCACGCCCTCTCTCTCTCTTATCGTATCAAGCAAATCAGTGTGCCGATACTGGACGAGGAGAAGTGGGATGGGAAGCATACGCAAAACTCGCTTTTTGCCTACTGGAGGTGGAGTTTCATTGGTCTGACCCAGCACCATACGGAGAAGGACCTGAACTTCCAGACGACGAGGTGGAAGTGCTGATCGCATAGGCTTGGAGAACAGCGGCGGAGGGAGATTTGTTGGGGATACTGTTTGGGAAGGTGGAAGACGGGAATCTCGCTTTGATTACGAGCGAGTTGCTGGTGTTCCTGACACAGCTAGTGGACGACCTGCCTCTGGACATCTTATCGCGGTGTGACAATCAGCCTGGCACCCACGTGCTTTCCAGAACGCTCGAGTTGTGCCTGCTGTGATCCACGTGTACTGAACTGGACGACGACAACTGTGTCTATCCGTCTCAGGCTCCTTTTCTTGAGATCGACGACACCGATCTCATGCTGTGATGGTGGGACCCCATCATTCGGCGAGGAAACGCGTGGCAAGGAGAAGAGGAGGACGATGACGACGAAGAAGAAGAAGACGAAGAATCAAGCGAAGATCGTGACAATCCTGACTACGTCCAGGAAGAAGAAGAGGACAACAAAGAAGAGAAGCCAGCAAAGGAGGAAGGTGTAGCATGAGGACCGAGTCAGTGGCCCGGGCGAAACAAGGAAGAGGAGGAGGCGGAGGCACGGAAGCGGTTGAAAAAGGCGGAGGCACGGAAGCGGTTGAAAAAGGCCCCCGCCGGATCTATTGCTGGGAAATTTGTGGCTCAATCCAGAGCCCCTAAAGGAATAGGAAGGAGACGATGGAGCCGCAGTCAGGAAGACGTCGCCGAAGGAGGAGTGAATCGCCGGCTTCGTCTGGTTCCCCTGCCTGACCTGCCCTTCGCCTACATCAAGATGAGGGCGATCGGGCTTCGTTCCCGCAACTTCCCAGTCGTTCTCTCGCCGTTCCCTTGACTTCCTGATGCTCACCCGACTCCCTGGTAGACCCCCGTTCCCCGTTGGATGGTGCCCCTTCCCTCCCGATCTCTTCTATCACCTCTACGCCACCCGCCTCCTAGTCACTGTCTTTCCACACGCTACCACTCGCTCTGTAGTAGATTCTTTCCTTCTCCTTATTCTCCTATTTAGTGCGGTCTGGCGGGAATATAACCATATAGAAATATATTGTATTATATCAGAAACGATCCCCGCCTGCGAAAATTATGAGAATTTTTGCACCGCTCTTCGCCGCACCTTCTCCACTCTCTACCCCGACGATATTGCTTCCCTCCCCCACCATCGCGAGGGACCTTGTTTCCCCTATATCGATCACTCCATCCATTACACCTCCCTTCCCGCTTTTGAGTCTCCGGCCATCAACCGGTTCATGCCTCCTCTCCCCCAGAATCCTCCACCCCCCCCCCCCCTCGGTGATCAGATTGCCCTCCCGAGAAACTTGTAGGATAGAACGCTTCTCGCCCCCGCTTCCAACGAACCCACCCCCTCGCCATACCCCCATGTAGCGCATCCCCTTCGTAATGGTATCTGATGTGCAGGTGCATGGCATGTGTCACAGCGATGGCACGCACGATTCCCTCCCTCGATTGAGGAGAGCCCTTCCTGAGGAACTTGTAGGATGAGCCACGTACGCCACACTGGATGACTTACACACTCTTTCACACGGTAAGTGGCACGTAAAAAGCTCCGCATTGTCGATCACTTAGAACGATCTACACGTGTCGTAATGTCAAGCAAGCAGGAGCTTGCTTAAGATTGGAACCCCCTGGGCGTCACATATGTGACGAACCACTTTCTTGCCGCACGACTTTCTGCGCGATGACAATGAGGGGTCCTAAGATGGGAAGTTTGGGCCAATTACGAGAGATCGGATCCATGGGAAATTGCATCGGTGTCCTTGTTTGTTCCTTTTTTCACGTCGCTTCTTTTCGGATGGCTGGGGCCAGGGCTGGGCAGGTCCCGGGATGGTCGATTGAGTGGTCGGCGCGACTAATACGGTTCGACGAATCGACGTCGCTTCTTTCTTGTTCTGTTGTCGGGTTTTTGGCACGGTGATCCCGTGGAAAGTTTTGCTCATTTTTTAATTTCTTTTTCGAATCTTGTCGAGCTCTTGATGGCTCTCGGAAATTCGGACTTTCTTTCGAAATTTGTGCTTTATTAAAGTTCTTTTTGCATTTTTGCATTAGATAAGAATTTAGGAATTTCGGAATTCGGAATTTCTTTTGCCGCGCGGTGCTTTTTGCTCACGCGCCTCTTTTTGCGGCTGCAATAGAGCTCTAATTAGTCGACGCCCTTAATCTTGCGTGTAACTGTAATTTTGGGCAGGGTGCCTTTGTAACTGTATATGTCTTCTTCAGCTTTGTCATTCCCGCCCTCTCTCTTCTTTGTTGTGTCTAGTTGGCCCGTGGGCTGCATGATCGGATCGATGTATGGAGAGTGGCTACGTCCCCCACGCCGCGATCTGGCCAGGCAGAACGTAGGCACTCCCTCCCCTTCTCTCCTCCCAAGTCCTTGCAATTCCGTGTTCTTCGCGCATGCATGCACGCTATAAATTTCGGTTGCGCGATTAGATAGCTCTCTTAAACAATTGCTGGAAGCTCGGGGTAGCGCGATCAGTGAGGGTCGGCTCACGAGCGAAGTAAGAGGTGAGTTGAAGTGGGAGTTGGAAAACCCGACGAGTTGGTGCCGAATGTGCGGGATTGACACGTGGATCTAGGACGGACTGTAGCGCATGGGCGAATCCGACGGGCACAGGAGGACTAAGCAGGGTGACAACTTCGTGGGTTGGTGCGCGACAACGGACTGTCCGCATCGGAGAGAGAGAGAGAGAGAGAGAGAGA
>BFEA01000063.1:3887844-3901690 GCA_003427395.1 Chara braunii
GGGTGAGGGGCTGAAATGGTGAGGACAGGGGTGGGCGAGCTGGTGTGGAGGCGGCGGTGCGGGGCCGGGGCCGGGGGTGTGAGGCGGCTGGTGGGGGCGGTGTCGGAGAAAATACCCTTACAAGGGTATCCGCCCTGTTTTTTGCAAGTGACAGAAAATTCAGGTCATTCAGAATTGTCGGGTGACCGCGCGGGTCGCCGCGGTCGTCTGAGTGTAGGCTGAAGGTCGTTTTGAATAGGAAGAGTCAGTGAGCGCACAGTTTTTAAGGCGCGCGTGTGATTTTGTTTCCTTTGTGTTGATCGGGGACTCGGCATAATTGAGCGACTGAGTCTTATTTTTCTCTAATTAAATTAGGGATTTTTGTAAAGATTCCGCCTTTTTGCCTGACGTGTTTGAATGGTGATAGGCTTGGCGCTTGGAATGGCGTGCGTGGTGACCACGGTGCAATTGGGGTCTGCCGGCGCGGACGTTTAGTGGCCATAGGTGCAAATGCAGGCTGAGGAACGGCCCAAGGCATTTTTTGGCCCTGAGCACTGCGCAACACCACTTCATATAGGATTTCACACCTACTGGTTTCAGGCTTGGGGTTAACCCTATAGGTTACAGCTTGGGACTGTTGCTACGGAGGTACGGGGATCGAGGCCAGCGGAGTAGTGTGGGAGCGGTGGAGCGTCATGGGAGGAAACTGATGAGGTTGAGGGCCCGACGAGGCTATCCCTCTCAGTTTTGTTAGCAGGCGCGACGACGGGCCCGACCCACGGGGCTGGCGAGGCGCCCGCAGTTCCCTCTTTCTTCCCATTTCTTTTATATATTTTGCTTTATGTTTCTATTACTATTTCTTTTATTTTCCATTTCCCATGCCCCGTTCTGTTCAAGGACACGGTACCTTGGCTGGAGCTGCGACCCAAGGGCCTAGCTCGGCTGGTACGCCCATGAACGGTTGAAATACAGGCCTGCATTCGATACCAGTCGATGAAACTGAAAGAGCCAAACCAAATATTCTAATTTACTAGGGGTCGGTCAACCCTGTGGTGGTTCCCCCGGGCGTCTCGTGTCTCGTCCTTCGGGACATCTGTTAAAATTGGAACGATACAAAAAAGATTAGCATAGCCCGGGACCGTCGAAGAAAGAGGATATGGCGGAGTAAGGAAAGAGGATTTTGCGCGCTTCTTAGTAAGAGTGAACATGTAGAGAGAGGTGAGGCCTAAAGGTGTTGAGGACGGGCAAATCCGATGGCAGAGTCGGATTCGAAAGTTAGTGCATGGTTTCTGCGATATGGGCGTTAGGAGCTACGCGGGGTGAGGATGACTAGATAGCGGTTTTTACTAAGTAATGTATCTTTTCGTGTTATAGCAGTAGATACATTCGATTTTGCTCAGCCTAACGAGGGGGCTTGCGTGAGGCGGGCTACGGGGTTGGAGACTTACATATGGCAGGAGCGTCGCCCGTGCAATTGGAAGAAGTAAAGGGAGGTACGCACCCGGACGTTGTCCTATGGCAGATTCATTCGATTTTTCTCATCCGATCGTAGTGAGCTGGAGCGAGCAGGGATCAAGATGGGGGAAGAGAGCACGTACCTGTTTGGTCGAGGAGCTCAAGCAAGGGAATACAGTCGGAAAGCAACGGATGTTTCTATGTTCTAGCGGAAGATTCGTTCGATTATGCGCATCCTGTCAGCGAAAGTAACGGGGGGCTAGCCGCGGAGTTGGAAACTTACCAGACGAGCGCGAAGCCAGACAACGAGACGGTTACCTATGCTAGCGAATAGCAGTTGCGTGAGGGTGCTGCGGGGCCGGGCACTTACCTGATGTCCAGAACGTCGCTCGCGCTATCAGTGGAAGCAGTTGTTCCCTCTCTCACCAAACGCGTGCCCGAACGGTTCGAGTTTTCCCATTTGCAGTGAAAGGAGGGGCATATGTGCTCGATCGTGCCTTGCAGAAGACTTGAGCTTACCTGCCAGCTGAGAAGGGGAGGGGCTGAGAAACCGGTCCCGAAGTTGGGGACTTACCTGCTGTCGAGACTGCTGCAAACCCGACTGGTGAAAGCCAGCCTCTAATTGTGTCGCTGCCACACCGTCGTAATTGTTCTGGCTTGCGATAGGGATTGCAAGACACAACATGGTGACTCTTGTGGATGCTACGGGGCTGTTGGACTTTTGTTGTGTTGCCCTTGGACTGTTGCTTGCTGTGGCAGATTAAGATTGTTGTCGGGACTGCCGTTAATAGACTATTGGTGAAGAGGCTATTATTGAAACATGTGCTGGTGGGGAAGATGTGTTACATAACTGAGCCGAGGTTGGATGAACTGCTGTCGAGATCGGTTGCTGCGACCCTCCGCACAACAAGTTGTAGTTGTTCCAATTAAGTTCATATTGCTACTACTAGGACTGGCTGGCAGGCTGCCACTGTTACTTCTGGATTCTGCAGCCGGTCCCAATTCAGAGTAGTGGCTTCCATTGTGAACCTGTGGGCCCCTTAGCTTCGGGCTTCTAATCCTTGGATCGTTTGTACTCCTAACAGTCAGGATTGTTACAGTTGCTGCAGGCTGTTTTCAACTTGCTGCAGACTGTTTCCGGGTTGCTGCTCCACTGCTATGCGGTCCGCTGCTGGTTTCAGCTGCGTCTTCAGCTACAGCAGGGATTGAGCTTACTGCAGGTTGCTGTGCTGATCTGAGTACGACCGTTCGGGGCAGTGTGACTGCTGATTTGCCACAGGAGGCGAAGGTGTGGCCTGGAGGAGTGGTAAACTTATGCGAGGGGATTCGTCTAAGCAAACGACAACAGTCATTGGCCATCATTGCGGGTCCCTCAGGTGATTCAAGGCAACAAGGCCCTCTCCTGGGAGTTGAGTTTGTCCCCTCGTTGTATTTCGAGAGTCTCAAACCCCTTTTTCCGCCTTTCTAAATCTAAGTCTAGTCTATTGGGTTCTGAGAGGAAGGCGGCAGGTGGGATTGCAACCCATAATCTGTGTCAAGGCCTCTATGGGAGGTTCGCCCTACCGCTTCCGGGAGTTCTGCCGGAACTAAGGAGGAATTCTGGAGGCAGGGAACTGAAAGGTAATCAGTTTCTTCCCTTCTATAAACCCAGTTATAACCCCTATCTGTATATCTTTCTATGTGTTGACTGAATGTATTGCATTCATCCCTACTTTGACTTTTAGTTTGACTTTCAGGACACAAATCAAACTAAGTAAATGAATGTATGGATAATGGCAGTTTGAGTTTTGTTTTGTCTGTCTGAAGGCAGATTGTAACAAAGGGTTGCATCAGGGGGAAGGTTGGGAGGAAGGCAGTTTTGCTTGCGCTTGAATGAGTCTTATAGGGTCAGGCGTTGTTTCTAAGATTAATGGCCTGACTGCTGTGTTTGTTCTGTTTTCTGAAAGGGCTAAGCAGTGTTTCTAAGATGAATGACTTGGTCGCTGTGTTTATTTAATTGTGTCAGGCATTGTTTTTAAAATGAATGGCCTGAATGTTTATTTTGTGGGGTATTGATTGTTTGAACTTTGAGGACCAAACATTGTTTCTAAGATGAATGGTTTGGTCGCTGTTTATTTTGGTTGGTTTCTGAACAGTCTATGAGATTTGACCGAGAGTATTCTGCCTTTTTTAGTACTGAGAGAAAAGGGGTTGAGTATTGTTTCTAAGACGAATGGCTCAACTCTTTTTTGATTGTTTTATTCTGAGGGAGATCCAGGCCAAAGGACTAGACATTGTTTCTAAGATGAATGGTCTAAGTCTGAGGCCACATGACTATAATAAGAACAAAGGACTAGGATTCTCTATAATTCTATATTTATATATATATATATATGAGAACAAGGTTAGTCGGACATTGTTTCGAAGACGAATGGTCTGACTATAGTCTTATCACAAATTAAGAGAGTATAACTAAGAGTATAAATGTAACTTGGGCAGGCTGAGCATTGTTTCTAAGACGAATGACTCAGCCCTACGCTCACTTTTGAAGATTAAGTTCAGATAAATATATACAACTTGGCTATTTAAACAGTTCAGGGCGACTAAGCATTGTTTCTAAGACGAATGGTTTAGTCATATATCATAAGAAGAGAGAAGTAATTGTGCAACCTGTTCGTGTATAACCCGAAAGGGACCTAGTAATAGGAAAGCACTGACAATCTCATCAGTAATCGGGAATGGGTTTATGCATCTGCACTACGCAAATTTCATTCTACGACATAGAGACAACTCCCGCCTAGGGGGAATTTAATATTGGATCTTTGGACTTCAAGTTTTCAAAATCGTGGTTTTACATACCACAATCTTCTAATATTGTAGTTATATGCTATATATGGTAAATCAGTCAGGCGCATGGACCTGACAATACCACACGTGTTTGTAAGTTACAAACGGGAGTCAGGTGAGTATGGCGATGAGTCACTGCGGCGCCCTAAACCAGGCGACTCTGGCGATAGAGCAGATGCGAAGCGTCTGCTCTGACAAGCGGAGTGAGTGCCAAGATAGAATCAAGAAGTGAACCACGAATCTCAATTCTCTCGTCTAGACCCAAGCAAGGGCACAACTCTTCGACACAGTCGATCAACTCAATGCCCTATGTAAGCAGAGTATAAGGGGTTAAATCATAGAGAAACTATGAACTATTGTTTGCCAAAGATAATTTGGGTTTGTGAGAGTACTTACCTTTGTGGTTTGGCTTGCATGTGGTTGAGTGAGATTACTACTTAGTCTGAGTTTCAGTTTGATAGGTAGTTGCTTTAGTGGTTCGCCACGTGCAAGAGCGATAGGAGTTAGATTCAGTTCATGCATTTTCCGTGATATTTTTTTTTCCTTAAATCGATTTTTGTATTTTCTGAGATCATCTATTATACTTGGGCTTGTATAAATCTTGATAAGTCACTTTCCCTACGGGAGACACTGCCGAAATTTCTGCAGATCCAAGGAGTTAGTTAAAATTTGACCTTTCAAAGCTCAACTTGTCTAAAATTTATATATGACTTAGTAAACATCTGGGGAGTCTCATTTTCTAAAGGGAGAGCTGCCCAATTTTTTTTTAATTCAAGGAGTTAAACAAAATTGGACTTTGGAAAGTTGAAGACTATTTTTATTTTCATATTTGGAGTTATATAGTTTCTGAAAATGCACTTTTCCTACGGGAAACGCTACCGAAATTTTCTTAGTTTACAGGAGTTAGATTATATTTTGATAGGTGGCGATTCTGGTAATCCATCCTGAACATGGGAGATTCTGCAATGAGTCTACCTTTCGTTGGACACTGGCTTAGAGGTAGACTTAGGCATAATTAACTAGCAGGAGCTGGGTGAGACCATGATATGAGAATTGTTACACAGGAACTTATAGGTTTAACCTTTGGCATTGACATGTCTTGTGTTACAGGCCAGCGTGATCGATTTGATTCATGACTTGGACTAGATTCAGCTTGATCCCTTGAGGATCATTTTTTGTTATCAACTGATAACAGGTCGGTTGTCGATTCATCGGTTTACGACCCAGCTCCAATTCACCCTCAATACTCAACCGAAAAGACTTTAGCCATGGTGATTTTATCGTTTTATTAAGGTTTCTCCCCAACTTTTATTGAATGGTCATTTAACAAAGATACTGAGTATTTAATTATGGTTAGTTGGACAGACGTTGGGGCTTGCATGGCTGAAGCGAGGGGTATGAGTATAGAGATTGGTTGGAGTTGACTCCGTGTAGTGCGTGGACTCTTGTTTGACTCTTTGATGTGATTGCAGGTATGTTTTGTGGTTCGGATTTTCGATTGGACTGCCTGCGATCACACATATATATATGGTTGTGAGGAGTCTCACTGTGATTGTGGGAAGTGATCGTCACATACATATCCCCCTATATATATGTGTATTTATGTTGGGTGTTCGTGTGGCCTGAGTGGGTCACGCTTCAAGGTAAAAACTGGGGTTGGGATCGAGGAAAGAAAGAAAACCCCCTCTACAGTGTTGTCACTTCTTAGGCATTTTTTAGTCGGATGTTAGTCGTGGGCCTGGATTCGAGGTCCTTGTCCAGGACGTCCCAGGCCCTAGACTCTACAAGGAAGGAATCGTCCCCTGTGCAGAGCCTATCTGCCCTGCCCGTCGAGACACCCAATCATGAGGCCAAAAATGTTCCGAGGGTTGAACGGTGTCGGCGCGAATACCCTTACAAGGGTATCCGCCCTGTTTTTTTTTTTTTTTTGTAAGTAACAGAAAACAGTTTGGTTTAAAGTTGAAGTATACCGCGCTAAGCGCGGTTGCGTCTGTAATTGCGTTGACTGGGTGGTTGACCACAATAGCGAGTGTGTGAGCGCGCAGGTTTTAAGGCGCTCGTGATTCTTTTCTGTTGTTGATCGTAAGAGTCGGCTCGGACCTCGGTCGTTTTGCTTAGATGATATTATTTATTGGTTATTTTCGATTAAGCAGGAATTAAGGATATTTTCTGTTGATTATTACTTTTGACCGAGTCGAACGCGCTTGCGGAGAACGACCCCGACGACGGCATCGGCAACGACGGCGCGACTTTCGTGCGGTGAGCGGGGTGTCGTAGGATGGCGCGCGGGGCAATTATGGCATGGTATAAGCGAACCTGCGCGGGCACTGAGAGCCGCGCAGCCGTTTTATTGGCCCAAAGCGCCGTGCCGCACCGTCTTATATGGCACCCGACGTGTTTTGGTCTCAGGCTTGGGCTTAGCCCTATAGATTACGGCATCAGAATATTACAATGGAGGTTTGAGGATGGAGGCCAGCGGGCGTCGGCGCAGCAACTGTAGCGGAGCGTCGTGGAAGGAACCGATGGGGTCGAGGGCGGCCAAGGCTATCCCCCTCGGTTTTTATTTGTAGGCGTGGCGGCGGGCCCGGTCAGCGGGGGCTGGCGAGGCGCTAGCAGCCCGTTGTTTCCCGACCCTGTTGCTATTTTATCCTATTTCCCCTATCTGTTTTGTTTGTCGTATCTCGAGGGCGCGAGACTGCGGTAGCAACGCGCGGGGGTATGTTGTATCCGCAGGGATGCCCGAAGAGCAATTACAAACTGTTTTTGCGGTTGTGCCGGGCCGCGCCCCATTTTGCCTTGGGCCGCGGGGCCGTGGTTACACCCGGGGCCTAAGGGCCAAGCTCAGTGGGTACGCCCATGAACTGTTGAGATACAGGGCCGTGTTCGAACCCAGATGACGGGAGCCTGCTGCACGTGCACCGTCCGCCCACCCGCCGCCCACTGCGAAGAGGTTTGAGTGTGAGCACGCTCGTTGGGACCCGGAGGATGGTGAACTGTGCCTTAAGACAATGGACAGGGGACGATAGTGGGAGGCGGCTACAGCGCTGGCTGGGCGGCGCTGTCCCGCGGCTGTTCCCATGGGACCCTTCTCCGCTACGGCCTTCGAGGTTCTTATTTGAATATTTGCTACTATCACCGAGATCTGCTCGAGGACCCGCACCACGCACCACCATCTACCCGCATTACGGGCTTTGTAACGGGCCCGTGTCCTCCCAACTGCAGCAGCGTTCGAGCGCTATCTGTCGGGCCGGTGGATTCAACAGGTGAGTTGTTATACATTCCTTAGCGAATTTGAATCCCAGAACCACCGGCCCTGCTGTCTGAATCGGCCAGCTTTCGCTGAGGTATCTGGGCTAGCGCGCAGCAGGGCATTGGGCGGGGGCATTTTGGTGAAAGGACGCGGTCCCGTATCGAACCGACTAGTAGTGTTTGCCAGAGGGGCAGGGCACATTGGACTGCCCTTGGCGCTGTCGGGCCGCTATCTGCTGAACACTGCATTAGTAGCAGAAGGAGACGGGGCTTGAAGGCGGCAGAGGCAAAAGTGAAGGAAAGGGGTTAGAGGAGGTAAGCGGAGAAGGAATGAAGTAGGGAGGATGAGGCTGACAAGTGATAAGAGGGATGAAATGAACCCGGCGCGGATTCGCGCCGGGTGCGTTTAAAAGTTGAAGAAGATGACGGGCGCGCAGGAGATGGTGGACGTGAGCGTAGAGGGCGACGAGATAGCTACCTCGCTCGTTTCCTGATGGAAACAAGTGGACGAAGGGTCAATCCCGATATTTTGGGCCAGGGCGAACACAGCGGAGAGGTTAGCTTGGCTAGTGGGTTAGTGGATCGGGAGGTAGAAAGGAAGGAGATAGTGGAGATGGTGGGTTATGGACTTAGGCGCAGTCCGAAAAGTGGAACACTCTCAATTCTCTACGGAATCGAGCGAGGAACGAACTAAAATTGTGGTTTATTAACCGTGTGAATCCGAGTCTGAGCTTAGTTTTTAGTGATAAGGTAGAAGAAAGAGAGGTTAGTAAAAAAAAAAAAGGTGCGCGGAGTGGTCAGGAAGAAGGGGGAAAAGATGAATGAACCCGAGCGAGAATTTGGGGCGGGTACATTCGACAGTGAGAATGGCAAAGGAGGGAGTCGGGCGCAGTAGAAAAGCGGCGGGGGGGTGTTCGTTTGAGCACCGTTTTGGGTAGGGGAAGATGCAATCCCGGGGTTTTGGCCCCGGGCGAACCATATGAACAGCTCAGCTTTAGTGTTAGTTGATTAGACTAGGAGGTGGAGGAGAAAGTTGCAGCGCCGGGATATGGCAGAAAGGAAGATGGGTGAGTGTGAAGACCAGTTAAATCGGTAGATTCTCGACCATTTTTGACAATCTAAGATCCTAATTTGGGGTTTTGATGGAAGGCGAATCTAGATCTGCGATCAGAGTAGAGTGAAAGTTAGTGTAGGGGAAGTTAGTAAGTGCGCGGAGGCTCCGTGAGAATGGATATGGCCGTAGGAAGGAAGCAAATATTTTGCTCGCCTCCTGATGGAAACGAACAAGAGAAGGCTCGTTTTAGAGGTTTTCGGGTATTGCGAATTCAATGACGGGGTTAGATTAAGAAGAGGATTAGTAAAACGAAAGTTAGTAAGAGAGGAAGGCTCGTGGGGCTATGGCGGAGGTGAAGAAGGAAGGGAGGAAGAAACGAGTATCTCTCTCGTCTCCTATTGGATTTGAACAAGGAAAGATGTTACCCCGGGGTTTTGGCCCCGGGCGAAACAAATGGTAGCGTTGGTCCTCGGGATTAGTGGCTAGGTTGGGAGATGCAACGAATGGGAACTGGGCCCAGGGGTAGAATCTCGTCCTCGCACGAGTATGGTAGTGTATCTTTCCATGTTCAGGGGTAGGTTCACCCTTTTCGTTTTTTTTCTCGTTCCCCCCCCCCGCGGTTCCGAGCTTTCGCCTACTCTGGTCGTGTCTGTGGGCAAGTAACTTTGGCAGAGAGAGAGAGAGATGCTACGTACCTGGCCCTGTCCCGCCGGAAGGTCGGTCTGAAGTAGCCACTCGATCGGGCGGTGTAACAGGGAAGTCGAGGCACTTACCTCGTATCGCCTACGGTGTGTGTGCCGATACTTTAGTAGGAGACTTAGTCAATCTTGGTCGAGTTACTGCAGGGGGTGAACGCGGGAACCACGGAACCCAAATTGCACACCGACCGGCTGCAAAGCGGGCCACGTTTTGGAAGAGCGAAACTGGTAGAGTATGGGGCTAAAGGCTGAGTGCTCCATGCTCGATTCGACGAAGGTGCACAGTGCTTACAGCTATGGGCAGCAGCCAGTGAGCTAAGTATGCCTGAGTGCTGCAGTGCGCGAGTAAGCATCGGACAATAGCGGGAACAGGCGGCTTACCTGGGGGTAAACTGTGAAGATGAAGGCTTATCTGTAGGCCGTGGTGTAGCCGTCCTCGGCAGATGGGATAGTGAAAGAAAAGTTGGGCGTGAGCACGGGCGATTTTTGTGCATCAGGTCGTGGTTGCTGCAACGTTGAAGGTTGTTGTGTAAGCAAGCCGTCGGGGCTGTACAACAAGGGTTATTGAACTGACGGTCTTTTCTATCAGACTACTGCTACTGTGCGCCCCATGCTTACCCCAGCTACGTGCCGGCTACAGCAGTTGCTGAGCTTGCTGTGGACTGCCGCGCTGTCCTGTGTACGGCTGTTTTGAAGTACCGAGTGATCACAGTCTTACTACGGGAGGCTGCCGTTGCTGTGCCCGTGGGCTGTATGTGAGAACTGTTGTTGGCCACAGGCTGGGCACGGACTGTGGGCTACGGGCCGTGGTGTGCCGTTGGAGCTACTGATGGGTTGTGATTGTTGTTGACCACTACTGTATGCTACATCGGGTAACTGCCGCTAGTGTTGATCGATTGATGTTGTTGTTGTTTACCGCTGAGAATTATTGCTGTAACTGAGAACTGTTGCTAACTGCGGAGCAATTGCGATCAACTTAAGGAGGAGTATTGAGGCTCAAAGGATTGGTTGAGATGTGAGAAGGGTGTTGTTACAAGGGTAAGGAGGGTTATTGCTGCCAACTAGGACGTCTCAGGAGGCTGACCTCAGCAGTTTGACTTCAGGGTTTGACCAAGCTGAAGCAGGTTGGCCATCATTGCGGGGCCCTCAGGAGCTGAAGATTACAAGGCCCTCTCCAGTAAGCCTGAGAGCACCCCTCTTGTATCTGAGAGTCTCAAACCATCTCCCTCTGTCCTTCTCACTCTCAGTCTAGTCCTTGGTTACGAGAGGAAGGCGGCAGGCGGGATTGCAACCCGTAAGTCCGCGTCAAGGCTCTGTGGGGAGCTTACCCATCGATTGCGAGAGCTCTGCTGGAACTCAGGAGGAGTTTTGAAGGCAGGGAACCATCAGGTAAAATCACGTCATTTGTATAACCCACTACTACCCATGTTTSCCTATCTCCTTGTAGTATGATTGCCTTATGCATGCGTTGTCCCTATGGTTTTTGCTTTCTCTTCARGATATAATCAGACTAAAAGGAAGGAATGTGTGAGAGTGAAGTTCAAGTTCCTTCTTTATTCTGACCGAAAGCAGACAAGGGATAAATTGGGGGAAGGTGGGAGGAAGGTAGACTGCATGTGTTTGACTGGGTCATCCAAAGCCTGAGCATTGTTTCCATGGTGAATGACTCGGGGCTGTGTTTGTTTGACTGTTTTCTGAAGGACCAGGTATTGTTTCCATGGTGAATGACCTGGTTGTTGTGTTTGTTTAGTTGTTTTCTGGGGAACCAGGCATTATTTCCATGGTGAATGGCCCGGTTGCTCTAGTTAACTCTGGGGGTTTGCCTGATTGAAGGGGTTTAAATTTTTGTTTATTCAGGGGGAGGATTTTTTATCTAAGGTTAAGCATTGTTTGCATGGTGAATGGTTTAGCCTGAAAACCACGCACATAATTTAAACTAAGTATAAAGGAAAGTATTTTATGTATATTTGCATGTGAACTGGCAGCTGGGCATTGTTTCTATTGTGAATGGTCCAGCGTTAAGCCATATTATTAAGAAGAGAAAAAGAAAAATACAAAGTATAAATGGAAATAGTTTGGGCAAGCTGAACATTGTTTCTACTGTGAATGGTTCAGTCCCCTGCCCATATTTGCTTTTTCTTTTTGAAAAGAAAGTCAGAGAAATACTAAATCTTGGGATATTAAACAGCTCAGGGCGGCTAGGCATTGTTTCCATGGCGAATGGCCTAGTCATCTGCCCAAAAGAAAAGAGAAGTAGTTGTGCAACCTGTTCGTGTATATCATAAAGACAAGTTGGGCATTGTTTCCATGGCGAATGGTCCAGCTCTATGTTTTATGTAAGATGGGTATAAGGATTCAAGAACTTGAAAATTCACGAACTATTTATATAGAATGAACTTGGGAGGGTGAAAGTACTTACATTCGTGGTTTGGTTTGCATTTGACTGGATGGGATGACTAGTTTGTTTAAGTTTCATTACTATAGGTAGTTGCTGTAGTTGCTCGCCACGTGCTAGAGCCATAGGAGTTAGTGTCAATTCCTGCATTTTCTGTAATAACGTTTTTTTACTTAGGTCAATTCCTGCATTTTCTGAGATCTTGTATTTATTTTTGGCTTTGTATAAATCTTGGCAAACTACTTTTACTACGGGAAGCGCTGCCGAAATTTCTACAAATCCAAGAAGTTAATCAACTCTTGACTTGTCAGAGTTCAGCTTGTCCTTTCCATATATGGATTAGTATAAATCTGGAAAGTCTCATTTTCTAGAGGGAGTGCTGCCTAAATTTTTACTAATTCAGGGAGTTAGACAAAATTGGACTTTGAGAAGTCAAAGTTATTCTCAAAATTTTGAACTTAGCCTTGTATAAATTCTGGAATAACACTTTTCTAGAGGGAGTGCTGCCGAAATGTTTACAAAATTAAGGAGTTAGTTAAATTCAGTCTAAAATTGAGCTCGAGCTGTTGTTCAAGTTCATATCTGACTGAGTATAAATTGGGGAAGTCTCCCTTTCTGCTGCCCAAATTTCTACTAAATCAGAGAGTTAGACAGAATTTGACTCTTTTGAGTTAGACAAAATTTGACTTTCCAGAGTTAGAGATTATTTTTGCTCTCATATCTCAGCTTATGTAAATTATGAAAAGACACTTTTCCTACGGGAAGCGCTGCCAAAATCTTCTTAGTTTAGAGGAGATAGATTATATTTTGATAGGTTATTCAGGCGATTCACCCAGAATAGGGGAGATTTTGCAGTTGGTCTACCTTCAACTTAAGCACTGACTTAAAAGTAGACTTAGATTTAGCTAATAAGGAAGTTTGAGTGAGGATGTATTATGGAGTTGTATTCTCCATACACTTATGATCTTAGTTGGGGATTGGTCCGCCGTGTGTTACAGGTCCTTTTGATCATTTGATTGAAGTTCAGGGTTAGATCCAGCTTGATCCCTTGAGGATCACTTACTGTTATCACTGATAACAGGTCAGTTGCCGATTCGTCGGTCTACGACTCAATTTCAACTCTCCCTCTACACTCAACCTAAAAGGTTTTAGCCCTGGTGATTTCGTTATTTTATTAAGGTTTCACCCGGACTTTTATTGAATGACCATTTAACAAAGGTGTTGAGTATTTAATTAAGGTTGGTTGGACAGGAGGTTGGGGCTTGCATGGCTAAAGCGAGGGGTATGAGTGTCGAAGGTGGTTGGGGTTGACTCCGTGTAGTGTATGGGCTGTTGATTTGGTTCGTTGATGTGATGGCAGGTATGTGTTGTGAAGCAGATTCTGGATTTGGTTGCCTACGATCACACATATACGTATTATTGTGAGAAACCCCAGTGAGACCGTGAAAAGTGATCGTCACATACTTAACCCTTATATATGTATACATGGGTATACTAGGGATGAATGTTTGCATGGGTTGAAGAGCCCCCACATTAGAGCTCCACTTAGAAGCTGAGACTGAGAGGCTTAGGCGGAGGTCTCTCCTTTTATTCTTGTCTCTTGCTTTTTGATGATTTTCTTAGTCGGACGTTTGGTCCTGGGTCGGGATTCGAGGTCCTTGTCCAAGACATCCCAAGTCCTAGGCTCTGCAGGGGAGGGGTTTTCCTTCGCGCAGAGCCTATTGAATTTACCTACCGAGACACTCAGGCAGAGAGCCTAAAGTGCAGCGGCGGCTGCATGACTATTTCCTTCAGCCGTGCAATGTCGTGAAAGGTTAGGCCCTCACGACACTTCAAGTCTGACGCTTGAGTGTCATAAGCGGTACTCGGATCCACGAGGGACCGCTTGATTATGGGCACTACATAGTACGCCATCGTTGCGACGGCTTGTGTACGCCTGCATTGGAAGTCGATATGAGTATGCCCTGCGTCCGCGCGGTTTTATACTAAGTTCAGCGCGCGACGCCTATCCGATTTCCGCACTGGAAAGTTATGGGTTGGCTACCGAGGGGCTAGGAGCGTTGTCGCGTTGTTGGTATTGTGTCGTTTCGTATATATGTTGTTTTGTGTGTATGTGTGTTCGTAAAGTGGAGTGCGCGTGGTGTGTGGGATGCGTCCTAGTCGACCGACGATGAGTCGCGCTTGGGACCT
>BFEA01000063.1:3901950-3922780 GCA_003427395.1 Chara braunii
GACAGCTCCCGTAAGGTGTAGGTAAGTCGTGCCTCGCGTAGGCCCTATCCTGTCATAGGGGCTCGCGAGAGGTATGGTTGGCGCACCCGGCCGGAGCGGCTTGCGGAAGCCCCATGTATATTGCGACGAAGGGTTGTGAAAACCAACTCCTGCGTGACGCGGCCGGGAGGGTCTCGCGCTGCCCCCGTGCGGTGCCGGACCGATGCGCCCGACAACGGCATGTCCTTCAGCCGTTCAACATCGTGAAGGGCAACCCCTCACGATATATTCCTTTAGCCATTCAATATCGCGAGGTGGAAACTGAGATTGTCACGTATGACTAGCATCGCTGGTTGATATAGGAAGGGCTCACAACCGCGCAACTTTATATCAAAGTCTTGAGTGTGACGCTCGTCCGTCCTAGTGTCTAGAGTTATGGGATTAAGTGATTCGTATGTGTACATGTGTGTCCAGAGTCGGTATAGGTCATTGGTGTCAACCGAAAAGGTTACCCAAGGTTGTGATTTTGGGATGGGGAGGCCTTCGGCCTATTTTTGCTTTTTAGAGTTATTATAGTTAGACGTTGTAGTACGTGGCAGCCGTCAAAGTCAAACCCCTTGATTCGCTTTCAGGCCCTAGGGGAAGGAGCTGGTCTCCAAGGCCATAAGAGACGATTGTCACCACAGGTACGAACCTGTGTACCACCCACTCTCCGCAGGGTGCGGAAGAGGCTGTGGTTCTCAGCCATACTTGGCGGTTGTCCAGCATCGAGAGATTAACCTTCAAGGCGCATGTCAGCCGACACTTGAGTGTCGAATGCGACCGCATTGCGAATCGATATGAGTTAACCCTGCGTCCGCGCGATCTTATGCCAAGCCTCGCACATGACGCCTATCCGATTTCCGCATCGAAAAGTTATGGAACGGTCGCTAAAGGACTAGGAGTGTTGTCGCGTTGTTCGTCTAGTGTCGTTTTGTATATGTATAGGTGTGTGTGTGTGTGTGCCTTTATTTTTATGTTCTTTATAGTGGTGTGCGTGTGGTGAGTGGGATACGTCCTAGTCGACCGACGTCGAGTCGTGCTTGGGACCTCAGCCCCCCAAGATGTCGGTTCGCGTGCGGGTCCGATAGAAGCGTAATACCACGTACCCCCTATGCTACAGCGAACGAGAAACGCCCTCGGCTGGTCCACCTTTGTGATTGCAGCTGATCAGCTTTCGTGCTGTGGACTGGTAGCTCGGCGGGGATACGCCCACCGAAGGGAGGTGACAGCTCCCGTAAGGTGGAGGTAAGTCATGCCTCACGTAGGCCCTATCCTGTCATAGGGGTTCGCGAGAGATATGGCTGGCGCACTCGGTCGGAGCGGCTTGCGGAAGCTCCATGTATATTCGCGACGAGGATTAAG
Source organism: Chara braunii (assembly GCA_003427395.1). Taxonomy (NCBI): domain Eukaryota; kingdom Viridiplantae; phylum Streptophyta; class Charophyceae; order Charales; family Characeae; genus Chara; species Chara braunii. Next base: position 3,903,334 of record BFEA01000063.1, read on the forward strand.
ACCAACTCCTGCGTGACGCAGCCGGGATGGTCCCACGCTGCCCTGTGAGGTGCCAGACCGATGCGCCCGACAGGTGGCGCCGTTGCCGGGGATAACGGAAACCTGCCGTTGTCCCTGGTGGAACGACATCCGGGTATGAGAGTGAGAAGGAAGTAGGCATAGGAAGGAAAATGAGAATGTGGGTTGGTTTGTATATGATTGAGTACGAATAAGGAAAATCTAGCGAGATATAGAGACTTTTTCTAAAGCAATACTTTTTTTTATATCCATGTGATTAACCAAAGTATACTGATATTGACCGTATAATAAGACTAAATTCTTTTGAGATTGGAAATAGGATACATTTTGAAGCAGTTTTGGCCACCACTTCGAGTCCAGCAATTTGGCGGAGATGTCCCAAAGTTGGTTGGTTGTCTGCCTAGCTTAGAAAGACTATGAGGGATAACCATACCTAGTTCAGATAGACATCATGGGGGAACCAGGTAGGACATACGGTAGAGATCTTGCTGAGATAGAGCACTAAATAGACGAGTGTTTTGTTTTTCCCTTACAGGAAGTTGAAAAAAGACGTATGTCGAGATGCCGAAGCCCAGTGGCTTAGTGGATGGCACGGGAAGCGTCTTGACGCTTGAGGACCTCATTGCAGCCATTGACAGGCATGAGAAAACGTTGAGCAATGTCCCAAAGGTTGATACCTTCCATTTCAGTGGAGAGAGGGTCTTAGATTGGCTGGATCTGGTGGAGCAAGCCTTGGCAGGGCTATCAGATGTAGTAAAGTTTCAGTGCATCCTGAGGTAAGTGCTCCATGGTCACCATCAAGAGGTAGAGAAGGTCATGAATGCGGCCAATGGCAGTTGGGCAAGGTTTAGAGATGGCATTCAGCGCAAGTATCGGTTGGGCGATGGATTGTTGACCACCACAAACCTTGAAGCCATGAATAAGGATGACTTCACTACAATAGGAACGTTTGTGCAAGAGTTCAAGAAAATGGCGAGGAAAGTTCATGGGATCTCAGAAGAGGCGCAATGTGCCATCTTTCTAGGGCTGCTTACCGCATCAGAGGCCTCAGAATTAACGAGCCATGGAGGGGGCAATGCGAAGCTTACCTGGGCCACTATTGATAAGGGAGTGGAAGATGGGAGCCTGGACCAGGTAGAGCAGCATCAGATGCGCTTGCAGAGGAGGAAGAGAAAGGAAAGGGGCACCACTGCATCTGGAACCCCAGGGGTCAAAAGGATTGTTACCGACGTGCTTGCGGAATTGGGCTATGGCAAGGATACCGAGGTGCAGAGAAAGGTGGTGACCGTAGTCCGAAGTCAGGGAAAGGAGGTAGGGGAAGAAAAAAACAGACAGGAGGACTACGGTGAGGAGGAGACGGGATCCCAAGTTCTCACAAAAGCCTAGCGAAGCAGTGTAACTTGCTGCTAGGAGGTCAAGGCTCTGGGAAGGGACAGATCCCGCAGGCAATCGCTGCGTCGCCAACCGTCGCCACAACTGCACATGTGTCCGAGTCGGCAGGGCCCTCGCAAATGGGGCCGCCACCAGCATATGGACCTTGGATGCCTTATTGTCAATTGGCACCCTAGCCTAAATGTGATCACTGCAGCTCGTGTGGAGGAAGGGAAGGGTCCCGCAGGACAGATCGTGCCATATCCAGGCCAAGCTCCCCCAACACAGATGGTGCCATATTCAGGCCAAGCTCCCCCAATACAGATGGTGCCATATTCAGGCCCACCGGCGAGTGTAGGGCCACCAAGTTTCCATACGACCCAATGCTACTTCACGGCCCAGCCTCCCACCTCGCAGCAAGCTTCGCAGGCCAGCGTGGCGGGAGGAGGAGGTCAAGGGCAAGGAGGGCGAGGCAATAGTGGTCGAGGACAAGGAGGTCGAGGGGGTGGCGGTCGAGGGAGGAACGGCGGGGGACGTGGTGGCGGATGGAATGGCCAAGGAGGGCAAAATCAAGGCGGCCAAGGTGGTCAGGAACGGGGCCAAGGGTATGGGAGGCCCCGCTTCGATTGGCGGAATGCCATTTGCCGACATTGTGGCAATATGGGCCATACTATACGATTTTGCCAGGAACGGAGGGACGATGAGCTCTCTGGTCTGATATCCACAAATATGGACGGAGATATACATGATAAGTTTGGACATTATATTGACCCGAAGATTCCAGGCGGAGTTAGGCAGGAAGCCGTTAGGCGAGCAGCGGCAGGGTCGGCGCCTCCGGCAATATTCAGACTATGGCAGGAAAGGGAGGACCCGCCCGTGAGGGTTGAAAAGGTTATGGGGGAAAATGAGGAGGTAACCCAATGGCTAAAGGCAGGGGCTATAAAGGAAGAGCCAATAATCGTTGAGTCGGACGACGAGGACTCAAGGGAGATGGGAGAGTCAGCCACGACCATCATGGAAAAAATGGAGGACCTGCTGGGGAAGTTAGGGAGGTACCAGCAAAGGCTAAAGGAGTTGTGTGAGAGACCCAGGCATGGAAAGCCAACCTCCCTAGAGTCTTCCTTTACGAATCCGGGCCTGGATCAGCGTCAGGGCAGCAAGGCTATCCTGGGTTCATGACGGTAGGGTCGGGCCCTAGGTGGGGGAGGACATTCAGGCCACCAACCTCGCATGGGCGGGCACCACAGGCAGCGTAAACCAGGAGCCAAAGTAAGGCTGGTACTGGTCAAGCGCCGAGTCAGGCACCTCCTCGGAAGGGACCCGAGCCTCAGTGTAGGAAAGAAGTGGTAGAGGTCCCTGAAGAGGAAGAGGAAGAGGATGATGATGCGGAGGACGAGAGGCTCCGACAAGAGGAGGATCGGCGGACGGAATTAAGGGCCAAGAAAAGAGGGATTCGGGAGGAAGCTGAGCCAAGCCAGCAGGACGACGTGCCCAAGAAAAAGAAGTACGCAGTCCAGCTAGAAGAGGGCTTTAATGTGGAGAGAATGGTGGACAGGCTCCTCGAAGGTCATAACGTCCTCATGAACTTGAGGGATATTCTGGCCTGCCCCCCGAGATTCCGAGATGGTTTGAAGGGACTGTTATCTCGGAGGTTATTACCCAGTGTCCATCTGAGTACGATCCTGCCAAGGGAGGTAGGATGGACAGAAGCCGGAACGAGGATGACCTGGAAATGTGCGACGTGCGGGTTGGTGGATTTAGTGGTGAAGGAGAAGAAGTGTGTTGCAATGATGGACACAGGAGTCGAGATGAACATCATCAAGGAAAGGGATGCCCTCATGCTTGGATTGGAGATTGACCGGGCGGAGCATGGCATATTGCATGGAGCTAATTGCAAGGCAGTTTTTTGTGGCATGGCATCCAATGTGATAATAGAAATTAGTAAGGTACGGGCGAGGACTTGCTTCTTTGTCATGTCGGACGTCGATCACCCTATCCTCCTGGGAAGGTTGTTCATGTGCAGGACAGAGACTTCGATCTTCAATAAGCACGATGGGACGATGATACTGCTCATGAGTGATCCAGCTTGTGGGAACTATGAAGTTATCACCTGCCGGAACACGGGGTCAGAGAGCGAGCGGAATAGGCCTAATCCCGACTCGTTCACCTTTGTAGCATCGGAGAATGAGCGGAGGAGGCTTTGGGAAGAGCACGTGGAGGAAGGAAGAGCAGAGGTGTTGTCGCTAAGCCTCACAGATGTAAATAAGGCTATGGAGATAGTGGCGACATGAGATGGCGGATCCGGAGGCGATCAAAGTGTTGAGGGAGCAAGTTTTGGAAAACCCTCAAGTGAGGGAAGTGGAGTTGATCTATCGACTTCCCGGGGGAAGAGGAGGCCCTGCGATGGTGCAAGCGCAAACAACAAGCCGGCCTTTTTTAGGGGACGGCTTAAGCAGGGCTCCCAAAGGCGGTACAAGACGATAAATAAAAAGTGTCGCCCTGTTCCCGTGCTCATTACAGAAGATGAGGAAGCATACTACGGGCAGGAACGAGGATTGATACGGCTTATGCGAGAACAGGCGCTGAATGGTCCATGCCGTATCAATAAGGAAAATGAAGGGAAGCTGATAGTTGTAGAGTTGGGTATCATTTCACCCCAAGAGAAGACCTTGATGGTGGGGCTGATGAGGAAAAGGCATCGCGCGTACGCCTTCAATGATGATCAGCGTGAGAGGCTGGATGTGGACAAGATTTTGATGATTCGGATCCACACCGTGCCACACGAACCTTGGAATCTAAGAGGCGCGCGATATCCGAATCCTGACGAAGAGAAAATGGTGGTGGACTATCTAGATGGCAAGATGCGCACATGTTGCTGGCTACTCTAGCGGACCGTATGCGTCCCCTTGGTTTTGCTTTATTAAGTATTAAGCCGAACGGGGCGCTACGGTGGGTACAGGACTTACAACGGTTGAATGCGGTGACAGTGCGAGACGCGGGGGGCTTGTCGAACGCAGATGCATTATCAGAATCATGCGCAGGGAGGTCTATAATTTCACTTATAGACCTCTATTTTGGGTATGACCAATTTCCTGTATACCCGCCTGATAGGCCAGTAACAGCGATCCACACGCCGAGGGGGTTGATTCATATGAATGTGGCCGCTCAAGGTTGGACCAATGCAGTGACAATGGTGCAGAGGCATATGATCAGAGTCGTGCAGACGGTCGGTCTGCACATCACTCAGCCTTACATTGATGACTTGGCGGTCAAAGGCCCGAAAGAGAGAGAGGAGGACGAAGTGATGCCCGGAGTAAGGCGTTTCGTCTGGAGGCACATCCAGGACCTCGATCAGGTCCTGAGCCTGCTGGAGGAATATAACCTTACTGCGAGTGGTCCAAAATCCAAACACTGCATGAAATAAGCTACCATTCTGGGTTTTGTCTGTAATGAGAACGGTCGGAGGCCGGATGCAAAAAAGACAGACAAAATCTTAGAGTGGTCAGTACCTTTTTACTCCATAACGGATGTGAGAAGCTTTTTTGGCACCTGTGGATTTTGGAGGAGGTTTGTAAGAACTTTGCCGCCAAGACCGAGCATTTAAGGAAGCTGGTGCGTCAGGATCAGGAATGGGTTTGAGGTGAAGATCAGGAAGAGGCGGTGACCCAGATGAAGGGGAAATTCAAGGAAGCAGGGTTAGTATTGGGGGCGCCTAACTATGAAGTGACTGCGGAAAAGCCTTTCGTCATCGAGACGGACGCTGGGCCGACTGCCTTGGGAGAAGTCCTAATTCAGGCGGATGCTGAAGGAAAGGAGAGGCCTCTAAGATTTGAAAGTCAGACTCTTAATGCGACCGAGAGGAACTACTCTCAGTTTAAAAAGGAGATGCTTACAGTACTCCATTGCTTAAGGATCTTCCGGAGTTATGTTTTCGGCAGGAGGTTTATATTGAGGGTGGATCCCACGACGCTTGCATGTTCCCTGAAGAACTATACTCCATCTGACCCAATCATCGCACGATGGTTGACATACATTTGGATGTTTAACTTTGAATTGGAGAGAATTCCAGGGGATAAGAACAGGGTCGATGGCTTGAGTCGCATTAACTGGGACAAATTGGATAAGGAGTCGATTAAAGATACTCCACCAGTTGATGGGTTCTTGGACCAGGAAGAGGACGTCGGGCTCCATATAAACAAGTGGTCCTTGTGAGTGCCCAGTTGTGTCACCCACCTCATATGGATAGCGCCTAGAGGATATGATCAAAAGAAAGATTTAGTCCTCAAACGGTTTCAGGAGGAGGACCCATGGGGAGGCAAGGATGTTCGCTGGATGATGAAATTGGCGTTGGCAGGTACGCATAGTTTAGCGGAAGAAGTGAGAACAATAGAGGAGGGCCCTGCTCAAGTAGAGGAGCATGAGCAGTTGATGGGAGGGATGTATCTACTCACGAATACGCTTCTGCAAGGTGACTTTGACCGAAATGGCTCATTAAATCCAGTTGAGGGCGAGGACCCCGTTCCTGAAAGTCAGGATGATGAGTTCGAAGAAGGAGAGATTAAAAAGGTTTTTCAAGCAGAGGAGTATGGTGGGATCTACCTTGAGTTGGGTCTACTCCAATTCTGTGAAATGAGGGGTAGAGATGCAAGCGCTAAAACTCAAAAGATGAGGCATCTCTATGTAGTGAGGGATGGTCATTTGTTCATAAAGCGGCAAGTCGGGAATCCCAAGCGGATTGTATGTGGGAGGAACTGACAGATTGATATTATAGCCGCACTACATGATGGTATAGCAGGAGGGCATAGAGGGGTAAGTGCCAAGTGCGCTAAGATAAGTGAACTATACCACTGGGATGGAATGTTGAACATGGTCATCAAGTACTGCCAATCTTGTGTTCCTTGCCAAGAGAGATCGACGCAAAGACCGGGAGAACCCCTCACCCGAGGTTGGAGAGAGAAGTGGGTGCAGTTGTACATCTGGATTTGCTTTTCATGCCCGCCGGGGAGCATGGGTATAACTACATCTTCGATGCGCGGGACAACCTTACCGGGTTTGTGGATGGTCGGGTTATCCGAACCAAAATCGGACTGGTCTTGGCAAGCTGCATCGAGGAGTACTACCTGCGCTAAAACGAGGGTCAGAATTTACTAGCTAAGAGGTGCAGACCTTGCTTGAAGGATATGACATAGTGGCGAACTACACTACTGTTGTGCACCCTCAAGCGAACGCACGAGTGGAGAGGAAACATAGCACCATTACGAATTTCCTTGCTAAGTGGACGAAGGGTAGGCCCAATCAGTGGCCAAAGTTCTTGCGGACCGTCTTCTTTGTTGAAAATATTACTGTGAAAGGACTACCAAGTATGCGCCGGCCACTTTATGGTATGGGAGGCATGCCACCTTCCCAATTGAGAGTTTCCTAAGGACTTGGAGGTGTCAGGACTTGGAGACGAACCTGTCGTTTGAAGAGTTGCTTGATATTCGGGCACGGCAGGTGGGTGTAGTTGAGGAGAGGATACGAGAGGCCTCCAAGCACGTAGAGAGGAGTCGAATGGAGGAGAAGATGCGGTGGGACCAAATGACACATGTGCGAAAGGCGTCATTGGCAGTTGGGGATATCGTGCTACTATGCGACTCTTCCCTGGAAAAGCAGTAGTCGAAAAAACTCGACAAAAGATAGTTAGGGCTTTACAGGATTGTGCGGTGTGGCGAATTTGGAGCTTATCAAATTGAGGAGCTGGATGGGACAGAGTGGAAAGATTGGGTGTCCGGGACAAGATTGAAGAAGTTCGTGGTCAGGGAATAGGTAAAAGCCTAAAGACCTCTAAGATAAACCCCCTTCCTAAGTATAGCATATCAGGATTAGGGTGGATAGAAAGAGGGAAGGGTTAGATGTGTCGAAAATGGGGTATATGATTGCTCTGAGACTTGATGAGCCTGCATGCTGATCCTGTCGTATGCTTGGTTGTTTTCTCTCACGTGATGTGCAGGTCTGACTTCTTGAAAACAACCATGCAAAGGGGCGGGAGGGACACACGGCCACGACAGAGACCTCTTGGGGCATCCGGAGAGGGAAAACGGCATGGGCCCTTCAGGAGAGAGCCTACGCCTGTTTTTTATGATGACAACATCGAGCTCTTCCTGGACGTCTATCGAGATCACACGACCCAGAGAGGGTGGGACGTACCTGAGAGGATACGACATTTGAGAGGGATTGGGCGATTTGAGGAGCCTATCGCACAGATCAGGGAGGAGGCGTTGACCTGGCCGGAGGTGGAAGCAAGGATGCAGAGATTGAGGGCTTCGCCTGTGGGGCATGATGGGTTGCCCATTCGTCTGGAGGAGGGGAATGCGGAGGAGTTCATCCTAGCATATGAGCAGTATGTGAGCGATCAGGGAATCCCAAGGGATAAGTGGATGCAGACACTACTCCTATGGACCAGGAGGGGGGAGAGACCACTAGCAAGACAAATTCGGGATAGGGCGCGCAACTGGTAGGACTGCCAGGCTCAGTTGAGAGAGACGTTTCGGCGGCCAGAACCAGACAGACCTGAGCCCAGGGTTGATAGAAGGCGAAGGAGTAAGAGGCTAAGGGATCTGGAGCCGAGAGAGCCCATTGTGACTAGGGGAGGTCGGAAGGCTTTGGCGCAGCAGGAAGGAGGGCGAGCAGGACTTGCTCAGGCGGCAGAGTCTTTCCCTGCTTGTGGACTTAGGCATGTGGAGTTCCATCAGGTTACTAGCAGTGACCTACAGGGACCTTCGCTGCGATCGCTAGATTAGGGGGAAATAAGGCTATTAGAGGCACCATTCAGGAGTTTGGAGGCCCATCTTGATGCATCCCAATGGGGAGCCCCACCAATGGGGGTGGGCCCGGCAGATCCACCAATGGAGGGGCCATTGCATCTCGAGCCTGGGGTTGAGCCACGCGGGCAGGAGGAGTTGCATGCAGAGGAGATCATTACGATGGAGGGTGACACTCCCCCTCATACCCTCGTTCTAGAACAGGCGCGACAGCCTTGGCCAGAGGGAGTCCCTGAGCCAGATAGCGAAGAGATTCCAGCACCCTCGCCTGAGGCCACTATGTCACACAGATGAGAGACAGAGATGGGAAGGCCAGAAAAAGGATGGAGGGCTAAGTCCCGCGTGGTCATTGACTCGCATTTAGCCGCACATGCATCCGAGCACCCTGATATTGGGGTGCCTATCTCAGTTGGGCCATTTTCAGGGTCACCGCACATCGAGCCAGAGATGGGCGCGCAGGCTCCAACCAAGGAGGTCCGTGGAGTGAGGATGGAAAGGGTGTCAGAGGAGACTGAAGAGGCGAAGTCTACCAGGGTACAGGCCCGCCTTGCCGAGGTATATGAGCAGAAGGAAAGGATGGAGGCGGCACAGATAGCGCCGACACCACCAGTTGACCCCAGGACGAGCGAGCAAAGGATTGACGAGTTATGGGCCAGATATGAGAGCCGAAGGGAGGCAACTCGCCAGAGGTTACAAGAGGCAGGGCAGGCGGACGAGAGGGCAGATGAGGCAATAGAAATTGGGGGACTGGGATTTTCCGCCGCCAGGATGGCCATCGAGCGGGTGGACAGAAGGATACGACAAGCAGCAACCACATCCTTCTACAGATATACTCTGCTTAGTGACGAGCTGGCAATTAGGAAGGGAGAGGTGGAGCAGCTGACTGCTCAGCTTGCAGAAGAAAGGGTTGAAAACAAGGCCTGGAGGGCTCGGTTGGAGGCCAAAGCAGCTGAGTGGGAGAAAAAGCTCAAGGAGATGTCAGCTGCAGTGGAAAGATTTTCGACAACTAAGGTGGTCGATTGGACTGAACAGAGCAGATATGGCATTCAAGGCGAAGGGATGCAGGGACTGTTTGGACAAGGAGAGGCGGCAGAGACATCTCAGCAGGAAAAATTAAAGAATGTGTTTCTGGACCCGACTGAAGTAGAGGCGAGGAGAGAGGCTAACAAGGGAAGTTTTGAGTTCAAGGCTCCCACTGAGTTAGCCTCGCGGCAAGAAGCCCCTATTTCAGCTAAGTCCCCTGTGGAGGTGCCAACTCAGGAGCCTCAGCCTGCACCTGTTGAGGAAGAAGCTGCAGAGGAGTCGCTCACGATCCTTTTGGAAGTGCAAGAAAAGACCCTTACTGGGGCAGTGGTACCTCCTCAGTCTGAGGCACAAGGGAAAAAGTCGTAGCGTCTGGACGAGTTGATGGCTGTCATGGAGGTAGATATGTCACCAGAGAGGCCTCAGAGACTGGGGACCCCGGAGCTTGTGTCGGAAATGAGGGAGTTGAGGGCACAGTTGGGCTCCTGGGCCACTGGGGCTGACTCAGGAGGGCAGGCCACTGTGCGATAGCAGCAGCCAGCAGGAGGCCACGAGCCAGCCTGCAAGGGCAGTTACTCCCCAGACTTCGGAGCTTCGTGAGAGTGAGGAAGTGGCTGTGACAGAGAGGACCCACGAGGGCAGGCCACTGAGGTTGGATACTCCCGAGTACAGGCCCGAGGGGAGTGGGCTGCGAGGGGAGCCGAGTGCTCAGGGATTTGGGGAGAGGGCTGAGTCGTCGTGGCACCTGCCTCAGAGTCACGAGGTGGGCATGGAGACATGAGAGATACTCCCATCGTCAGAAGCCCAGAAAAAGAAGAGGAAGTTTCAGAGAAAGTCGGAGGCTATGTGCTTCTACTTTCTGGATGGTATGCATAGGGCCCTAAAATGTCCAAAGTTCCTCGAGGACAAGGCCGTAGGGCGAGTTACTGAACGGGACGGGAGGATTTACTATAGACAGGGTCGAGTGGTGGAGAGAGCTCCAAATGGGGGTAGAGCTCAGTTGTATAGGCAAAACCAAGAGGAAATGAGTGAGTAGGGGCCGGTTTGTCTATACGTCAGTAAGAGTAGGATGCCCTTGTACATAGAAAGTGAGTTAGAGATGTATATACTATGAGTCGGATACATGTGTCATGTTCTCTTGTACATAAGTAGAGGGTAGTGTACAATACAGCTTGAGGATTTTTTCTTGTCATGACTCAAAAGATGGGACTCAGTTGTGTGATATCCGAAAATATTTGGTTTACATTTTCGTTTTTTTACTCAAATTTTACTTGTACGTTTAGGAGTGTTTTGAGAGTTACAACACTTGAGGCATGAGTCTGTTTGGCATAAAAGGGACAGGGTGTTGAGTACCAAGATTGGTTTTTTAGAGACATTCTATTCCTGAGTGTACACTGAGTGAAGATCTTGAGACTATTTCCTTGTATATGACGATCACTCTCATACTCACATGTGTGGTTTTATCCTGATGTATGATGGTTTGTGTGAAAAACATGTGAAAAACATGTGAAAAACATCTCATATGCTTCGTATTTTGTGATTGTGGATGGGTGTGAACTGTCTACTCTTCGGTATACTTGTACGATCTGTCCATGGGCGAATGATAGAGTCGAGTATAAGAAGGGGAAGTGCAGTCTGTTTTGTAAAAGGAATGTGAGGATCCTAAAGGATTTATAAGTCCTTGAGACTCGAATGCTTACATGCCGAATATTTATTGTTTGAGTTGTATTGAGGGCCCATAAGTTGGCCTCTTTGCTTGTGTTGTTTTATGGTTGAGACACCTTTTAGTAAAAAGGTAGTCTTATGTTTTATTTGGGAGACTCATCTTCAGAAAAGGAAGATGTTTTACAAAGGTCATGTGAGAGTTCATCCTAGAGAGAGAGGGATGGCTGGGAGACCTATTGAGTGAGACCCCCTTGCATGAAAGGTGGACCAGGTGGTTAATAGATTTAATGTCATGGAAAGCTGATTTTTTTAAGATAAAGACTGACGAGAGGAACCAGGATTTGTTGGCCATTTGGTGGAATTTTGAAGAATGTCGCAAAATTGTTTGATTTTGAAAGATGTCATTAAGATGTGTGACCTTCTTACCCTGATTAAGTTGGGAGGTCACGGCCTTGTGAATCTGGCGGTGATTTTGTTTTGTGAATGTGGAGAGGTTGTCATGTTTCCTCTGTATTATCCCAGAGAGGACTGGTAAATACCTTTTATGTGTGATAGGCCTATGCGTAGTCTCGCAATAGACCTGTATTGTTGCGACACACCATCCAGCCACTTGTGCTAATCTTAGGGCATATCAGGAAGACCAAGCTAAACGGTAAAGTTTTAGCACTACTAGAGCGTAACCCCTAGGGATGGTTGTTGGTCGGCACAACCTGGTTGCGAGCCCACGTCTTACCGAAGGAGTAAAGACTTAAAGGGGAACGGCGTGGGATAAGAGTCGAGTCATATGAGTCTTTTGGGAAGTCCTGATTGAATGTTTATCATGAGAAAGCCTATCGTGGTGCAATGCGAGGGCGCTACCGCTAAATAACAAACGCGGTAGGTTATAGAAAGGACTCGATCAACCAGACTATGGTGGGCCAAGATGGAGACCTAGCACTTCTGTACTAGACCGCAGAAGGAGCTGAGAGGAGATTTAAGGGCGTATATAAGTATATGTTTGATTGTGAGGATTTTCGGATGGGAGGCTAAGGAATGCCTTCAAACGGTTTCGGTTAGGGCCTGCGTCCCTGGTTATGGCCCTGCTTGCAGGGTGGAAGCTAGGAACACTTAACGAGAAGCCGGCGTTTGTCTAGGACAAGGGGGAGAATACGGTTATGAGGGTCTTTAGAACTTATGTTGTAGTACTGATGCGTAGTACACCAGCGTCCTAGTGTCAGGACAGTGGAGACCCGGGTTGAAACCCTGGCAGCACATTGTTGTGTTGGCATGGATTGATGGAGGTATCGAACCTTAGTCTGTCGGTTAATCAGATTGGTTCTTTTCTCGTCAGCATTTGGAGTGTGGATGATTTGGTAGCTTTTGATTTTCGAGCAACGAGGACGTCGCTTAATATGGTCCGATAAGTTGTTGGCGTTAATACCCTTACAAGGATATCCGCCCTGTTTTTTGCAAGTGACAGAAAATTCAGGTAGTACGGAATTGTCGGGTGACCGCGCGGGTCGCCGTGGTTGTCCGAGTGTAGGCTGAGGGTCATTTTGAATAGGAAGAGTGAGTAAGCGCGCAGCTTTGAAGGCGCGCGTGTGATTTTATTTCATTTGTGTTGATCGAGGAGTCGGCGTAATTGACCGACTGAGTCTTATTTTTCTCTGATCAAATTAGGGATTTTTTAAAAGATTCCGCCTTTTTGTCTGGTGCGTTTGAATGGCGGTACGCTTGGCGCGTGGAATGGCGTGCGTGGTGACCGTAGTGCAACTGGGACCCGTCAGCGCGGACGTTTAGTGGTCATAGGTGCAAATGCAGGCTGCGGAACGGCCCAGGGCGTTTCTTGGCCTTGAGCACTGCGCAACACCACTTCATATAGGATTTTGCGCCTGCTGGTTTCAAGCTTGGGCTTAACCCTATAGGTTACGGCTTGGGATTGTTGCTACGGAGGTAAGGGGATTGAGGCCAATGGAGTAGTGTGGGAGCGGCAGAGCGTAATGGGAGGAAACTGATGAGGTTGAGGGTCCGACGAGGCTATCCCTCTCAGTTTTGTTAGCAGGCGCGACGACGGGTCAGGCCCACGGGCCTGGCAAGGTGCCAGCAGTTCCCCCTTTTCCCCATTTCTTTTATGTATTTTGCTTTATGTTTCTATTATTATTTCTTTTATTTTCCATTTCTCATGCCCCATTCTGTTCTGGGACATGATACCGTGGCTGGAGCTGCGACCCAGGGACCTAGCTCGGCTGGTACGCCCATAAACGGTTGAAATAACAGGCCTGCGTTCGATACCAGCCAATGCAACTGAAAGAGCCAAACCAAATATTCTAATTTACCAGGGGCCGGTCAACCTGTGGTGGTTCCCCAGGGCGTCGTGTGTCTCGTCCTTCGGGACATCTGTTAAAATTGGAACGATACAAAGACGATTAGCATGGCCCCTGCGCAAGGATAACACGCATAAATCGAGAATAACTTTTCCTTTTGACTATTTTTGCTTTGCCTTCTGTTCGGTCCGAACCTCGCACGGTCCGAGTCGCAGTGCGCTAGTCTTCGGTGACACCTGCGCTAAACGGTGCCGAGCGCGTACGGGCCAGGGAAGAGGCAGAGTTAGCAAGAGATGACCATAGTGAGGGAGGTATGAGCATGGTGGGAGGGAGAAAGCGGTGCCTGCTCATCGCAAGTTAGGATTGAGGTGGGTGAGATACAGACTAAGGGATTTTGGACATTGCGAACCGAATGGTGTAGCCAGATTCGGCAATCGGAATGTGAGTCGGGCGCTGTGAAGAAGAGGTCGTGCATGGGCGGTAACGAAGGAGAGAGAATTAAATGAATCTGGATACAAAATTGTGCCAGATACAGTCGGAGTAAGAGATGGTGGGGCTAGAGCTGGGGCGCAGCAAGAAAGAGGGAGCGCTGGTGAAGCCTCACGATCGCGGGGAAGTAGTAGTGACAGGTAGGGGCCTTAGCCCCGGGCGAGCACAATCGTCGGGTTAGTTTTGGTTAAAGGTTAATAGATTAAGAGGTAGGAGAGAGAAGCATCACCCGGGACCGTCGAAGAAAGAGGATATAGCGGAGTAAGGAAAGAGGATTCAACGCGCTTCTTAGTAAGAGTGAACGGGTGGAGAGAGGTGAGTCCTAGAGGTGTTGAGGACGGGCGAATCCGATGGCAGAGTTGGATTCAAAAGTTAGTGCATGGTTTCTGCGATAGGAGCTGCGAGGGGAGGGGATGACTAGATAGCGGCTTTAACTAAGTAATGTATCTTTCCGTGTTATAGCGGTAGATACATTCGATTTTGCTCAGCCTAACGACATGGCTTGCGTGAGGCAGGCTACGGGGTTGGAGACTTACCTGTGGCAGGAGTGTCACACGCGCAATTGGAAGAACGAAAGGGAAGTACGCACCCGGACGTTGTCCAACGGCAGATTCATTCGATTTTTCTCATCCGATCGTAGAGAGCACGAGCGAGCAGGAATCAAGATGGGGAAAAAGAGCACATAACTGTTTGGCCGAGGAGCTCAGGCAGGGGAATACAGTCGGAAAGTAGTGAATGTTTCCGTGTTCTAGCGGAAGATTCGTTCGATTATGCGCATCATGTTGGCGGAAGTAACGGGGGGCTAGCCGCGGAGTTGGAAACTTACCTCACGAGCGCGAAGGCAGACAATGAGACGGTTACTTGTGCTAGCGAACAACAGTAGCGTGAGGGTGCAGCGGGGTCGGGCACTTACCTGTTGGCCAGAACGTCGCTCGCGCTATCAGTGGAAGATTTGTTCCCTCTCTCACCAAACGCGTGCCCGAACGGTGTGCACCTAACCGTGCTCTGACGAAAGAGTCATTTGAGTTTGTCCATTTGCAGTGAAAGGAGGGGCATACGTGCTCGATCGTGCCTTGCAAAGTACCTGAGCATACCTGCCAGCTGAGAAGGGGAGGGGCTGAGAAACCGGCCCCGAAGTTGGGGACTTACCTGCCGTCGAGACTGCTGCTGACCCGACTGGTGGAAGCCAGCCTCTGATTGTGTCGCTGCCACACCGTCGTAGTTGCTGTGGCTTGCGATGGGGATTGCAAGACACAACATGGTGACTCTCGTGGATGCTACGGGGTTGTTGGACTTCTGCTGTGTTGCCCCTAGACTGTTGCTTGCTGTGACGGATTAAAATTGTTGTCGGGACTGCCGTTAATAGACTATTGGTGAAGAGACTATTGGTGAGGAGACTATTGTTGAAACATGTGCTGGTGGCGAAGATGTGTTACATAGATGAGCCGAGGTTGGGTGAACTGCTGTGGAGATCGGTTGCTACGACCCTCCGCACAACAAGTTGCATCTGTTCCAATTAAGCTCATATTGCTACTACTAGGACTGGCTGGCAGGCTGTCACTGTTACGTCTGGATTCTGCACCCTGTTCTGATTCAGAGTAGTGACTTTCATTGTGAACCTGTGGACTGCTGAGCTTCGGGCTTCTATTGCCATTCTGATTGATTGATCCTTGGATCGTTTTTACGGCTAACAGTCGGGATTGTTACAGCTGCTGCAGGCTGTTTTCAACTTGCTGCAGAGTGTTTCCGGGTTGCTGCTCCACTGTTATGCAGTCCGCTGCTGGTTTTAGCTGCGTCTTCAGCTACAGCAGGGGCTGAGCTTACTGCAGGCTGCTGTGCTTATCTGAGTACGACCGTTCGGGGCAGTGTGACTGTTGATTTGCCACAGGAGGCGAAGGTGTGACCTGGAGGAGTGGTCAGCTTATGTGAGGGGATTATTGCTGCGGTTTGGGAGGTCGTCAGAAGGGGGGAGTTGTTCAAGAGTCTGACTTCGTCTAAGCAAGCGACAGCAATCATTGACCATCATTGCGGGGACCTCAGGTGATTCAAGGCAACAAGGCCCTCTCCTGGGAGTTGAGCTTGTCCCCTCCTTGTATCTCGAGAGTCTCAAACCCCTCTTTCTGGCTTTCTAAATCTAAGTCTAGTCTATTGGCTTCGGAGAGGAAGGCGGCAGGCGGGATTGCGACCGGTAATCCGTGCCAAGGCCTCTATGGGAGGTTCGCCCCACCGATTGCGGGAGCTCTGTCGGAACTCAGGAGGAGTTCTGGAGGCAGGGAACTGAAAGGTAATCAGTTTTTTCCCTTCTAAAACCCAGTTATAACCCCTATCTGTATATCTTTCTATGTGTTGACTGAATGTATTTCATACATCCCTACTTTGACTTTTTGTTTGACTTTCAGGACACAAATCATACTAAGTAAAGGAATGTATGGATAATGACAGTTTCAGTTTTGTTTGTCTGTCTGAAGGCAGATTGTAACAAAGGGTTGCATCAGAGGGAAGGTTGGGAGGAAGACAGTTTTGCTTGCGCTTCAACGAGTCTTATAGGGTCGGCATTGTTTCTAAGATGAATGGCCTGACTGTTGTGTTTTGTTCTGTTTTCTGAAGGGTCAAGCGTTGTTTCTAAGATGAATGACTTGGTTGTTGTGTTTATTTAATTGTGTCAGGCACTGTTTCTAAGATGAATGGTCTGACTGTTTATTTTGTGGGGTATTGATTGTTTGAACTTTGAGGACCAGACATTGTTTCTATAATTAATGGTATGGTCGCTATTTAGTTTTGGTGGTTTCTGAACAGTCTCAGAGATTTGACCCAGAGTACTCTGCCTTTTTTTGTGCTGAGAGAAAAGGGGTTGAACATTGTTTCTAAAACGAATGGCTCAACTATTTTTTTATTGTTTTATTATAAGGGAGGTTCATGCCAAAAGACTAGACATTGTTTCTAAGATGAATGGTCTTAGTCTAAGGCCACAAAACTATAATAGAACAAAGCACTAGGATTCTCTATAATTCTATATTTATATATATATATATATATGAGACCAAGGCTAGTCATACATTGTTTCTAAGATGAATGGTCTGACTATAGCTTTATCACAAATAAAGAGAGTATAACTAAGAGTATAATTGAAGGTAACTTGGGCAGGCTGAGCATTGTTTATAAGACGAATGGTTCAGTCCTACGCTCACTTTTGCAGATTAAGTTCAGAGAAATATATATAACTTGGTTATTTAAACAGTTCAAGGCGACTAAGCATTGTTTCTAAGACGAATTGCTTAGTCACACGCCCTAAGAATAGAGAACTAGTTGTGCAACCTGTTCATGTATAAGTAAAGCAAAGGGTTGGCATTGTTATTAAGACGAATGACTAAATTCAATGCCCTATGTAAGGAGGGTATAAATGGTTAAATCATTGAGAGACTATGAACTATTGTTTGCCAAAGGTAATTTGGGTTGGTGAGAGTATTTTTCTTTATAGTTTGGTTTGCATGTGGCTGAGTGAGATTACTACTTAGTCTGAGTTTCAGTTTGATAGGTAGTTGCTTTAGTGACTCGACACGTGCGAGAGCGATAGGAGTTAGATTCAGTTCCTGCATTTTCTGTGATGGTTTTTTTTACTTAGATCGATTTTTGTATTTTCTGAGATCATTTATTATACTTGGGCTTGTATAAATCTTGCTAAGCCACTTTCCCTACGGGAGGCACTACCGAAATTTCATCAGATCCAAGGAGTTAGTTAAAATTTGACCTTTCAAAGCTCAACCTATCTAAAATTTATATATGACTTAGTAAAAATCTGGGAAGTCTCATTTTTCAAAGGGAGTGATGCCCAAATTTTTGCTAATTCAAGGAGTGTAACAAAATTGGACTTTGGAAAGTTGAAGACTATTTTTGTTTTCATATATGGACTTATATAGATTCTGAAAATATATTTTTTTAACGGGAAGCGCTGCCGAAATTTTCTTAGTTTACAGGAGTTAGATTATATTTTGACAGGTAGCGATTCTAGTAATCCACCCTGAATAAGGTAGATTCTGTCGTGGGTTTACCTTTCGTTGGGCACTGGCTTAGAGGTAGACTTAGGCATAGTTAACTAGCAGGACTTGGTTGAGATCATGATATGAGAATTGTTCCCAAGGAACTTATAGGTGTTGTTATGGAGATTGACATGTCTTGTGTTACAGGCCAGCGTGATCGATTTGATTCAGGACTTGGACTAGATTCAGCTTGATCCCTTGAGGATCATTTTCTGTTATCAACTGATAACAGGTCGGTTGTCGATTCGTCGGTTTACGACTCAGCTCCAATTCACCCTCAATACTCAACCTAAAAGGCTTTAGCCCTCGTGATTCTATTGTTTTATTAACGTTTCACCCGGACTTTTATTGAATGGTCATTTAACAAAGGTACTGAGTATTTAATTATGGTTGGTTGGACAGAGGTTGGGGTTTGCATGGCTAAAGCGAGGAGTATGAGTATAGAGATTGGTTGGCGTTGACTTCGTGTAGTGCGTGAACTCTTGCTTGACTCTTTGATGTGATTGCAGGTATGTTCTGTGGTTCGGATATTCGATTGGACTGTCTGCGATCACATATATATATATGGTTGTGAGGAGTCTCACTGTGATTGTGAGAAGTGATCATCACATACATATCCCCCTATATATATATATATGTATATTTATGTTGGGTGTCCGCGTGACCTGAGTGGGTCACGCTTAAAGATAAAAATTAGGGTTGGGGTCGAGGAAAGAAAGAAAACCCCCTCTACAATGTTGTATGTTTCTCAGGGATTTCTTAGTCGGACGTTTGTCCTGGCCTGAATTTGAGGTCCTTGTCCAGGACGTCCCAGGTTGTAGACTCTGCAGGGAAGGAATCGTCCTCTGCGCAGAGCCTATCTGCCCTGCCCGTCGAGACACCTAACCCTGAGGCCAGAAATATCGTGAGGGCTGAACGGCATGTCCTTCGGCCGTTCAATATTGTAAAGGGCAACCCCTCACGATATATTCCTTCAGCCATTCAGTATCGCGAGGCCGAAATTGCAATTGTCGCGTATGACAAGCATCGCCGTGATGTAGGAAAGGCTCGCAACCGCGCAACTTTATATCAAAGTCTTGCGCGCGACGCTCGCCCATCCTAGTGTTTAGAGTTATAGGATTAAGTGATTCGTATGTGTACATGTGTGTCCAGAGTCGGTATAGGTCGTTGGTGCCAACCGAAAAGGTTACCCAAGGTTGTGATTTTGGGATGGGGAGGTCTTCGGCCTATTTTTGCTTTTTAGAGTTATTATAGTTGAACGTTGTAGTCCGTGGCAGCCGTCAAACTATGAAACACCCGGGGACGCGTCTGCGGGTCCAATCTCAGATGGCGGACGCAGATGGGACCGCGTCCACGGCCGACCTAGTCCGCACCGCGGACCCAATTTTACCAGAATTTTCCTTTATTAAATAACAGGTTTAAAAAAAAAAAAGGGGTTGTAGGGAATTTTAAGCCCTATAAACCCTTTTTTTTTTTTTTCGAATCCGACTCTGTTTAGGATTTTTAAAAACCAAAAACTAAATTCGATTAAAAAATTAAAAAATAAATAAATAAAAAAAAGCTCGATTTTTTTTTTGTCATTTTGTATCATGAGATATTTGGTCTCTGAGTTCACCTGTATTTTTTTAGAAATGAATTTCTGTTTTTTGCAGGGGTATGAGGTGTTTAAAAAAAATGCAGATGCAAAATTTGAAAATAAATAACGAAAAAGCTTCAAAAAAAAGGGTTTGATTGATTGTGA
>BFEA01000063.1:3927990-3960087 GCA_003427395.1 Chara braunii
CTGGTCTACATTGCATGCTGATGTAGCGCTGCCTCTGGTCTACATTGCATGCTGATGTGGCGCTGCCTCTGGTCTACATTGCATGCTGATGTGGCACTGCCTCTAGTCTACATTGCTGATATGGCGCGTGCCATTGGTCTTCATCGATGATGTGGCATATGCTACCTGTCTTAATTGCTGTCGTGGCATTGTCCACGCTGTCTACATGAGGTGATTGGTTGTGAGGAGGAGGGAGATCGGGATTTGTGGATGATTGGGATCGGGTACTCACATGAGGTTGACGTCGTTACTGTAGTCTGCTGTGTCTTCATGGTCTTCACGAGATAAGAGTGCCACGTGGCACTATTGTGTGATCAGGATTATTATACTTGTTATCATATTCTGTTGTCGACGTGGAGAGGGAAGAAGCCCAGAGAAGGAGTGGTGTTTGATGGGATTACTCTTGTGTGACCTTTAATCATCTCTTCCACCTTCTCCTCTGTCTATTCCCCCTCCGCTCTCTTCGTCTAATGGTAATGAGATACCGTTTCAGAAATCAATTCACGATGATTGGAGAGTTTGTTGCAGATACTGAGACTACTGGTATTTGACGACTGATGAGTATCTGCCAGACTGGGTTCATTACAGCTGGATCATCCAGAACTGAGCATTGATGCAGTGGTGGGCTTGAAATTTGAATATTCTCCATGGGACTTCACTTTGATCCCAACTCACTCATTCCATTCATTCGTCAAGATGATAAAGTGATACTCAGTCAGGGAGAGAGCTCATGAACTCTATTCCTGGCCGGTGCAGCTTTGACAAACGAGTGTATGACTTTAGCCTCGAACCAAATCGGTGATTTGAACCCGCTTTCTTCCCAGTGAGACACCTTCCGGAAGAACCATGATTTCATAGGTTTGGTTCAACAAGACCAGTTGAGCTTTGACTAATGAGCGTACGATAGTAACCTTGAACTGGTCCACAAAGCCCGACACACAACTAACCATGGTGCACCTGATATCACAAGAGCGGGAGATAAAGAACAGGACGGGAACAAGAAACACACGAGAAGCATCCACTCTCTTGGGTAACGTGAAGCAATCACAGGAAGGGTGTGGCATGCACGGCTCCCACATGGGCCCCTTTGAGGCCTGACATCGGACAGGGAGCTTGGGGTATAGGGGTTCAGGGGTATTTGTTCCGTTTCTTTGGGTCATCTGCATTGTTCAAGGGTTCATTTTGTTGAGTTCTCAGTTGTTTGTCTGTTCACAGTCTTTTGTCGTTATCTGGATACGCCGTTTCAGCAGTTCTGTTCGTTTGTCTGATTCAGGAGTTCCGGTCCGATTGTGTTGTTCCAGCATTCTAGGCCAGTTCATGCCCAGAGGCCGTGTAAGGCCAGGCGGTGGGCGCATTTTTCTTTAGGCTGGACCTCGTTTTGGTCCAGCCCACATTTTCATCCCTTGTAGAGGACAGGATGCCTGGGCATCCGGTAGGGACCCAGGCAGGGTGACGTAGGCCAGGTTCACGACTACTATAGGATTTGGGCCTGCATCCTGAACCGCCGATCGGCATTCCGATAAGACGATCAAGGATGCAGACCACAGCTGCATCCAGTAGGCCCAGCACTATATTTCGCTGGGGCGCCCACAATCTGGAGGCAGCATTCAGAGTTTGAGACACAATGATGCTGGAGCAGCGCGGCATCTGTAGAGGAGCTAGGCTAGAGCTAGGAGATAGGAGGTTAGAGGGCGGAGGCCAGGGATGTGAGGGACTTACCTGATCGACTTACCTGGGTGTCATCGCTGCAGTTCGCCTCCAGGGCGCTTCCACCTGCATCACAACTTCAAGGCAACACCTTTGCGCTAGTTAGTATCTGTCTCCGTGATACAGAGAGAGAGCGAGAGGATTCTTCTTCTTCTTCTTCTTCTTCTTCTTCTTCTCTTGTGCTCCTTCCCTCCATCTCCATTCCTCTTCTTCTTCATCTTCCTCCAATGCTTCTTCTTCTTCTACGAGGGAGAGACTCAGACATTGTACTCGGACAGAGACATTGGGGATTATTGTTAGAGACTATACATTCGCAAGGGTTACTTGAGTCGATGTGTCCTCTTCTTCTTCCCCTTCATCTCTTCCTCATCCCCTTCGTCCATGGAAGAATGAGTTCGAGCCCGGTGACCCGCTTTTATGTGCATTGTCACCCCGCCATTCCCACATTGTGTGATGATGGATGTATGCAGTCAGCCCTGAGTCGTGATGACTCAGACCTGTGTATTTCAGTCTTCTGGTGCATTGTTATTGCTCTTTCTCCTTTGGTCGGTTCTTGGGTTCTGCGCCATGCCTTTCTGATGTTGTCGGCAGGTGACGAAGGGTGTATTGCTCTTTCTCCTTTGGTCAGTTCTTGGGTTCTGCGCCATGCCTTTCTGATGTTGTCGGCATGCGACAAAGGGTGAGGAGGCCAAGAGGAGGAATGATGAGAGAAAGGATGGGAGGAAAAACACTGGAGGACACAGAGTGGAAGAAGAGAGGTGTGGGGTGGAAGAATATGGAGGGGTCCGAGCGGGTGAAGAGGAAGATGGCCAGGAGGCAAAAGCAAGGTAGCAGAAGATGATGATGGCGAAGGAAGAGATGGGGGCAAGCACTTCGCTTCGTGAGGTGAGTGGGAAAACAGGATGATGGGATTGACTCTACAGAAGTTGGTGGAGTGGGTGGAGGAGGAGAGAGTGGTGACGATGGGGGGACTGGAGGAGGGGAGCATATCGTTCGGAGGGATTTAAGGAATGAAGCCCAATCCCTCGAGTCCAATTACTGATTGAGGTTTTGATAAGAACTAACGATTGCATTTGCCATTTCGCAAACAGGCATCAAGCATCCATGCCAGATCCTAAAATACCCCATCCGTCCCCCCTAGTCTTCTTTTGTAAAAAGACAACCACCGATTCAAGGACTTGTTCCTCTCTGAGCTCTCCCATCAACTCCACTGCTTTTGACTCCTCTCCCTTGAGTTCCTTAGCTCAGTCACCATAGCCGAAGTTCCCATACCCTAGCTCACCATAGACATCCCGCACCTGACAGGGTATCACTAGCTATGAGAGCCTTCTTGCATCCGCTTGGCCAGATTACCCTCTTCTTTGAGAGAGAGGATCAATCCACTCAAATGAGATCCACCACCAGTAAGTGATGCCATTCTTGGAGATCATCAACCTACTAATAGTGTAAGCTTCTACAGACCACCTCTCCAGAAGTGACAGGAGCCAGGCAAAGGATGTAATTTTCCAACTCTCAGCCCTCGACGTTCTCTAGATGGTTATCTGCCATGATCTCATTGTTTCGTTTTCAGCAGAATCTGGCCGACAGAAACAGTACACATGCCATGCACAGAGACTGTGGCATCCATCATCCAGCAGTTTGCATGAAATCGCCACCTTCCTTTCTTGATTCCTCCTCCTCCTCCCCCCTTCCCTCCCTCTCCCCTCCCCATTCCACTGGCATTGTGCTTGGCCACAGTGTCCACACACGCATAGACCAACATGGGACCAAGTTAGGGGACCAGAGCCAACTTCAAGAAAACGGGGATCAACAGCGCCACCTCCTCAAGTTCTTAATTATTTCCCTGCAAAACTTTCTCTTCCGCGCTGACATTCCTAAGTCTCCTCAAAATGGAGTGCACACCTTTGCCTTGGAGCACGATCCTCACCTGAATACACTCAGCTCACGCAGCATGTCTCCCTCATCTCTCAATTCTGCTGCAGTCTCCCGATCGGCATCTACTATCTGCTATGCTGCATGAGCTAGGAGCGCAGCGAGCCAAGTATCCCCTCTAGTATGGTTGTGTAGGCAGGCATAGTCAGTGTGACATAAGCTCCGTTGGTCAATCAAAACGTTTTATGCGGTCACTGCATTGAAGCGTGGACCATCCCAGACAAATATGCATCTGAGGACAGAGTCCGTCAAATTCTATTCCATTCCATAATAACCCCTCATTCACGTCCAAAGAATGTGAATAATCGACAAACTGGAATTCCCCACGTAGCAAGATCGAGATCTCTTTCTGTCTCAGACAGTACCTGGTCATACCAGTGCAAAGGATATCTACCCGATAGGGAAGAAGTCCGAAGAACGCCTGAGTGATTCTGCTTAGATCACAACAACACAGACACAGGCACAAAATGGAAGGATAGGGAGGAAGGTATGTACGAGAGAGAGAGAGAGAGAGAGAGAGAGAGAGAGAGAGAGAGAGAGAGAGAGAGAGAGAGAGAGAGAGAGAGAGAGAGAGAGAGAGAATGGAGGGAGGAGTTGTGGAGGTGGGGATCAAAAGTAAAGGAACACGATGAAATGAACACTACAGCTACGGCCCAGCAACAGCGTGGTATACCTAAATTTGAAAGCAGAACAAAGGGCAGTGTGACCAGGAACGCCAGGCCCGTTGACAATATAAGCCTGCTGCAGGCTAAGTATTGAATGCTGATGTTTGTCAGAAGTGTGACAGCGGATGGAAAGGTGGAAGTCGTCGTTGTGAACTACCACTTGAAGAGACTTGTGACTTGAACTCCTGGTGAGGGAGAAGGATAGGGTACCTTATTCGCTCGAGGAGCAATGACAAAGAAGTTTAAAGAACATGCTGGTTCTTCAGGCTGAAAATAATACACACCATGAATTGGGGAGGCAAGAGATCAACTGAGAAGCTCATTGCTCTTCATGTTCAAGCCTGGCTTGTATCACCAAACTACTGCTGTTTGCTTCGCTGAGGTTTTGCTGAGTTCAGGCGGTGCTTGTCTCATCCACAAAACGCACCCGGCATGAAATGATCCAAACCGAAAAGTAGGAGAAGGCCTGGGATATTGGACACCTGGCAGCAGGATTGTTTGATTCCGGCAGAGTGGGTGTGTTCAGCTCAGTCAGAAAATGAGAATCATGGCAGTCAGCAGGAGGGAACAACAGGTGGGGAGGCTGGTGTGATCAAGCTGACGAGGGCAGGCGAACATGATTTTTGCATCCAATGGCTACTGCGCGGCTGGTTGTGGGGCAAGGGACTGGCCCAGGGAGGTGGAGTTGAAGATTGGCTCAATAAGAGATGGCCCAAGGGCGATGGAAGAGGTGGCAGCAAGGATATTCAGAGGAGCAGGGGCAGGCTTAGCGGGTGCAGCAACCAGGGTGCCTGGTATGGCGGGAGGCTCATGAACAGACTGGACTGTAGCTGTAGAAGTGGATGAGGGGATGGAGGACGAAGGAGCTGGTGTGAGAATTTGAGAAGGAGAAGGTGATGAAGTGAGTGAGAGACGTGTAGAAGAGACAGGAGAGGGCGAAGGGGCAGGGGATGGAGTTGGGGAAGAACGGGGAGATCCCTCAGGAGAAAGGGGTATGAGAGAACCAGGTTGTCCTGGAGTGGTTGCATCCATAGGTTCGGGAGGAGGGAGGATCTGAACAGGAGGTGGCATGGAAGGAGGAGGAGGAAGAAGCTGGAAGACATCAGTAGGGGCCGGAGGAGTGTCGATCCAGTCCCGAACATAGCACAATGCTACGTCATCAAGGAACTCGCCTTCCCGGTGACCGCCAAACATAGCGAGGAAATAAGTAGTTCTGTTGTCGGAAGACCTCCAGGAGAGCACGCCACCAGAGGAATCATACCTCTTGACGGGTTGCCTGGTCCCGACAAGGTCCCACGTCACCTCTTCCCACCGCTTCTTCCGTACGTGAAAACGCCACATGTCATCCATCTCTGTCCTGAGACGAGGGCCACCCAACCCTCCAGCAATATACATCCAATCTTCTAGACCAAACGCTACATGAGCGAACCTACCTTGAGGTATCAGAGTGGGGAAGACAATAGCATCAGCAATGGTGGGCGGGGTTCCTTGGCGAATACCGGCCTCCATGTAAAGATCAAACCTTGGGCCGACCTTCAACCAATCCGTGACTGAGAAGTTGAACCTCCAGACCTCATTGGAAGCTCGACCAAGCCCTCCTGGTGGCAAGCCAGTGGTGGCATCCTCTGGGGTGTAACCGCCGTAAAGGTACATCTCGTCATTGATCATAACAGCAGAATGGCCAAATCGAGGGCTAGGCCATCGAGCGCCAGTTGGTCCTGGTGTGATTCCAGCTCCAATCTGTTCCCATTTTCGAGTGGGGATATTAAAGCACCACATGTCTCCCAATGGTGCCGGGCTCCTCCCTCCAAAGATGCACATGCGCTTGCCCTGCACGACAGCAGAATGATCGTGCCTAGCTGGTGGAACTGGCCCTGCCACCGGAATGAAGGTCCAGTCTATCTTTTCCAGTGAGAATACCCATACATCACTATACTCATACGCACTCCTCTCCCCTCCGAAAATGTACATGTTGTCCTTGAACATGACAGCACTATGTCCTTGTCGAGCTGGGGGCTTTGTCGTCGGCATTAGTTTTGTCCACTTCATTGATGTAGGCGACCACATGATCCTCTGCTCTGCTTCTGGTTCAGACACAATAAGGGCCCTGTCCCAAGGAGTGGCAAAAATCGCATCCCAGTACCCATTCATCTCAGACAGCATCTTATCCGTCCCAAAATGAATGAATATGTCCTTCAAGGCTGACGTGGCATTACGGTGCACGGACCTCTTTGCAAACTGGCCATCTACATACAGCTCAACAGAAAGATGGTCCCCATAGAAGGCAAAGGAGTGCCATGAGCCAGGAGAGCGATGGACGCGTGAGCTTGTCCATGGATAGTATGCCGAATAGTAGCCATATGAGGCAATCGTGTATAGCCCAAGGCCATTGAGCTCAGGAAGCATGACCTTGTCCACGTCAGGATCCGTACACCCATCAAAGTCCGGACTGATCCAGTGACCTCCTCCTTGGCATCCACCGTCAAAGAAGTATCCTTTGAGAACATAGGACCGCATGTTGTGAGGAAGAGAGATGAGGATGGAGCTTTTCTCACCCATGTTTGCACCCGTCACCTTAAGGCTACGTCCACCATGGATGGAGACATCATCTGATGTCACGAAGCGATCAAAATTTGTGTCATTCGTAACAGTGACGCAAGGGCCAGGACCCCAGTTTCCAGTGTTAGGCAGAGGACGCTTTCGTCTGAACGCAGAGACCGGGGGCCCAGTATACTCGAAGTCTTCGAAAAAATCAAAGATTGTCGACGTTGATCGCGTTTGCCCCAGTGGGTTGCCATAGTAGATCCAAACGAAGGGTATGTTGAAAGGGATATGCAACCAGAACACGGTAGCATTGGAGCGGCACCCAGGGATAGGGTCCAGCCAGTACCGCAGATGCTGTCCCTCTGGACCAATAAACAACACATCCGCACAGTCCCATCGGACCTTACCTTGACTGAACATCATGTTCGTGTCCAGCTTGATCTCGACATTCATCGGGTCATCAAAGACTGCACCCGAAATCTTCACTTTTGCCCTGTACGTCCACACACCTCCTCCCAACTCCGAGCTGTACGACTCATTCAACCCTGGGTTAAATAACCACGTCTCGTCCAGATAGGTCTTGTCTCGAGCTGTGCCGCCGAACACAATCAACTGGTTGTCTTTGACAGCGGTGGAGTGCTCAAACCTTGGAGATGGGATGACGCTGGCAGGGGGAATAAGAGCGACGACTCGTGGCCCAGCTTGTGTCACAGTGACGGTCCCAGTCTCAATAACGAGGGTTTCATCCAACAACAGCTCGAGGGTGTGAACACCGCTGTCAAGGAAAGTTACCGAAAAAGTGTAATATCGGTCCCCTGCATCGAACTTGCTGGTCTTGGCTGGGGGTGTACATCGGACAGAAATCCTATCCAGATAGTGTTTTGTCGGCCCCCCCCAGATGGGGTTGAAATTCTCATCGTACGCAGCCACCTGCACAGTTACCGGCATCCCCACCTCAGCTGTCCAGGGTATCCCAGCGAATCGTGTGTTCGCGGATGGCGGCCCAGGCCTGACAACAGCAACACCTGTGTAAACGGTTGCATTATCGATGGTCACCGTGAACTGATGGGCGCCCGTAAAGTTGACGAAGAAGTGGAGGAGGTGTGCATTCTGAAAGATGCCACATTCATTGTCAAAGCTTTCTCCTCCCCATTCAACTTGGAAATTGATTCGCCGAGGAGCACCGCCGACCTGAAGAGGGTAGCAAGCATAGGGGAGAGCGGTGGAGGACAAGGGAATGTTGCAGTCAAAGCGGGTGAGAGAGTACGTGCTCTCTACGCAGTCGAGGGCATTGACCTGGATGTCAAAAGGCAGTTCGCCGGCAGCGTTCTTCAAGCCGCATTCGTCAAAGGCCAGCACGGTGTAGAGCGCACGCTTTCCCGCTCTGACATTGCTGAAGTTCCATCCCCCAGGATGAGGTGTGCCCGGAGCTCCCCCGCCTTCTAGCTCCATCCACCACAGCATTGGAACCTTGGATTGCAAAGAAGGGACGACAGCCTCTGGAACACTATCGTATGAGCTTTTGGAGACCCAAGACGGTGGACCTTGAGCCAGCACTGTCTGAGGAACGCCATTGGGCCGAGAGCACGACGCCATCACCGCAAGTGTCACTGGGAGACCAGCCAAGGGACAAGGGTCGCCAAAAATGGAGGGTGATGCGCTGACCAGGCAAGTCTGATTTCCCAGGCATAGAGTCTCCACATACTGTGTAGTGTTTTCAGTCTTGCACTTCGGGTTGGCGAAGTAGGCACCGAGAGGGCCAATGTTGTGGCCCCAGTTAGCATACAGAATAGTCGTGATGGCAGTGGATGACGGACACGTCAAGTTGAGTTCACCCCCTGAGTTGGCACGGCCTCCAACCAAGCCAAGGTAGCCATGGTTACCAGTGGGACTTGCATCAAAGACTCGGTTTGACATCGACTTCTGGTTGAACATATAGTAGGCTACCAGTGCTGAGGAAGAGGGTGAGGTAGAATTGGCACCACTGCCTGTTGGCGTAGCATCTGGCACAAATGGACAGAAACCATCATATCCTGGCTTGGCCAGATTTTCCAAGATTTTGCTGCGGTCAGTGGCAAATACTTTCATCCTGGCCAAGCTCCCTTGAAAGTTCTCCCCTACTCTAACCAGCTGTCGATTGCCTCGAGGATATTGTGGCAGACCAGGATAGCTTCCAGTCACTACGGGCACATTGTCCACCTCCACTTGCATGACAGTCCCATTGTACCAGCCCACCACATTTACCCAGGTCCTGTATTGGATTCTTGTCCTTCCAGTTGCCACACGGAACTGATCCGATCCAATGTACACTCCCATCTCTAACTGATAGCTATTCGGAATTCCAAGGAAGCTGATGGCAAGCCAATACCCCTTGTCAGTTCGATCTGATTTCTTGCTAAATATGTACTCCCTATGCCCAGCACCAATAACTGCACCCGCTAATTTGCGTAAGGGCCTCTGCTCCAAGTCCCTTGGAGGCCCTAGCCGAGGGGTAAAGGGGGGGCTGTCTGCAGGGGCTGGTGATGGGCTGGGTGACAACAGTGGTACTTCCGCCAGTGCCTCTGGTGAAGGGGGAGTTGTTGTGTTATCAGGTGGTGAAGGTGGTGAAGGGGGACTCTCAGGTGGTGAAGGAGGAGATGGAGGAGAAGGAAACATAGGTGGAGGCGGAAGAGATGTCTCGATATCCCGCCACAACCATGTTTGGATGGTGAATGGTCCCTTGAAATCCAGTTGGTCGTTGTCCGGAAATGACACAAATGGTCCTCCCCTTTCCAGAACTAGGGTTCCATCCACATCCTCAGCCGCTGCCCTTGAAAACAGGGGAGATGCCCCGACAGCAGCTGTGTTCTTAGAGCCAAGTGTCGACCAAGGTGGAGAACGCAAACCGGAACCTGAAGTCAAACCGGAAATAGAGACAATCGATGCAATGGATGACAAGGCAGAGCTGGGCTTAACCTCGAGGCAGTAGCGACATATCTCGCTTCCAACCAGAATCCTGCGCTTTGATGCTTCTTGCAGGAGCCGTCTCCTGCCGGGTTGGTCCTCTTCAGGTGGCGATGGGGGTGCCGGAGGAGGTAGTGGTGCTGGTGGAGGAGGTGCTGGCGGTGGGGGCAGACTGCTCCCCTCGCAAATTGACCTGTTGCACAGGGTGCCCATCATCCGGTACTTGCCAGGAAGGACGGGTACGAACTCTACTCTGTATGTGCCATCTCCTGCATCATTCACCGGAACTTTTGATGTGTACATTCCTTCGAACCACACATTCCATTCAGTTTCATTCCCGGACTTACGAACATTGCCATATTTATCGACAGTGACAAGGGTGAGGTTGGCTGCATTGCCAACAATGACATCCTTGGTGTTCTCTTCATACACAGCATATGTCATTTCGAGAGCGGTGTTGAATGCTGAAACCTCCACAACCGTCTGGTTAATCACCACACCGTTCAACAAAATGTTGACAGTGTAAGGCCCACTGAGGGTCTTATTGAACATGAGAGTGTAAGACCCGTCCCCGTGGTCCCTTAAGCCGTTGTTTGCAAAGGTGAGGCCGGTTTGTTCCCGATGGGGAGGAGGGCCCTCCACCAAGACCTCAAAGTTCTCACCGCCAAGCTTTCTGCCCAAACCACAAGCTCCCTGGGAGGTGAAGGTCAAGTAAATGATTTCGCCAGCGATTGCCAGCTGGAGGGCTCTGCCCGCAACATCTACCTTTGTTGTCTGCCGTTCATACCCGATGCACTGAGATGGGACCCACATGCCCATCCCGAGATTGGGTGCTGGAACAAGCATGGCCGCTGAGAAAATCCCAGCCCCGCTCTTATCGTGGAGATACATTCCAAGGCCTTCTCCCATTGGAAGATCGTATACGACATTCATCAGGGGTGTGCGGGTCATGCATTGAGAGTCCAGCCTCACCAGCTCGAGGTCACCCTCTCGTATGGGGGTATCATACAGTCTGAGGCCATACAGCTGACCATGGAGGAAACTCATTGGACGGCCGAGCACTCCTGAACTCGCACCAATCAGCAATGCATACGTCATGCGAGAGGGTGGGAACAGCACAGAGTCATACAACACCGTGTCCTGAAGCATCCCATCGAGAAACAAATACCATGCAGAGCCATTGTACGAAGCTGCCACATGGTGCCATTTGCCAGGCGTAATATTTGCTTTCTGACTAGCAATGCTCCGGTACGCCACGGGCTTGTCCATGCTCGACACATTGCAGGCTGGAGAGGTCCCCACATAAACAGACGCGACAAGCATACCATTATGGACCCCCAGGCTGAAGGAATTCATGCCTCCGCTTGCATCTCCCTTACTCGCTGGAGGTATTAGCTTGCTGAAGACAGATTGAAATCCCCCAGCGTCATAAGCATACAACCATGCGGTGACAACCAATGGACCAACACCAGAGCGCAGGTGACCACTCGGAACCAACTCGGACGGCAGCTCACCCCTGTTTGTCTCCCACCAAAGATGCAGGTCAACATCTCCCGTGTCATGGGTGTAATAAATTTCCAATGCATGCCATGTGTTGCCCCTGAGAAAGATGGAGCCAGTGAAGTTTGCCGGGCCAGACAACGTGCGAGCATCAATTACAGTTGCATTATCCACCAGCAAGAGGATGCCGCCATCAGAGTAGACAGTGAAGTTGTAGATGTCACTAAACCTGGCTGTCTGGAGATACCCAGTCAAATGACATGACCAGTCATCTATCTGTAGAGGGAAAGGGGGAGGACCTATGGCAGTCCAATTGAAATCAACTTGAGGGGTGATAATGTCACCGTAGCTCCCAAAAGGATCATAGAAACGGGCAAGCAGGCCAGCAGGGCCAACTGGGACTGCAGCGTTATCACTGGCTAGGGGCCGAGAAACAGCATGTGTTCCATTGACAAACTCAACAGCGTAGTCATCATTCAAAAACCAATAGGCAGACTCTTCCCAGCTGATTGTCCGGTTGTAAATCCTTACCCCATCAATCATCCCTCGGAATCCGTCACCACCAATGATGCCTTCTTCAAGAATCCGGCGAAGGGGAGGCTCATAGGCGCTTGCGTTAGCAACAAGCCGCCCATTCACAAACAGGGTTCCATCCAAGTTAAGAACAGCAAGTTTCCAAGCATTTGTGACAAAGTTGTGGTCGCCACCTCGCCTGGTATCTTCAATCAGGTAGCCCACACATGACACATATGGAGGAACAGGTGAGTCCTCAACGTAGATCCAGGCAGCAACAGCTGTCCAATCTCGCCTATCATTTGAAGGAAGAACAATCTCCCCCCCATTCCCCCACAGTTCGCCTCCCACGTCGAAGCGATATGCCTCCCTAGCCAAACCGCAGCGATTGGAGTCCAGCTTGACTATACCCTTGATACGCCCTGGCTCAGGAATGGGTTCATTGACCCAGACGGCCCAACCATCTGGACCATCAGATAACGGATACCATGCCACCAATCCGAAGGCAGCGTCTTGAAGTGTCGGCAGGAAATCATATTCCATGGCCCCCAGTCCCCCCGAGCTGCAGCCATGTATCATGTCCTCAGGAGCATCCGCATCCCCATGCATCGCGAACACTTTGTATGTTCCGGCACTCGTTACATTTGGCAGGTTGACTGTCAAGTTGGTATGATCCCTCCATATCACCTTTGGAGCCTTTGCCATAGTACCATTCTTCTCGGCGTAGACGTTGACCTTGCGACCAGGAGAGAAGTTGATTCCCGTAATGGTGACATTCATCATTCCGGACATGGGGCCCTGAAGCGGCTTGTGCACCCTGCTGGCATCTGTACCCTGTTGGATACCCAGAATTGTGGGTGCAAACCAAGGAGCACCCGTGTGAGCATAGGTGGTGTGGACCGTCAAGAGACCAGCCCCAGGTGTAGTGACCTGACTGTCAAAGGTGAGATCAGCAGGACTCCAGATGGACGTTGTGGACTGCGGGAGCTCGGCAAATGCCCAGGGATCAGCAGAGTCGACCACCTTAGTCGGATCAGGACCATCACGATTGAATCGGTAATAGACAACCAGCCATGGATCGGGGTCTGTTTCAGGAAGAACCTCCGTCAGGCAGTATTTGGTCAGGACTTCATCAGAGCTTAATGCTCTGGAATAGCCACGAAACTCATCCACCATCCCAGCAAAGTACTCTCTTGGCACATCCATGTAGTCCAGGTCCATTCCGATGATAAGCCTGCCTAGGCCGCTGGCATCCGGACGAGACTTGGTAGCAAATGAGACCATTGGACGTCCATCCAAGTAGATGTAACCGTTGTTCTCTTCATCGACAGTTACCACGACGAAATACCATCTTCGAGCTGCCAGATCAAGAGGTTCCCCATCCTCATCACGTACGACCACATCATGTATGAAGTCATCATAATAATAGAAATGGCCGGTCGCCATGTTCCCATGCCACTGCAAGACTGCGCGATTGGGCTCAGATCCAGAGCTGCCAAAGCTGACGATAGCTCTGACACCCTCCTGGATCTCGGGATAGACCCAGATGGAGAAAGAGTACGCATTTCTGGTGAACTTTGCACTGGCATAGCGGCTGAGAACAAAGTCCTTTCCCATCCACCGGTTGGAGCAATCAAGGGCAACAGAGAGCCACTTGGGCATGGAGGGGCATGGGTCGACTCCTCCCAGCATGGCCGCATCGACATAGATAGAGCAGTTGGACCGACCCAAGCAATCAGCAGACAATGCCGCTTCAACAGCTGCCGCTGCTGAGCAATTAGTGTTAACCTGGAAGGCAGTGTAGTTGCAGCCAGATGACGCCAACAGATCACCACTGTCGGATACCATCGATACAGCAGACTCGTCATCTTCGTTGCCACATGTCGGAGGCTTATACTCAGGCGGATGGAGACACCGGCCATCAGGCTGCCCATAGTCAGCAAAGAGTACAGTCTCAATCCGCAACCCAGGATCGCAGACCAATGACAACACCCCACCGTCATCCACAGACCCAGCGAATCGGACAGCCTGGGTGGACAGGTTGCCCTGGAGCACAAGCACTCGCTCGTGGAACCGCAGGATGGCAGCTGACCGACTCTGATTAGACAGTAGGGGCCCGCCGACGGTTACTTTCACCGCTCCAGCAGAGAATACTTGGGGAGCCGGGCAAACCACCTTGGTTGTGCTGTCCCCTGTTATCTCCGACATAAGATACTGAGTTCTTTCAGCCACTGGATTGGGCTGGACAATCACTGGTTTTGGCAGTGGCATCAGCCCAGCAGGCGGGATGGGAGGCCACAGCCCCCCAAACCCTATACTCATCGTTGTGAAATTGCAGATATACCAGGGGCTCCCACCAAAGTTGAACCCCTCAACTGTGATGCCTTGCCCTCCATCGATAGTGACTGTTACTCCGTCCTCATCCCCCTCTGCAATCCTATATGTGGACACTGGTTCCCAGGGTGCTGACACATAGTACCACGGTGGAACTTCCACTGCTACCCCTGGCACCCCCCTAATTGAGGCTGATCTGTTCACATGCAACTGGAATGGAAAAGAGTCGGCCACAATGCTGTAGTTAACTGGCATGAAGATGTTGACATCGGCGCTGAGTTTCTGCTGCCAGGCATGACGTAGAAGAGGCTGAAACCTGTAGTAGGCAACAGGCTTAATCAGCTTTCTGCGTTTGAAGGGAGGTAGGAGGAAGTCGGCAGCAGAACTGGCCATGGCACTGGAGGCATACACACGCACCTCATCGATGAACCCCTTGAAGAACTTCTGTTGATCAACATACGGACAGGTATGGCCATCAATCTGAAGAAGTCGCCTGCCTGGCAGGTCCTCAGGGTCGAAGGTCTGAATTACGCCCTTGGCACCTGGGACACCATGTTTCTTCTTCACGCTGGACTGGCTGAAAGCTGGAGGGGGCGGAGGCCGGAGTGGCGGCGGCGGAGGCGAACTTGGAGCTGGTGGAGGAAATGGTGCAGGTGGTGGAGATGGGGGACTGGGAGGCGAGGGTGGGGAAATCGGCTGGTTTGGAGGTGCTGGAGGCGCAGGTGGAGCCGGCTGTGGGGCTGTGTGCTCCCCCAGTCCCCCAATGAAGAAGGAGCCATCTGTCGCTGGGCGACAAGGTGTGAGATGGCCATCAATGCTTGGTGCCGGGGCCCATCTCCCATCACACATCAGGTTTGTAAGCATCCGTCCATCCGTGTGTGGTTTTGCACTGACTTCACAGTAATGCCACTCCTTGTGTTCTACAAGAACACGGGCACCAGTGGTGTAGTTGAGACCAGTGCCTGCAGTGCATGCACTCAGCAGGTACGCATACTCACCTCGCAGCATGATGCAGCTCTGCAGATCAGTTGGCAGGCCATCAGCTGATAATGATGTGAAACAAGCAAGGGGCTGCTCGGCACATGGATCTATGTCTAGGGGATAGAACCAAACTCCGTAAGTGAACCCGTCCGGGCTTGTGGACACACGCTCGCTGACGCTGGGGCTCTCCACATAGTCATTCGCTCCGTCCATGTACAGTGCCATCTCCATCACCTCCACCTGCTTGTTTGCAACTGCAGCTCGGTACGGCCAGGTACCGATGCTTTGCTGTGTCCCGCACCCTATAGTAATGCTGCCAGAGGTGAAGATTTCTGGGATGAAGTCAGATGGGCTTCGAGGGACAGGTCGCACCCTTTTATACGCATCATTTGCCACGGCTATGGAATACTTACCAACGCTGGGAAGAGCGGGCACAGTGCACCTTGTCTCGTCGTAGTGGATATACTCAGCTGTTGTAAGGCGCCCATCCACCTCACAGTGTAGCCATTGTGACTTGGCAAAGCCAAATCCCAACACACGGACGTTATTGTGACCATCAATGGGGATCAGACGCTCATACACATCCAGATGCTCTTTCCCACACCGATTGGGCATAGGTATAGGCATCCTCGTCCACTCACCTTCTGCATCTAGATTAAATCCGGGTTTGATGACCCGTGTGATGTTGGTTGGGGGACAATCTGTTCTCCTAGGCACAGCAGTCGAAATGCAAGGTGGAAGGTATGGCACCGTTGTCCATAGACGCACTGCTCGAGAATTTGGGAGGCTGGAGATAGCAATTGTAGAAAACAAGGCTGTCCCAAGTTCCCCGTTCGTTGTCGCAGAGTCAATCACATCAGAGCCACCTGCCTCATTGAACCTTAGATGAGAGATAAGCGCTGCATTGGGGTCATCATCTGGGGACGACGAGGGAGGGGTCTCGACCAGTGGACAGTTGTTTGGATAACGTACCTCCCCATACCACATTACTTCATGCACTTCACAGGCCGACAGATGTCGCCCATATACGCGAACCTCCTCGACCAAACCTCGGAAACAGTGACCTACGCCTTCCGATTGCAACAGCCTGCGCCTGCCCGCTCTACCCCCATCCTCTGGGGTACCAGGCGAGGGGGGAGGAGGAGCAGGAGCAGGAGGAGCCTGTGGAGGTACGTTGTCTGGTGCTGGAGGTGGCTGAGGTGGTGGCGGAGGGGAGGGACTTCTGAGTGACTGAGCCTGGTGTGTGCAACCCACATGAAACTGACACGTGGCCATGGCATGGGGAACCATCTGGGTGTCAATCTTCACTGCATCCAGCTGGCCATCCACGTAAAGTTGGGCCGAGCTGTCACTGCCAACAGTCAGCATGATAAAATGCCACTGATCAGGCAGTGCCTGTACTGTGCCCAGGAACTCGCTGTAGATTCCTGAGGGCGTCCGATCAGCATACCCAAAATGTTGATCTTTGCTGTAAAACAGAAAGATTGATGGGTTGCGGATTGACTCATCCAAATTTTGGCCAGCTATGAAAGGAGGAGGTGGTTCAAAATCGAACTGCAGCAGATGCCTGTTATGTTTGCTGGTGCCTTTCTTGTGATGAGGCTGCTTTGAGGAGTGAGATGACACATTTGAGGCGAGAGTTTTATGAGGAGTCGAGGAGGTGGAAGAGGAGGAAGAGGTGGCCAGAGGAGGAGAGGACAATGTAGCAGAGGGAGAAGAGGAGAGAGAAGTTAGCGAAGCAGAGGACGAAGACAGAGAAGATAAAGATGAAGAAGAAGAGGAAGAGGAAGAAGAAGTGGAAGGAGGAGGAGAAGAGGCAGAAGAAGAGGAAGAAGAGGAAGAAGAGGAAGAAGAGGAAGAAGAAGAAAGAGAAGAAGAAGAAGAAGAAGCCAAGGATGATGCAGGCCGTGAAGATGAAGGTCGCAATGCTTGCACCGTCACATTTGTCCCAGCATCTGGTGCCTCAGGTGGAGCAGGTGGAGGAGGAGGACCCTCAACTGGGGTGGCCCCCAAAACCGGTGGAGGCAGCTGATACCCTGCCCACATGAGCAAAATTGAATCTTGGCCACCATCTGTAATGGCCGAGCTGTACGGGTACACCCACATGCCCATGGAATAGCCTTTCTGAGAGCTATTCAGTCTCGAGCAAACTCCATTGGCAGCAACAAACTCGGAGAGTCCATCAAACTCCATAGCTCTCTCCAGATAGTAAATTGGGATAGAGTGGGCAGAGAAGTGCAACCCATCATTTGCCACTTCTACAGGTACTGAGCAAGCTGTTGGATATGGCGGTGCGCAACAGGTGACCAAGCTGGAGTTGATCCAGTAAGCTGGAACCTCATTTCCTTCCCCGAAGCTACACTGCAACCAGGGGCTATGAGCAAAGTTGTTACCTGAAATGTTGAAGCAATCACCACCTGCCACGTGGACAACAGGGACACTGAGGGACGTAGGGCAAGCCTGCTGCAAGGGGGTGACCTCCCACTGAAAGCTCAACTCAGGCACGCCCCCATACATCAAATTGTTCCCTCGCCCAGAGCTGTCAAGCACTGGATGACTTGTGTCGACAAGTGCCATAATTTCGTCCTCGGGCTTTTGGATGGGCCCACTCCCATTCAACCACTGAGGGTACCGTTTGAAAGTCTCCCCCGTGAGCAACGGCCCATCATCGAGCTTGTAGTATCCCACAAGTCCTCGCTCTTTGCTCGGGTCCAGGCTCAGAAACATGCTTTCTGCAATTTCTACCTTGGAGAGAGGCCGTGAATAAATCCGCACCTCATCGATGAACCCCATGGTCGACTCCTGCGGGTAGGACGTCCACCCTGTAGGAAAGGACCCAACGTACAAGTAGCCTGTAGCTGCCATGCTGGCATTCATAAGAACAGTCCCAATCGTTCCAGGTACGAAGTTCCCCAACACGTAACCTCCAACATAGTATGTTTCGTTGACCACGGTGACTGGTCGCCCTCTCGCATTGACAACACCATAATTGGCATAGTTGTGGTCCGTGGCAGACCGAGTTCTACGACCCGCACCATCACCATAGAGGGCAACTTGACCATCCTCCCCTACAGTGACCATCACAAAATGCCACTCATCACTGCAGAAAACGGCATCTGTTTCAACTCGCATAAGACCGTCAAAGTACACAAACTTGTAGAAGTCGCCCATCTTTTTCCTCTGCACCAGCGCCTTGTCATCGTACACCAAGTAGTCCGCCTTCTCCCAACGAAGTTGATGCATGATGCTGAAATTGAGGCTGCCTCCCGTCTCAACAAATCCGGCAGTCAGAATGGGCATGGAGGTCATAGATGGGTCAGGCCTGATCCATGCCCCCATGGTAAGCCCGCAGCCTCCTGGAAAGAGGGCAGTCGCATTCGGCGAGGTCAGGAACGGATTGCCTGGTCCCAGCTTGGCAGCCATGCCCGTTACCACAATATAATAGCACCGCTCATCCCAGAAGCCATCAAGAGTGGTTGCAAAGTCGTTGAGAGTATTGAAAGCTTGGAAGCACAGCCGGTACTCGCACTCGTCAACAGTTGTCCTTGGTACCCAGTTGAACACCAGCTTCATGGGGTCCCCGGCCTCCTCCTCGACAATCTCTGCCCCGTCCGGTATCTTACCTTGTGTCACAACCAACCGAAGTGGTCCCAACCTCGCTCCTTGCCGTGCCTCCAAACGGAATGTCAACAACATTCCTGGACTGACTATGTACTGCGTATTGTTGAACGCGGTATACCCAAAGAACTTCTCCAGATCTTCTTCCGACCACGGGCGCTGATCCATCCAGAAGATAGGTGTGGCCGAAAGTCGCAGATGCACACAGCGCAGCTCACTCATCAAGTACTGGTCGAACGCAAAGAAACAGACCTCCGCGTCATTGGGTCGATCGTCCTCCAGATCCGGCGCCAGGTTCCAAAAAAATTGTCGCTTGATCTGCCGACCCTCCGTGTCATTTCGTGTTGTAGGCCCCAGTTCCATCCATGAATTATCTGTTGTGAACAGTCCAATGTCTTGTATAGAAAGCTCCACGCAGTCATCGTCATCCCTTGCCACCAAGTTGAATGTCATGTTCTCCCCCCGTCTCCCGTACACCCGGGCTCGTCCCACACCCAGATGCGATTTCTCGTCAGGAACCACCGCCGGAGTATATCCGTCCCGAGCCCCATCCACCCATCGAGGGGGCCTGCATGGGATACAACCAAGTTACACGCATCCACCACATACAGTGTCTTCCCTCCTCCCTCCCCCCCCCCCCCCCCCACACACACACACACAAATGCACACAAAGAAAAATATGCATGCACAGAGTGTACAAAATGGTCATTTGACGCTGAAGGTGAAGCACTTTGACCATTGTTCTTAACCAAATGCCAAGATTGACCACTGGCATGTTTGCTTAGTGAGGAAGGTTCACGCTATCGTCATACAAAAGAAACGGAAGGCAGTATTTCATGGACTGGTTCCTTCAGCACTTTTTTTAAGTTGTAGGTGCTTTATGTGATCGACACAAAACAACACCTATCTAGTATCTTCTCTCCTATTTTCCTGTTTCTTTCCCTTTGGCCAATATTAATCTGCCAGGCACTAGCAGCTTGATTGGTGAGTTTTCTATTTTAGCAGGCGCCTCCGGAGCTGAATTGGCAAACATCTCTTTCGCCTGACCCCAGACTTCCAAACCGTCTCGCGAACAGAGCCCTTCTGGGAACTGCGGGCTTCGATGGTCCAGTAGGGTGAACAAGCAAGTGGCTCCCACGTGCGTGGCACGATCCCACGAAGGCCTGCGGAACAGTGGTGTGCTTCGAAGAGGAGTCGAACAAAGCAGTCATGGAACTCACAAACACAATTCAAACCACCAGTACTTAGGCGCCCTGTCAATTTCCGCCACGGCCGGGTTTTGCCGAACCAGCGAGGGCTCCAAATTTGACTTTTTTTTCTGGCTAGCGCCGCCAGCCTTCTCAGTTCGGTAGCCCGAGACCCAAAAGATGCGGCACGTTAACGGTCCCATTCTCACAAATAGCTGGGAAAAGTACTGGTGGTTTACCTGTTAGGAAATATTCTGCGATGAGCTCGCAACTATGCTCATTGGCGTGAGTGATCGTGATGACACAAGCAAGCACGCCAAATCGCATACTTCTCTGCTCACGAGCTTCAGACGTAGATAGGGTTAGGACCACATTCACAGCCCCCTTATATTTCACATTGGTGTTGACTGGGTTTGCGCACTGCAGTCAGCTGACTTCTTTGGCATGACTAAAAGTTCAACTTGGTGGCTGTTCAGACTGCCAGCCAGCTGATAGGATAAGAATGGCATGATAGGTGCAAGGGTTGGGGTCCATGGGGCTATAATTGTGGTATACTATGGAAAGAACTTGGGCTGCATTCGAGCCAGATTCATGCTATTCTACCATTACTGTTGCGTAATCGATGGGATGGGGCACGGTGGGGCACGGCTCTGTGATTCACCACACTATCTTTCAAGAAATTTCAGTCTTTCATGGAGATCTGCAACCAGCCTCAGGGCATACTCACACCACGACTTCCATGCATGTATCCAACCGGATGGCTCTGGAATCTGGATGAATCTGACCGCAATTATGTCCAGAGAGATGAGTGGAAAAAAAAGTCCTAGTGTGAATATCCCCCCTCCACAACAACAAAAAAAAAAAAAACATTTCACAACTTTGGTACTCAAAAAAAAGGATGAGGCCAGGAACCCTCAACAAAAAACCTGGAAAATACTGGGACCACTGCCCAGCTTAGGTGCAGGGACTGAGTTAACTTCTACAGTCTTCCCCCGAATACAACGTACGGTCATTATAGCTGAATTTGGTGCATCTTTCAGTCTAAATTCAGCTATAATGACCGTACGTTGTATTCGGGGGAAGACTGTAGCCTCTAGGAGCAGAAATGACACCACTCCAGGTGGCTTCCCTGAGAAACTCAGTTCTGGTAAAAAAGCTTCTGCCACAAGGCCCTGAAAAGCCAAACAAGCACGAAAAAAACAAAATATCGTACGACCCATCCGTGCCTATATATCGTCAAACAGAGCTTCCCGGTAAACTGTAGACAGAGAGGAGAAGAGGACAATACACAAGGAGCTGTGACAGACTGTTTAGTCAGCGTTCCACCGACTCATCAGCTCCAAAATTCCTCCACAAAGTAACTGCATAATCAGCATTGACAACTAGTAATCAGTATTTCACATTTAAAATTAATTAAATACTATTAATTTAATTTAACTAAGCTTTCTTTTTTCTTCTTTTTCTTCAAACCGCACGGGGGAGCTAGAGGGGGCGGCTGGTTGCTCCATTCTATAGGTGGGGAGCATCACCTGCTGGAGACCGGATCCAGC
Organism: Chara braunii; assembly: GCA_003427395.1. Taxonomy (NCBI): domain Eukaryota; kingdom Viridiplantae; phylum Streptophyta; class Charophyceae; order Charales; family Characeae; genus Chara; species Chara braunii. Next base: position 3,949,504 of record BFEA01000063.1, read on the forward strand.
GTCCCATAGACATGCTTGTGACCACGCCACCGGGGGGCCATTACCCGGCTTCGGCTCTGAGACCCCACGGGGGGCCTTATATGTGAAACTATTACAGCATACTTCCGTGGAAGCTGATTAATGTCCTCTTCAGCCACCCGGGCCGCCAGGAAGGTAGAATTGTTTTGGCCGTTGATGTCAGCTGCCTCCGTACTACTAATTAAGCATTACTTGAATGATGTATTAGTGAATCAGTAGTGATCAATCACATTTACAGAGACACAATTCTAGCACAGAATATTATCACTCGGAAAGATTTCTTCAAGAAGACTGTCCAAATACGGACTCCAGTCCTCCGCCTGCAGACTCTGGAAATCGAGGGCCCTCGCTCGCAAACCCAACAGAGCAGAGGAGTTTGGGGAGTCGGACTCACGTTGGGACCCATCTCTCAGTATTTTGCCTTTGTCCTCATGTGCTCAGCAGAACAGAGAGTCGTTTGAGAGTGCGGCCTTCGAGAATAGGTGGAGCATGGAGACCAAAATTGAGCTTTCAAAAGTCCGACAACTCTCGACCTTCACTCAACCTTCCCTCGATTTCCGTATTGAATCAAGACTCAAGAGTCGTGCAGTCCGACCCATTGAATCCTTTCAAAGGCTGACGCCATGGGTGGCTCCTCAATTCATCCAAATTTGAGCATAATCAAGATGGACGCCTGCTGTGCCTCTACGAATGGCAAAGCAGAACTGGAAGGGAAGGAACTTCACAAGTTTGGCAGCCCCATAGCTCGCACGTGACTGATGGCCATACACTTAGAAATCTCATCTGATGGTAAGATTTCAGGTCAACCCTTTTTTCAAAATGTCCCACTCAAGAGAACAGTGTGAGGCACGACCTCCCGCGTTAGGAAAAAAGGTTCAGCAGAGTGTTTATGGGCCTCGCCACACTACTCGTGAACAGAGAAAAATGGCCAGTGCATCCTCACGCAGCCGGTGGCCAGGTATATCCACCACTATTCTTAGCACCACATACATCTTGCCACGTTCTGTGTGTGCTCTCGCCAACTCTCCTCGTTTCGCGAGTAATGCAGCGAGGCCCTGTGTCTCTCTATTTGTGACCGCATGATACTCACGCTGTGTATGTCAATGTGTGTCTTCTTTATTTTGAAGACTGCATTGAGTCAAACCAATTCAGAGGAAAGATTTGTAATGCCAGTGGATCTTCTAGTGCCAGATGGATCTTCTGGCTCTTCTAGTGCCAGATGGAACCCTTGGCACTTCTAGTGTGCCAGATGGATCTTCCGACACTTTCTAATGCCAGATAGAACTCCTGGCACTTCTAATGCCAGATGGATCATCCAGCACTTCTAGTGCCAGATGGATCATCCAGCACTTCTAGTGCCAGATGGATCTTCTGGCACTTCTAGTGCCAGATCGATCTCCTGGCACTTCTAATGCCAGATGGATCATCCGGCGCCCCGAGTGACAGATAGCACCTCTATTGCCAGATGGATATTCTAGTTCCAGACGGATATGGCAGCAAAAGGTCTTCTGGTGCCAGATGAAACCTGGGACCCAATGATATTGCGTATCCGATGGAATATTAAGGATCAACCATGTGGAGTAAGAAACTGAAGGCTTTAGCTATTGTCATTGCAATACGTGCAAGCAGGCTTCATAGACAAGACAGGCCCACAGTCACCCACTACTCGTAGCAGCAGGGTATGTTCAAATGACAAGCTTGTACTCAGCTTTCACTTGCCGGCGGATAGGAACCGGACTTACGCTCCGCAGAATGGACAAGGAGCCAGGGCCATAAGGACCATTAAAAAAAAAAAAAAAAAAAAAAAAAAAAAAAAAAGAAAAGAAAAGAAAGGAGATGATAGGTTTTGATGTGAGCCTATTGACTGCCAGTCGTCCCGATCTGTCATCTGGACAGCTGATAATCAATTGGTGAGAGTTTGGTGCACATCTGAACCAATCCTGCCGTCTTCCCCCAAATACAACAAACCCTCATCACGAATGTGTACACGCAATCTTTTCGTTCCTTTACAGTCATGATAAGGGTGTATTGTATTCGGGGGAAGACGGTATCGGGACCGTATCCCAGTGTCCCGGATGGATTCTGGGTTGCAGAGAAAACAGCTGGGCTACATGGTACAGAAGAGACTCAAGGTCATACTCACGCTACCAGTAGAATCTTCCTGGACATGCACATGTATCTGACAGCAAGGAAGTCCAGAGTCCAGATCTCAGTCGAAAAAGTCCTCCTAGTGTGAGTTTGATCTCAGAGACGTAATGGCTATAACCTTAGTTAAAGTCCGGTTACCAAGGACAGGGTTGTAGAGAAACAGTGCTAGTGTGAGTATGATCTCAGAAAAGTAATGGCTATAACCTCACTTAGTGTCCGGTTAGCACGAACATAGTTGCAGAGGAAAAGACCTAGTGTGAGTATGCTCTCACATAAGTAATGGCCATAACGTCGGATAGGAGGAAAACAAAAAGGAGACCCTTTTAAATGGCCCGATCTTCTCTCAGAGAAGGAATGGCTATAACCTCAGTTAAAGCACCAGTACGTGGGCGCCTGCGCCGCGGGTCTGACACCTCTAATTCTGGAGGCGCGAAACGAAAACGAGGCCAGTGATCGAATTTATCAATGGTGGGCCCAGCGTTTGACATTTCGGCCTCATTTTCTTGTGGCGACAAGTTTCGGACTGCAAGGCTGAGGCCTTGTACTTGTGGTTTAATGTGAGCAGGTGCAAATCGGTCCGATGGCTACGTCAGACCACTCGGCTGTTCCAGCAAGTTACCCCGTGGGCAAGCTCAAGATGGGCCATCCGCCGAAGGCAATCCCGGCGAGGGTGGTGTTTAAACCACCAGTACCTTTCCCTGCTTGAAAAACAAATATGCGCCGGTTAACACGGGCGTCGGGGAAGGCCTGGCAGTGCAATGGGGAAGCAAAACCCTGGGCCCAAGGAAAACGGCCAAATGGAGAAGTACTCCTGCTGGTTCATTCTGTGCACCTGTTTCCACATGCATGGCGCAGGATACCTCACACAAGCAAAAAAAAAAAAAAACGTTAAAAAAAGATGATTGAAAGTGCTGGGCGGGCACAAGCAACGACTGGGGCAAAACAAATGACAGGGGACATAAGAGCCCGCCTCTCACGGACTTCTGAAAAGCCCATGGGCCTCGCCACACCACTGTCGAAACGAAAAACGAACGAATGCATCTTCCTGCGTAAAAGGGCAAGATGCATCCGTTACCATGAATTGCAATGGATGCATCGCACCACTTTCTGCGGCATGTGCATTCGTTCTCTTTTCGTTTCGACAGTCGTGTGGCAAGGCCTCATGTTCTAGCGGTGGATTCGATATCAGTTTGCACATTTGAAGAGTGGTGCAGCGAGGCCCACTACCAATCTTTTTCTTTTTTTCTTTTTTCGGTTCTTCTTTTGCAGCTTTCTTGTCATTTGCCTGTAGCTGAGGGTCTGCTCACACGGGTCCCTCCTTTCACTACTCACAAAATGAGATGAACATTGGGGCCTCGCCACACCACTGTCGAAACCACGATTTTCAATAATTTCTCTTCGCCACACAGGCTGTCGAAATTGGAGACGGGAAGAAAATTCGTAAGTTGTCAGAGAATGCTTCTCGACACCTGTTGTCGAAAGTTCTTGAATCCCCAGCCTGCTACTCCGAAGCTTTTGACAGTCCTCGGCTGCGCCGTCGACTTCTCTTCGAAATTTGGTGAGTGGGCGTAAGGTCGGGATGGACTAGTGCTTGTCATACCCTCAGGGGCGTTCGTCGTTTTCCATCTTACATTCACAACTGCATCCATTCTACAGTGCTGTGTGGCGAAGAGGGGGGGGGGGCGAAAAAATGTTTGGCAAAAATTGTCTGACAGTTGGTGAAAAAGAAAGGTTCTCGACACTGGTGTGGCAAGGCCCTTGATCTGGAACATGGAAAGATACACGGCCATTTGTTTTGTGTCCTACTAGCTTCTTTTTTCTTTTGTCTTTTTTGTCAATCATGTCTCTTCGTCCTGCCTGCCGTGAGAGGCGGGCTGCTGACAGCACTGACAGGACATTACGTCGTCTTGCTTTTTTTTCAGGAAAAAAATCTTGGCCGTTTCTAAGGAGACTCCCTGTCAGAAACGGGGAGCAGTTACAGGCCTCGGTGATTTCAGGGCCACAGCACTTTCTTTTTTTTTTCCCTTGTACTTCTAGCCATGCCAGGATCTGTACACGAGTGAAAACAAGGAAAAGACTGCCGTGTCTCGTTCCAGCTCCCAGGGGCAGGTCAACCGTAAGGGGCGGCACTCGTGCCAGACAACAAATGTCCCGTACTGGTACCCGCCCCCTCCAGGCTCGGCAAAAATTGGCACGCAGGGCACTTTTAGGTTCGGCATCAATAGCTGAGAAAGGTACTGGTGGTCTAACAGTGAAGAGTTTCGTCCGCTGGTGATTCGTTTTTGGGAAGACTGGGTGGCCGAGTGTCCGCAGGACTATCTGCTGGACCATGTTGTAACAGTAACCTGAGATCTGAGGGATCTCCTGCAGAAGCAGCTGCGTTGCAGCTACCCGGCACATCAGTGAACGGGAGAGGAGGACACTCACAAGTCGGAGGACTTGAATCAGGGCCCGGACGGTGACCAAACGGAGGAGGAATGGTGGGCAGAAAGAGTGGAAGCCACCCGAGGATGGAGAGAGTGGCTGGGAGAAGAAGCGGCCAAATGGGGGCGGCGCACGAAGGAGGCCTGGATGCTGGTGGGAGAACGCATGTCCCGCCAGTTTTTTGCTACGGCGGCAGTGCATAAGGCAACTCCAACAATGACAGCTGTGGACCATCCCTTCGATGGGCACACGGACAGGCAGCATACTACGCGCTGAATTTTGAAATGCGTCACGGACTTTTACCACCAACTGCTGACAGAGGAGGAACAGTGGTCCTCTGCCGACATGGCTGAAGAACCAGAGCACGGCATCTGGCAGCGCGTTCAAAGCCGCCTGGACCTCGCTACTACATGCAACTTAGAGGAGGATATTGGAGCTGCCGAAGTGGAGCGAGCAATAGCCTAACTCCCTAGACTCAAGGCGCCTGGGCTGGATGGAATGCCGGTGGAGCTTTACAAGGGCCTCCACCACTTCTTTGTGACCCTGCTGACAGCAGCCTATAATGAGGCGCTTCGTCGGGCCTCTTTTCCGCAAGGCTTTGCAGACGCATGCATAGTGCTTCTCTACAAGAAGGGGGCCAAGGAAGATGTGCGCAATTGGCAGCCGATCTCCATCCTCAACGCGCAGTACAAGATACTTGCCAAGATACTGGCAACTCGCCTCTGAGGGACGTGCAGCCGCGCATCATCAGCCTATAATGAGGCGCTTCGTCGGGCCTCTTTTCCGCAAGGCTTTGCAGACGCATACATAGTGCTGCTCTACAAGAAGGGGGCCAAGGACGATGTGCGCAATTGGCGGCCGATCTCCATCCTCAATGCACAGTACAAGATACTTGCCAAGATACTGGCAACTCGCCTCTGAGGGACATCCTGCCGCGCATCATCAACCACACTCAGACCGGCTTCGTGGCGGGCCGTCAGATCTTGTCTAATGTGTTGCTGGCCCAACAAGTTCTTGAGGAAGAGAAGTGCACGCGTCAGGTCATGACCTTCATATCCATAGACCTGGAAAAGGCCTATATGACTGGGTCCGGTGGGAAGTCCTGCAGGGAATGAAGCGCCGTGGGGTAGGGGGGATCTTTTGTGGCTGGGTTCAGAGGCTGTTGCGGGGACCTCGGTGGTGATGCAAGTCAAACGGGTGAGGTCAGACAAGCTGAGAGTCACTCGGCCAGTGAGGCAGGGCTGCCCACTCTCCTCGGCCCCCTACGTTATTTACATCGAATCGCTGCATGAAGTGTCGAGGGCCGACAACCGGCTGAGAAGTGTCAAGGCGGGCCCGACAGCGGAACTGCAGTCCACGGCTTTCGCAAACGACACGGATGCGGTCATTCCCCCGACCACCCAGAAATTGTGAATCCTCAAGGAAGACCTGGCGGTCTTTCGCAAGTACTTTGGTGCGCGTGTTAATTGGCACAAGCCGAAGGCCATTCTCCTAGTCGAGATAGAGCCCGCAGAGGGATAGGACATCCTGACTGTGACCGACGGTGAAAGGATGGCCTTTCTGGGAGCCAGTCTTACGCCGGCCTATGGGGGCAGAGAGCAGATGGTGATACGGGCCACGACAGCAGTGGCCCGGTTGAAAGCATGGAGCGCGAGAGGGAACATGGGAGTTTTTGGCAAGGCCTTGGTCATCAAGAACTCTGTGCTGGCCACATGGTATGCGGGTCCAGTACACATGCCGGCCAGGCGCACCTTTCCTTATATTAGAAGGGCGATCAATGCGCACCTGTGGTCCAACAACACCAGGGCCGAGGACTCTATCTACAGAGTGGCATGGACCAAGTTAATTCAACCCAGATGCATCGGCGGGCTAGGATTGCTCGATCCAAGATTGCAGATCATTGTGTTGCAGCTTTGGCAGGTAATATGGGCTATGCTGCGCACTCACGGAAGGGTGTGGCAAGAAGTCACTCAGACCCACTTGGCCTGTCAAAGGAACTGGTGGACCTGTGCTTGATCAGCAGTCTTGCAATAGGCCACATCCGTAGGGATACGGTTTGGTCCCAGAAGTTGAGCCTCTGGAAGAAGATTAGGTTGAGGTGTCGGTTACCAACAACTGTGGAAGCCGTCTACAATCAATTGCTTTTTAATAACCGCTTTATCTGTGATTGAGATGGGGACCCCTTTCCATGGCAGCGACCGCGAGGAGCCTTTGGCTGGAAGTGGGCTAAACGGGGAATTTATAAAATAGGCCACTTGTGGGATGAAGAATGCAAGGACTAGTGAACCGGCGAGGAAATGGAGGCGGCCCTGCATGGACGGATGAGGAGGACGCAAAGACTGAGAGATCCAAAGGAGGCCATCCCCTCCCAGTGGATCGACCTGCTGCGAAAGGATGGCATAACGACTGGGGAATGGGTGAGGATAAAGGGAGATCGGGTGCCTGACATGCTATACAGGGTGGAACAGGCCCAGCCGGATAGGAAATTGGAGGTCACTGAGTGGCACGTCAGACCAGGGTCGGGGCAGGAGGGATTGGGGGAACCCTTGCAGGAGGTGCAGGCACGGGGAAGCAAGTTGTGGAAAAAGTGACAAGGAATGTAGCTGAAACAGCGGCGGTGTGCAGAGGGGGGAAAAAGTGATGAGGAACAACATTTGCCGTATCAGATCACCTCCAGATTGCGAGACCTGCCTTGGGATCCGAGGGACTGCGAATGGCTGCCTCAGAGAATGCATAAACGAACCACATCGCTCCAGGACGTGACCGCAAAGAATATCTATAAGTCCCTGCTGGAACCTAAGAACATTTGCGACAAATTGATGGCTCGCTGGGGCCAAGCGGGAGTGGCTCCCCAGCCGCGTAAGTGGATAGATGGACGCAGCATAGATGGAGTGAGCAGTGCGAACTCATGGCAGAACTGCCAGATCAAAATCAGGCTGGCCTCTTGTGGCAAATCTACCACCTGGCGATCCCGACGGCACAGTGGCAAGCTACTAAAAGCCGCTTTAAAGACCGGGCATGTCGCCAGGAAGAAACCCTTCCCACCTCTTTGTGTGATGCCCTGAGTTGGTGGGCAGGGGAAATTGCAGACAAAACGCCACCGAACGTTGATGAAACAGATGATGGTGCGATTTTTCTGGGCACAGATCGGGCTTTGGGGACCTGATGGCGGAAGAATTGCGCGGGCAGCGGTCTTGTGGGCCCTATGGACACTACGGAACAAGCGATGCAGACAAGGCGCGACTCCACCGTTGCGGGCATATCAGGAGTGGGTACCAGAAAAAATCAGGATTGCCCTGATGGTGGACCTCCGCCGGAGCAACCGTATCGGGAAAGCTAAGGTGGATGGATTCTGGGAGAGATGGGGTCCATATCCGCAGCTGCTGACTCAGGACCCCCACACAGAACGGCTGCAGTATGGCCCCGCCCTACGACGCTCTGTGCCCAGACCTGACATGGACGAAGGGCGGTCCTGACGAAGACAGGTCTGCGTGACCACGAGCGGATGCCAGAATGTACAAGTGATAGCAATCAGGTAGGTCAGGAAGGTCTACCACTGTTAGTGTACTATATTAGGTCCGCTGCAGTAGTTTGCCTTCGATTAGGTACGGGGGGTGGGGAGGTAGGAAGGTAGGGAGAGGGGGGAGAGGGGGGGGAGGGGAGTCTCACATTGGGAAAAAAGACAACTTTGTGGTACAAGCTGGGGATTACTACTACTGCTGTCTCTTATACACATCTAGATGTGTATAAGAGACAGGGATAAATAGGGTGCTGAGAGCTTGGGAAGGGTGGACTGCCCGATGGAACCAAAGCCGAGGGGAAGTATTGTAGGGCGACAAGGGAAAGACCAGGGGAAAGACCAGGGGAAAGACTGGGAGTAAGATTAGGAAGACTCCATATATAGGAAGAAGGAGACTAGTACTCGTGACGTTTGGTGTTTCTTGGTTTTTGTGGTCTTTGCGTTGTTCGAGTAGCTGTGAGCAAGTTTGGGTTTTGCAGCCTGAGAGGCTGCTAGGAGGGCCTCCCCCACGGCTTGCCTCTCCTGAGACTCTTCTGCTGCGTGACTGGGTGCTGCCAGTAAGCTTCCCAGCCAGCAGAAGTCTGCCAGGAAGGCTATGATATGGGGGGGGTCGGCTCATGGCAGCCCCCCCCCCCCCTTTTGAGTTGGCGAATCGTACTGCAAGGGTACGGCTGAGTCTTCTTTGCTTTCCTTCTCTCGCTGTGTCTTGTACTCTTGCTTGCCGGTAATAAGCAACCGGACTGATGCCTCCCAGAATAGAAGGGGCTTGTGTGTTTTGGGGCGAAAAAAAAAAAGAAAAGATAAGGCATCCCCTTTCGAAACCTCTGACCCCTCCCCAACCCTGCTGGGTGAACCATCAGCAAATACAAGGGTAGATTCTTTTTCTTTAAAAATATTGTTACGACTTGCCGGTGGAGTAGGAACCGGATTGCTGATCCCCAGAATGGAAAGGAGCAGAACCCAGGGGTTCGTTTTTTTTTTTTGGGAAAAAAAAGCAAAAACAAGGCTAGATTCTAGTTGCTCACTCTGAGTACAGATCTTGGACCCAACTCAGAACTACTTTCTCTGTTTGGTTCATTCTTAACTCTAAAACCTTTTTTCTTTTCTTTAATCTATGTCACATCCATGACCCGTCATCTCACAAGACCCCATCTCCCCCCAACCTCAGCATTTTTTTCAGCGCAGGCCCCTTCCTCTGTCCTACCTCACTCAGGAATCATAATGTCCCACCCTTAGGCGGAAGAACCTGAACCAAACAGTGGTTGTAGACACCAGTGCTGAACAGGGCTACACTCACAGCCATTATTGAAGCAAGTATAACGCCCTGGCGTACGAGTAGTTTGAGAGTGAGCCACTATTATCATAGTCCTATGAGCCCCGTGATTAGGCCATGAATGAGCCCCCCAATTCCCCATGCCCGGAGTGTTGTACACGGGGTACCTTATCAGTTTCCCCAGGCAGGTGAGGTCTAGCCTATCCATACCTCGGTGTCCAGCTGTGTGGCCCTCCTCTCTCTGACAACCTTTGTTCAGCACTTGAAAAAGTGCTTCAACCAGGTAAGTCATGCTCACCTGCAACATCGTTGTTTGATTACCTGTGTGACTGGATCCTGCTTCTGTTACTGGGAAAAGGAGGTCTTTAAATTTCAATGTCGGTTTCTTTCCTCTGTGTGTGTGTGTGTGTGTATGTGTCTTGTCATGTTCTGTATGCACAACTCCACGGGAAAAAAAAGAATGTGCCAGACTGTTTCATCGGACTTTCAACCGACTCATCAGGCGGTTGAACCTGTACAGACAGTCTGACCAGGATGCACTTGACTGATGGATAAGGACTTACCACGCCACCCTGAATTAGCCATACCCCTGAGAAAAGTGGTCAACTTAACTCACACCAATGTGTGTGGGTGTGTGGGTGTGTGGATGTTACATGCCCAGTTGGGCAATGCAGTGCAAGTGGAATCCCAACAAGAAATGTGCATTCCGATACATACAAAATGGTGCATGGACAATGCAGTGCAAGTGGAATCCCAACAAGAAATGTGCATTCCGATACATACAAAATGGTGCTTTATAGCGCAGGGAAGACTTTAGATACAAGTCCTGACCTGACCGGGACTGACCCCTTTCACGTAGTACAAGATAGAGAAGCAGAATGCTAGAATACTAAAGACTAGCCCAATCAATGTTTCAACGCAGACCAAACATACATCATGCTCATCACAAGGTGTGAAGGGGCCTGGCGCTATACACAGGAAAGACGCGCCAGGTCCAGACATACACAGACGAAGAGGAGGGGATCCGACGAAGAAGAGGAAGGGGGAGATGGGAAAGTCGTCAACACCAAGTCTCATTACAAGTCCCAAATAATCCCTCTTCAAAATGTCTGAAGTCCCATGTCGAGTCTGGATCCAATGTCACCAAGCTCTCTCTCTCTCTCTCTCTCTCTCTCTCTCTCTCTCTCTCTCTCTCTCTCTC
>BFEA01000063.1:3970277-3995547 GCA_003427395.1 Chara braunii
ACAACCACCACCATCACTGCCATCGTCACCATCGTCATGATCTGAGGAACCTTTCCAGCAATGATTACGCTTCGTCAGCTTCCTTCGCCGATCTGTACGCCGATTCCGAGTCTCTCTCCATCTTTTTCCCACCCAATGAACACAATCTCTACTTTTCTCTACGTTGGACACGTGTCCCTCGTCAGGCGATTTTGACAGGATAGAATCCAATTCGATCGATCCGCAAGCTCCCGCTGAAAGATGTGCCTTCCGTCTGAGACCGTCTGTGAACATCGCAGATTTGTTAGGAACCTTCCCTCCGTTCCTTAATTCCCTCCCTCCCCCCTTCTCTCTCTCTCTCTCTCTCTCTCTCTCTCTCTCTCTCTCTCTCTCTCTCTCTCTCTCTCTGTGCCCCTTTTCTCCCTCCATATCCTTGCCAGCGCTGTAGCCAATCGCTACCAGCCGAACGGAGCAAAAAGAGCAAGTCAGGACCTGTGTCGCCTTATCGCTTGGTACGAAAACATTTCTTTTATTTAATTTTAAAAAGCACTTTCCAAAATCGCCAGATCGTATCGAACTTCCATGTCATTGAACAAATCACCTTAATGTTTAATTTGCATACTACTATTTATATATTTACATGCATATATATATATCGTCACAAACAGAACTGCCCGGTAAACCGTAGGCAGAGAGAGAGAATATGATCCATTTTTTAGTGCGTACATCGAAGCGTGCCTGTAAATGTACACATTTATGTTCACATAGAAAATAGAAAATACAAAAAAAAAAAAAAAAGGACAGAAAAAAAGGGGAGATGAAACAAGAGACTCTGCATGACTACTTACAGTTAGGCGCCCATCTACATATATATACATATTCAGTGAGGGGATTCTGCAGACTGTTGAGGGTTCAGCCTCCTGATGAGTCGGTGAAACTCCGACGAAACAGTTTGCCACAGCCCCTCGTTTGTTGTCCTCTTCTCTCTCTCTGCCTACGGTTTACCGGGCAGTTCTGTTTGTGACGATATATACTCTAATATACATATATACATGAGACAATATATATTTAATCAGCCAATGAGCGACATGCAGGACCCATGTACCCAAATGGCGCGTGCAGGACCCCTGCACAAAGGGGACAACAGCCATCGAAAGGGATAATGAAAAGGTGAATCGGCATTGAATCCTTCAATCCGATGATTGGAATTTTTTTCAATCAATCGAACATAAATTCAATCGATCAACCGCGTAGTAATCCAAATCTCAATCCGATTAATTACTAATTAAATTGATGGGTCCATTGAGTTAAGGCAGGCTAGATCAAATACAACAAACGTCGGCAACGAACGTAGATCTACTACACAAAGGGGACAACAGCCATCGAAAGGGATAATGAAAAGGTGAATCGGGATTGAATCCTTCAATCCGATTTACCACCGACAGAAACAGAGCGATACAAACACGCAGAACATAGATCTGCTTCAAGAACAGAAACAGAGCGACACAAACACGCAGGCAGCGCTCTTCGTCGATACAAACGCACAGCTCTCTTTGTTGTCATTATTACGGTACGTCATCAGAGCAGAACAGGTAGCGAACAGACACCCAAAGAGGCACAGCATGCGTCAGCTCTGGATACGCCTGCAGGATTCTTCGTTGAATAGTTTGATTTTTCTCTGCGCCCTCTGACCGCTCCACGACGTGAGCACGCGCGCGCGCGCGTGTGTTTGCTCATCAAATATATTAAATGTATTCGTGCGTCCAGAGCAACCATCTATGTGCAAATGCCTGTGGGTGACGCGTCTGTGTTTTTGTGTGTCTTTTGGTGTTTTTCGCTGTGTTTCCACGTGTTAATTCGTGTACGTGTGTGTGATGATGTGTGTGCGTGTATTTTTTTGGTGTATCCGCATGTGCGCATGTGTGTGCATGTGCGTGTATGTGTGTGCATGTGTGTTCATGTGTGTGCATGTGTGTGTGTGTGTGTATGTGTACGTGTGCATGTGTCTATGTACGTGTGCATGTGTGTGTGTACCTGTGCATGTGTGTATACGTTGTGCATATGCGTGCATATGTGTGCATACGTTGTGCATAGGTGTGCATATGTGTGCATGTGTGTGCATGTGTGTGCATGTGTGTGCATGTGTGCGAACATCTATGTGTGTACGTGTGTGCATGTCTGTGCATGTGTGCATGTGTGTGTGTGTGTGTGTGTGTGTGTGTGTGTGTGTGTGTGTGAGTGAGTGTGAGTGTGTGATGCTGGGCATGCGTGCGCGGTGATTGATAGGTGGGTGTTGCGGATGGCATTGAGTGGTCAGAAAAGATATAAAACGACGGAGGCTTCAAGAACAGCGAAGTCGAAAGGACGGGGGGAGAGAAATGGGGAGGGATTCGGGGAGGAGAAGAGCTAAGAACAAGGAGAGGAGACAGAGGAAGAGATGCGCAGGTGGAGCGACGGATGAATTTGAATAAAGAAAAAAAGTAGGAAGGAAGTGAGAGATGGGCGCATGCCAAAGTGACAGGCAAAACGTAGTAGGGTTGTAGTTTACCTTGCGCCACAGGAATGAAACTCCATATACAAAAGGCCGTAATGAGAAAAATGAGCCGCCTTGACACACAGCGTGTCCGACATCCTCGCTCCTCCATGATGATTGCCGATCCAATTCCTCTCACCGCTCGCAGCGTCATCCCAACCCTTCAAAACTCTCTATCTACTTACTCTCCCCCCACCCCACCCCACCACCACCACCTCTCTCTCTCTCTCTCTCTCTCTCTCTCTCTCTCTCTCTCTCTCTCTCTCTCTCTCTCTCTCTCTCTCNAACTTTTCTCTGTTCAAAGTTTTCTTTGCGGATTCAGGGAGATCTTGGCAAGCAGAGTCCAACCATGTTTTCAAAAAAAAAAGAAAAAAAAGGACCCACTTTTAGGCCCAACCGGACCTCCGGTTGGACCACCGGGGGCCAGTTGTCGGCACAGCCCTGTTTCGCAGGGTATTCAAATAACATAGGATTCCAGAGGAACCATACAGTCTGATTCCGTAAGGATTTTGAAATTTGAACTCATGATCTGTGCACTAGCAGGCTGGGTAGGTTCCAGATATGCTAGCTCAAGATACAGGGACATTTCTGAAAATTCACAATTCTGCTGTTCCAGTTTGCAAATTTGTTCGAGTTGCAGAGGCAGGGGCCTTAAAAGTTGCGGGCTGAGTGAGGGACTTTTGCCTGCAATTTCTGTCCCCTGCTAAAGACCCAATGAGACGGGAAGAAGTACCCAGAGTATTGCTTCTTATTAATTCTTAGCCTCCCCCTGGTCTGAGTCCCCCACAAAATAAAGTTGGGCCCTCCTTGGGTCCCAAAATTTGGTCCTTAAACCGCCGGTACACGGCCCCAGCCTTGCTGAAAAAGAAACTCGTCACCTAGGAAAATTTCGGAGGCTCGGCCTACTGGACGACAATGGCTGGCGGCGCCAGCCAAAAAAGGAAAAAATGTGCCCCACTGGCGTTTTGGAAAAGCTTGGCCTGCAGTGAGGCACCTGCAGGCCCGGGTGTACTGGTGGTTTAAGCCCCCCCAAAATAAAGTGGTCCATCCTTCTCATTGGGTCTTTTTTGACTCTTTTGGAACCTCGGTCTGAACCTGGTGCACAGGGTATCGGGCGCTGCAGGTTTGTCTGATAGTGACCTGCCAGAGTAAGCAGCGCTGTTTGCAGGACGGCGTTCCTTTGTCCGCTTATTGCCAGAGTTAAGGCCTGCAGTGCTCAGGGGAAAGAGCGGCAGCGGTCGGCGGTCTGCCAACCAGTCAGAAAACAAATCATCCACTGATTTTTTTTTCAAATCTGAGTTGGGGGCTGTACTGCGCTTGCTGAGTTCAGCCCAAAGCTGCTGAGAAACTTTCGGGGATGGGGGGGGGTATGGGGGTTTTGGGGGGGGGGGGGGGGGGGGGGGGGGGGGGGGGAAGGGGTCGTCATGGGTTATCCTGGGTCTGTGGGTCGGGTGACCCGCACCTGACCCAATGTCCTCGTGGGTGGGGTGGGTGCAGGTGGGTGAGGGTCTGGGTACCCGGTGCTCATCTCTGCCGGACGTCCATTTTGCGGCCTGATCCGGGCGTCCATTTTGCGGCCTGATCGGGACGTCCATCTTGCTGCCAGGGGCAGTTTAATGAATGCACGGTCTCATCCGTGATGCTACCCCCCCTTCCTTCCTCTGTTAGCCCGCCACAAACGTCCCATTTGTTGGGAGTGTCTGATGGGCCATGCTTAAACCACCAGTATGTCCAAGCCTTTGGTTTTTCCTTTTCACGGTGCTGATTTCTGCCGCGCGCTCCCAAGAAAAACGAACCGGCACGGGTGGGAAATCACATCTTTGTGCCTGGCGCCGCCATCCTTTCCTGTTCGGTGGGCCGAGGCCCCAAGGATGCAATCTGGAAACTGTCCTGTCGGAATAAATTATCTGCGAAATGTCGTGGTGGGGTTTAATGCCAGCCGTCATGGGCGACAGTGGTGCTGCGAATGTTTAGCGCCTACCACTTTCACTCGAATAGGACGCCTGCTGGTCATTATTGCTGCACCTTGACTGAAAGTTGCCCAAACTCAGCTATAATGCCCTTCAGGCGTTCTACTCGGGGGGGGGGAACTGTTGGTCTTCCTTGTCGTCGTCATCATCCATCTCATAATCCCTACCGTTCATGTCCTCTCTGACGTCAAGGACGGAGGGGCCGACTCCGAAGTCTTGCCTTGTTCTTCCCTATGCTCTCATTTTTATTCCGCAAATGTCACTTTCCGTTTCTCTTCCTTTGTTTGCTCCATCTCTCTCTCTCTCCCTCTCTCTCTCTCTCTCTCTCTCTCTCTCTCTCTCTCTCTCTCTCTGTGTCTCTCCCTTTTCTCTGTCTCTTTTTCACAGTGTTTAAGTGAGAAGGTCCGCACTCGTCACTTTCCCTTTCTCTTCCTTTGTTTGCTCCATCTCTCTCTCTCTCTCTCTCTCTCTCTCTCTCTCTCTCTCTCTCTCTCTCTCTCTCTCTCTATTTGATGAGCAAGTATCTAGATCGACGGCTGATGGCGATTAGCAATCAACGGTGGATCGAAAATTGCGCAAAAAAAATGATAAATAATAATCATTATGGTGATGACAGTGATGTATTGGGCACTGCATTACGTAAAACGCAACCGAACAAAAAACTCGATACGCTTCATTTTAGAATAGTAATCATTAATTAATAATTAATTAAATAATTAATCACTTAATTTCCGTAATCAGTTGTCATGATACGGTATTATGACTATCTTTTTTCATACAGAAACACGCAGAGCTTAATCTATGCAATTCCAAAAGCTGCAGATCGCAAGCAGGACAGATCTTCCCGCGTCGCCGATGGAACTGGTCGCACTCTACTGTCCCTCATCCATTCTCCTGTCTCCACAATCACCTCCCAACGCATCACTCCTTCTCCCAAGTCTCTTCCTCCTTCTCCAGCCCCTGACCGCGAAACGGGTCTCCTTCCCGCCATATTAGTTCCCGCGAGCGCCCCCATTCCCGCCAAAAAAAAAAAACTCTTTTGTCTAATATTGACCCCAATGTCGCGTCATCACCATCATCATTATCCTTATCAACGTCATGATGCCGACCCGCCCTTGGAGAAGACGAAGAGGAAGGAGGAGCAAGCAGAGGAGGAGGAGAAGGAGGAGGAAGAGGATAAGGAAGAGCAGGACAGCAGAATGCTAGATTGGTGGGGGATATGTTAAACGGCTGATGGTTATACAGATCCGGACCGATCACAATCGGGATCTCCCCCAATTCCAGTGGATGATTGGCGATCGCCTCCTCTCCCCTTTTCTCCCATCAACCACTCTAACGCGGTCCCCCCGCAGCGTTCCCCCGTTCGTGACCTCCGCTTGTCCCCCCAGCCTCCCGGTGCGCAGCTGAGCTCAGCTGATCTCCAGGAAGAGAGATTGCGCTGATCTGGCGCCTTCCCACGCCCAGGCATTGCACACGTGGCCGCCTGATGACAGCCCAGCTGTCCTTCGCACTCCCATTCCTGTTATCACTCGATCGTCGAACGCCCATCCTCCTCTTGGTCATCGTCCTCTTCATCGTCACCATCATCACCAATCGACGGCGCCCGAGCCAATAGACGCCTCTGGGAATCACACGGAAGAAAGCTAGTCGCGTATGCAGCAGTGGTGAGCCAGCGCCGGCCGAGCGGGTAGGCTGGGGAGGAGGGTCGGGAGGAGGCCCGATCCAAGCCAGACTTCGGCCTCCTCCCACCCTCCCTCCCTCCCTCTCTTCCCCGTTTTCCGCCTAGTCCCCGCGCAAGGGACCCGCCCAAAATACCCGCACGCGATCCGGTAAATGAATGTTTGCGCTCACACGTGTCTGACACGTGGAAAGCGCTGCCGCAAGCGGTCAAATGAAAGCTCAACCCGTAATGACCAGGACTGCAACGCGGGATGGGCGGGGGGCGGGGGCGGGGGCGGGGGCGGGGGAGGGGGAGGGGGAGGGGAGCGGGCGCGGGGCCGGGGTGCGAATTCGCAGTTGACAAACGTACGGAAAGGACGTCTATTATTCTGAATGCCTTAGTCGGAAAAAAAAAAACGAAAAATGTGAGTTATTTGTCTTCAGGCAATCGAATGGAAAAAGCTCACCACAAAGTGGTGGTGGTCCACGACACGTTTTCTTCTACTCTAGAGCTAAAGAGTCAAGGGGACGTCAAAGGACAGAGAACGAGGAGCCAGCTGTCAATGGGACATCAAGGGACAGAGAACGAGGAGCCAGCTGAAGAATGGGGAGGGGGGGGGGGAGAGGAGGAGGGGGGAGAAGGAGAGGGTACGCTAGTTCGTCTGATGCTCCCACTCTCTCTCTCTGCTAGACCATGCTCGATTGTTTACGTTTGTTTACAAAGAGAGCGAGAAGTATAAAGTCTGACTTGCTAAACACGCGAACAGATAGCACAACTTCACAAACACAAGACCAGTGCTATAGAACCACTACCGGTAGGGGGGGGACGATCTGTTCTTAAGAATCTCTACTAAGCTATGGATCGGAATAGACGGACTGATCAAGCGGCTGGCTAGCTATAGCTACCAGATAGCAAAAGCTTCACGCTGCTTGCTAATCACAAAGCTAGTGACAAAGTGGGCCAGTTGCTTGCCATAAGCAGAAGTAAGTCTGGCATGGCAGCAGCTACAATCATGCAGCGGCGGCAGATGATCAGCAGATGGAGCCCTGGGCAATCCACCCACTCACACTTTCAATTCGAGTCGTGATTAGGATCATTTTCCGAGTAATAGCAACAAGAAGAGGAGGAGGAGGAGGAGGAGGAGGAGGAGGAGGAGGAGGTGGAGGACGAGCAGAAGGAGAGGAGAATGAGGAGGACGGCGATGGACACAGCGCGGAGCAGAGAGAAGAGGAGTGGCAGGAGGAGGAGGAGGAGGAGGAGGAGGAGGAGGAGGAGGAGGAGGAGGACGTGGAGAAGGAGAAGGCGGCATGCATGCCTGACGAAACTGGGGCATCAGGGGGCAGCCACGCCCCGCCCCGTCACGAAATGGCGACGGTACGAATAGTTTCCAACATTTAATATCCGCTTGAGATCAAAACGACGGCATCAAAAGCAAAAAGCTCTGCTGCTACTGCTACCGCCTCTTCCCCCGAACACAACGCACTCTCAGGAACACCAGCTAACCAGGGTAGAAGCTACAAGAGCTACTTCGCTGCTCGCTCGCGTCCTGTGACTTTCCGTGGTGCAAATCAGCTGCACTGCCCAGCTCTGACTACCTCCTCCCCCCTCCCGTCCCGTCATGCCCTCCCATCCTCCCCTGCGCGGTTAAGCCCGCCCCGCTTGGCTCCTCCGGAGTCAAGGGGTTGTCCTTCGCGCGCCCGCAGTCCCAGTTCGAGTACCACCAACCATCGCGGAATTCGTGCCAGCGCCAGAGGCATGGCTGCTGGCGGGCGATTTCAAATTCATCATCTGCCTTCCTCTGCTGATCACTGCCAACTGTACCCTTTCACATTGGCCGGCAAACATCGTCCGCCCCTCCCTTTTGCTTTTCTGTGCTCCTAACGCAGAACCTACGGCGATCACTGGACCAGGTTCTTTGTACCCACAATGTCGCCATCCGTTCCGTTACTTTTGTTTTCCTCCGTGGCAAAATTGTGGAACTACAGATGCCTCCGTGGCATCTGTAGTTCATCGAACACAGATGCCTCCGTGGCAAAATTGTGGAACTACAAAAGAAGAAAGGGGTACGAAATAAACCAGCGGGTTTACGTTCGTTTGGAGATCCCCTCCCACCTCCCACGTTCTTTTTTCCCGCTTTTTCTCCCGTCCATCCAACAGGCACGCACACAGCCATAACCGTGAAACGGCCCACCGTTTCGATACCTCTGCATGCCCTTTTTTTTTCTTTTTTTTTTCTTTTTTTCCTTCGTTGTTTCTCTGCTAGATTTCTCCGCCCAGGGCCAACATGATTGATTCGTTAGGTAAATCGCCCAACCTCAATTTGCCCAGCCAAAGAATACCTTCGGCTTTGTTGGCCATAACCACCCTATTTAAACCACCAGTACTTGGCCCATACATCGGCCGCGGGCCCTTAGCGCTACACAAATTTCGCGGCCTGCGGGCCGTGGATAAATCGCATCAACAGCCCATGTCGCTTCGTCGACCTCCGAGGGCCGGCGTGCAGGCTCGGCATAGATAGCTGGGCCATGTACTGGTGGTTTAAATTACCAGTACCCCTGACAGCTGCGGTGCAAACAGCACCAGTACTTGGCCCAGCAATAGGCCGTGGGAAAAAATATAGTAGAAATGTTTCTAGTCGGATGAATTTGGGTGCTCCTGTAGTGGCCCGTTCGTTTCCTAAAATTGTGGCTTGTTAACGGGCACGACTTTAGGAAGTACTTGTGGTTTAAACCACCAGTACTTGGCCCAGCTATCAGCCGCGAGCGATCCCGTTAACGCGCCGGTAGTTGCGCGCTTGGGGGCACCGATCCACAATGGCTGGAAGCGCCAGCCAAAATGAAAACGAAACGGTGCCCCGGCGGCTCGGCAAAACTTGGCGCGCAGGGGCTATCCCGGCTCGGCATCAATAGTTGGGCCAAGTACTGGTGGTTTAAGATCGTTTGCGTGGCCACTTGGGTGAGATAACATTTGAATTCTTGAGTTTCTTCTGAAAATTCCCACATCAACAATGCACGATGTAGATTACGATTTTTTGTTGGAATAATGCAATGTTTTTGTATTGTCTACTGCGTGGGCGCGGGGAACACAGCCCTAAGGTAGCCAAAGCAATGAGACTAAGTGTGCGCACGAGAGAGAGAGAGAGAGAGAGAGAGAGAGAGAGAGAGAGAGAGAGGCTGAATGACAAAATTGGAATATGGATCAGATTGTGGTCGTAATCTATTTCGCAGTTAAAATAAAATTTTAAACTTTATTTAATATTTTTGCTGGAAAGATCACAACAAAATCTACGAGCAATCCAATTTTCAGCATTTTCCACTCATTCTTCAAAGCGTGAAAAATCACTGAAGTTGGAGTACTTTTTCCTTGGCCCACACATGGCTGAGTGCCAAAAATGGAAAACGTGCCGAATCTGGGCAGCGATTATTTCGCAGTCATAGTGATTTTTAAAAATGTTTCTAATATTCCTGGAAAAATCACAACCTAATCTACGGATTCTTAAAGTTTCAGATTTTTCTGCGAATCGTTTTGAGCACAAAAAATCGTTAAAACGCGGTGGATTGGTCCCCCAACAATTCTCACCCATTTAGAACTCACTTGGTACCGGTCCCCGACTGCAAAAAATGTCTCACCTTGACACAGACATCGAAACCTACTATATCGCAGCCTTAGGGTTGTCAATAATCGGGGCTTTTAATCAACTAGTGCGTATGAATTTGGGTTCCCGACTTTTGTTTTTGTTTCGTCGTGCTGCTCTTGGAGCTGGATTTTATTATTCTTGTGCACTCAATTCTTGCACTTTTCCCCCACTCGCTTTAATCTCTTATCCGTTTCTGTCAAAAGTTTATCAATTGTCTCTCTATCCCTTCTCTCTTCTTGATTGTTTGCCTTAACCGTCTTTTTTTTTGTGACTGTGCACTGACCACTATTTCCCCTCATACATTTTCAACCATCTCTCTTCGTATGCGAACTCTTGAGTCTTAATGACTAAGTATAATGCATTACAAGCCAGTTTGTGGAAAGCAACAAAGTCGCTTATGTCACAGTCCGATCATGATATTTATTAGACACTTCTGAGTTTTAACCTCCCTTTTTTTCATTTTTCATCAAAAGCTTTTAAATTTAATTTCCCTCGCATGCATCCCTGTGGCTACAAAGTTTGAAAGTGTGACTTTATGTTTCTCTAATCTTCTTGAAATTAACGCAATCAGGACGATGAGTTAACTAAGTATGTTTTTTTATCTGAGTATAAGGAGAATGAAAAGGTTTGGCAAGCTACCACTAATCATGCGGTGTTGGCGTGTCACTACGACGGCATGTGGGATGACAATAAAAAAATTGATGGGTACGCGATGATGGACTATTAGCTCTAAGAAGTTTTAACTATGGTTGTAAGGAATTTTTTTATTCTCTATGAGAAACTTTGAGAGAGAGACGAGATAATACTTTCAAACTTTCTTTTGAGTTTTTTAATGGTGCAAACTATTTTTTTTTTCCTCTTATTCTTATCATCTAGCATCTCACTTTATCCTTGTTTTGTTATAATTTGATAGGTTTTTGAAGTACTTAGAAGTACGCGAATTAGTTTAATGTGTATGCATATGTGTAAAATGACTATTTTTTTACGTAGAGATATTGATAATATTTTTTCCTTCGAGTTTTGTTTTTATTATTTATTCAATGTTTTTTTTAACATGGATAACTCCGGACAGTTTGTCACGTTTGATTGATTATCCTCTCATTATCCGTTACCAAAAAGACATGTATTGGTTCTGTCAGTAGAAAATAAGAGAAGCGATCATATAGAACGGTCAACCTTATTATTTTCCTGTGGAAATGTGTTGGATTGCATTCGTCGAATCAAAATTTGTGATTATGGATACGAAGTTCCCCCCTCATTCTCTCCTCCTCTCATACGAGGAACTCACAATCATACAATGGAGTGTCGTCTTTACTTTTAGCCGCAAAACTTGTGTTTTGATTGTAGGTTTGAGGAATATTATCGTTGTCAAAGGTTCGTTTATGAGTCGTACAGTGATGCGGATTACTGGGTTCGATGCTCTTGGCTAGGAGCGTCCACCTATGATTCAAACTATACAAACACCGCAGAAAATATGTCAAAGCGTTAGAGACCTCACATATGAAATAATATGATACCCCCGAACCCTTCAACTCATAGAAGCGACAGCGACAATAACAGTTATAGGGGCAATCAAACCCATTATGGATCATCATTATTTATGTCTCTATTTCTATTTGTCAAATTCTCTTTCCATCCCTATGTTCTTGATGAGTTGCATTTCAACCCTTCCTTTATCCGGTAATTATATTGTGGTCAAATCACCCTCATAATCTTGAAGGATACAATACATGAGATCTCAGCTCTTACCTTTGACTCCAACCCCCCTTTTCCTAAATCTTTAGCACATTCTCACACTTTTTAGGCCTACACTTGTTTCGATCATAAATTTGCACCGAGCATAAGGTTGACCGCCATACCCCAGTTATATCTCACACCTAAGCTTTCCTTCTAGGGTGGATAAAACAGTGGGTTTGCAGTCATAGGGTTCATAGTTTAACAAAAGTTATTTATGACCTCTAAGAAAATGTTTGACGATGGTTTGATTGCTTCGTTGAAATTTGTAATTGTTAGATTGCTACGTAATCAAAGCAAAGGGGTCAAGGAAACCACAAAGTAAGCATAAATAAGGGAAACGCGTTTCTCTTCTCCGTTACCATGAGAACAGATAAATTTTTCGAAGAAGGAAAACCACATTCATGATTTGTTAGTGATGTGTTATGGTCATGGAATATACCCCAGTGACCAAGACCCCCAAGAAATGATTATAGAGTAACGAGAAGTTAGGTTCAATTGAACGTATCCTCATACGGAAACTAGGTGAAGCGGTTGAAGAAGATAAAAAACACAATTATTTCTTAGAGAAGTCAAGTTTCTACGAAATTTTTGCTAGTCTTTGAAGATTACTATGTTATTACGCAATAATTGCTTTATACCCGACACCAAAAGAGGAAGGGTAAAGATATACGATGTGATTTTTTTTTGCATATCGTCAAGTTAAGAGAAGTTGTGGAATAAGTGGTGGTAGCTTGAATGTTTCAGTTGTGGCTTGAGGATATCATACGATATGCAGTTCAAGTCATGAACGACTCAAGTTAAGTTCAAACTTTAAACGTATGCGGCAAAACGAGGATAATTTGTTTTTCTCATTGTGATACAAGTGTTATTGGATAATGTCTAATATTTTTATCCACAAATCGAACTTGTGATAGGCAATCCTCCAAATGCGAGTTTATCTCGTCTAACCTTGGTCAATACGAAATTTGATATCGATCCAAAATCGAGTTCATATAAGAAGGATAAGTTATGGATGGAAACATCTACGAATTATCAATTGAAAGTTGAACTTTGATTTATGTTAGTGGAGGCGATTGAGTATTGAAGGTGTTGCCGATTTTCTACATGGAACTCGAGTGTGAAAAAGACACCTATCCTAGTAATAAGGTAGGGAGCAATCGGAAGCAATGAGATGAAATCCAAAATTAACGTTCTCCAACGCTAATGAAAGACTTTTAACATAAGGAAATAAACGAGTACGCAATGGATCTCTTGCACCGTGTACATCTTCCTTAAGCTCAATATGGGGTAGGTAGTAAAACATGGTTTCAAAATATGATCACGGATCAGGTGCACTTGCTCAATCCTGAATATGGAAGGTCAGACGCCTTCACTCCATATCCTTCAATAGTGTTTTCAAATGCTTAGTTCGGTATGCTTACACCGATAAGAGGTGAAATCCGCTATGGCGGGAATGAAAATGATCATTCCACTATCAGTTGATGGAGTTCGGTCTAAAAGCAAATAATGATGATGATTGCGCAATAAGGTTTTTGCATTACGAATATAAAAATGATTAACAATAAGTTGGGGTTAGAAGCCAGAACATGAGCGCTATGCAAATACAAGGAAACCAAATATTTCAACCTCTCACTGACTCTTCCCATCTTCTTGCAACCAATCTAGCGGCAGACACGGTATCAACCCCGGGACAGAATAACATGCGACATAATGATAGACAAAACTTCATGGAGGAGGAAGCAAGTGATAGGCTGAGGAGGTCGGTGACAGATAAACAATGGAGATTGACATGAAGTTTGTGAAATAAATTTTAATTGAAAGTTTAAGGGTCTCCATAACCAACTTTTGACATTTTTTTAGTCATAGAATGAAGATCATTAAATCGAGAAGGAATACCATATAAAGTGGAAGACTAACTACTTTCACTCAGGGCTAGGGAGCAAAAACGAATTTGATGTTTTTCTTGCTCACATGTACCATAATTGACAATATATTTTGGGTACCTTTTTTTATTTGTGAAACGCATTGTAGTCAAGTACGTTCTGTATCAAGACCTTGTATAAATCGCTTTGTGATGTGGAGCATTATAGAAATGAAGTTGACGATGTTGGAGCGGAAACCCTTACAATGGTACCTTCTCATAATTTTTAATGTCGGATATGGCCTGAAAATTTATTGAAAATCCCGTGAATAAAATGACTTAATGAGATTGAGATCTTTGTCGAAAGTTATTCAAACCATAACTACGACAGAAAGACATTTTTTTTTTTTGAATTTTAGCATGAACGTTTGTTGACATCGAAAAATTATAGCTCATGACTGATGAGGCGACCGTCGACGCAGTTACTAGGCTGATAATTGGTCACAATAATTTTCTAATGTCATAAGTTGCTTAAATAAACTATGTAAAGTGAATGTAACCTCGATGTGTAGTGATCACGTCAACAGTCCCTTAAAAAATAAGGCATAGTGGCACAAGGATCATGAAATTTGATTTGTAAGGTGTGTCGAATGTACGTTTTTTTTAATTTTCTTTTTTGCATTATAGCCAGGACGTCGTATAGGAATGGTGGATCATCGCGCCAAACGATACAAGCAAACATGAGGCTGCAGGGGTGGTGATTTATAAACCTATTATATTTAAAATACTGATGCTCGACTTGACAATCGCACGATTCACGACCTAAATGGAAAAAAACATTAGTCATGTCGGGTAGTACGTGGTTGCACATGAAACGAATAGGTCAATCATGTGAAATATTAGGGCAAACGGGGTTTGCTAGGCCACAGATGGACAGACCGATGAGAGATGACTTTTCATATAGAAGGGTTGCTCCTACGTTTTTCAAAGTTGGAGTTGGCCTAACAGGTAACGCGACAGTCCCCCACGCTGCAGATACAGGGAATGAATCTGACGCTCGTTACTACAACAGAAAAATTCCCATAAGAAATGAAAGATGAAAAAATATTTTATTAAAGAAAATTTATTCTAATGTTTGTCAAATTCTAAAATTTTAAGTACAGTGCCTAGTCTTTGGCTGACCAAGTCAAGCTCATGCAAACTGCCTTCCTCCCACCTTCCCCAATTCATCCCTTAGTTTGCTTTCAATCAAAATAAAAAGAAACTTAAGCTTTACACACACATTCCTTCCATTCAGTCTGATTGAGTCCTGAAAAAAAACAAAGTCATAGGGTAACGCATGCATACAACAATCAAACTAAAAGGGAAATATTCAAATAGGGGTGTAGTGGGTTCATACAGTCAGAAGGAGATATACCTGGCAGTTCCCTTCCTCCCGAACCTCGCCTAGGTTCCGGCTGAGCTCCCGCAATTGGTGGGCAGACTCCTCATAGAGTCTTGATGCAGTCCTACGGGTTGCAATCCCTCTTGCCACCTTCCTCTCGTAACCATAGACTAGACTTTGAATAAGAAGGGCAGAAGGAAGGGTTTCAGACTCTCGAGATATAGGAGGGGTATCTTCTAATGATTTTTAATGTCCGATATGGACCGATAATTTATTGAAAATCCCTTGAATAAAATGACTTAATGAGATTGAGATCTTTGCCGGAAGTTATTTAAACCATACCTACGACTGAAAGACAATTTTTTTTTAAAATTTTAGTATGAACGTTTGTTGACATCGAAAAATTATAACTGAGTCTCATGACTGATGCGGCGACCGTCCACGCAGTTATTAGGTTGACAATTGGTCGCAATAATTTTAGGATATCACAAGTTGCTTAAATAGACTATGTAAAGTGAATGTAACCTCGATGTGTAGTGATCACGTCAACAGACCCTTAGAAAATAAGGCATAGTGGCATAAGGATCACGAAATTTGATTTGTAAGGTGTGTCGAATGTGCGTTTTTTTTTATTTTCTTTTCTGCATCATAGCCGGAACGTCGTATAGGAATGGTGGATCGTCGCGCCAACCGATACAAGCAAACAAGAGGCCACATGGGTGGTTATTTACAGACTTATTCTATTTAAAATACTGATGCTCGGCTTAACAATCGCACGATTCACGACCTAAATGAGAAAAAATAGTGGGCATGCCAGGTACGTGGTTACACATGAAAGAAATATGTCAATCATGCGAAATATCAAGGCAAACGGGGTTTGCTAAACAACAGATAGGCAGGTCGATGGAAGATGACTCTTCATATAGAAGGGTTGCTCCAACGTTTTTCAAAGTAGGAGTTGGCTTAACAGGTAACACGACGGTCTCCCACTCTGCAGATACAGGGAATGAATCTGACGCTCGCTATTACAACAGAAAAATTCCCACAAGAAATTAAAGATGAAAAAATATTTTATCAAAGAAAATTCATTATAATGTTTGTCAAATTCTAAAATTTTTAGTACAATGCATAGTCTTTGGCTGACCCGGTCAAGCTCATGCAAATTGCCTTCCTCCCACCTTCCCCCAATTCATCTCTTAGTTTGCTTTCAATCAAAATAAAAAGAAACTTAAGCTTTACACATGCATTCCTTCCATTCAGTCTGATTGAGTCCTGAAAAAAAACAAAGTTATAGAGGAACGCATGCGTACAACAGTCAAACTAAAAGGGAGATAGTCAAATAGGGGTGTAGTGGGTTCATACAGTCAGAAGGAGATATACCTGGTAGTTCCCTGCTTCCCAAACCTCGCCTAGGTTTCGACCGAACTCCAACAATTATTGGGCAGACTCCCCACAGAGTCTTAATGCGGTCCTAAGGGTTGCAATCACTCTTACCACGTTCCTCGCATAACCACAGACTAGACTTAGAGTAAGAAGGGCAAAGGAAGGGTTTCTGACTTTCGAGATACAGGAGGGGGACAAACTCAACTCTCAGGAAAGGGCCTTGATATCTTCATGCGCCTGAGGCCCCTACAATGGTGGCCAAGTGCGTAACAGCTTGGTCAACTGACGACCTCCCAACTCGCAACAAAGGATCCCCCCCCTTTTTCAATGTCTCAGTCCCTCCGCAGCTCATGACACGAAGTATACTAGCTACAAGTAAATTTGCACCTTCGTGGCCGACCTACTACTGCAAAGGCGGATGGGACGAGAGGCATACCGGTCAGCAGACAAATCTACAGTCCCTGCGGCTTCTCTACTGCAGCTTCGTTTGATGAGTCAAGCTCTACATCAGCTAGTAGGTGAGTCTCTGGCTCTGCGACTGTCCCCTCGCTACTCTGCTTCGCAGGGATGGGCAGCACGCCCCGGACAGCAGGTAAGTTCTACAACCTTGTGACTCGCTCCATGCTGCTTCCTTTCACTGTTCTCCACGTGCAATCCCCTTCTTCGTTATCAGAATGCAATATTGGTACGAACAGACGAGGGTACTACTAAGCACGGGCTTCAACTGCTAGCAGCAAGACTCCAATCCCAATTGCGCCCGTACTGTATAAAAGGACCGGATGAACCTTTCACTAGAGTACGAGTGAGTTCATCCCTTTTCCACTCGCAGTCTGCCGTTCATACAACATCCAAGCTGCACCGTCGTCACGGAGTGCAACCTCACCTGCACCGTCGTCACGGAGTGCAACCTCACCATGCAATTTGCCCACCAATAGAGCTTCGTGGATGCATCTTGAATGACCGAAATCGATCAAGAGATCAACGAACCACTCAACCTGCCGACCGAGCTCTCCTCCTCGCCGTCGATAGAATGAGCAAGAATCGTAATGAAACCTCCGTCGAATTACAGCTCGGGCCTTCTCTTGAAATGAGCAATGCACTAGCTGACAGGTAAGTCTCCAACCCCATAACTGGGCTCACGCTACCTCCATCGATAGCAGAGCAAGGTTGGATTGAGTCTCCGCTTGGAAAGGTGAGAAAACACATTGCCCCAACAACCTCAATCATCCGCTGCAGCCTAGTAGCAGGTGCATCCACTTAGCAAGGCGATCAGCAGAAGCTAAGTATCAACCTCGACCGCGAGCACGAGTGTTGTACTGTTAGACCTTGTACTATACAAATGTACCTGGTCCTTTGCTTGGCCAGCTTCAGTCAAAGTAAGGGGAGCTAAACCGTGGGGAGGAAGAACTCGGATCACGACGACAGAAAGGAAACTTTTATTACGATCGAGGGAAGGTATCGCACGGGAGGTAAGTGCCCTCACTAGGTAGTTAAGAAAATAAAAGAATAACAACAAAATTGAGAAAGGATCTCTCGCTAGACATCAGGCAGATTCGTTCCTCCCGTGCGCACAAGGAGATAGAGAAAGGTTACTTTCGTTAATAGACTGAGCAAAATTGGAATGAACCTTCCGCTAGAACGTGGAAGTTTTCATTTTTCATTGCGAAGCCATTCTCTATTCGCGTGCAGCTTTCGCCACTTACAACACAAAAGTCAATAGTTAATCTCGAAATCTAAGCTTGCCAACAGATTCGGCCACCATATTAACCCTCGTTTAGCTTTTTTGCCCGCCCGTTTCTATCAACTTGAAAGAACGGGCGAGCTACATAACTTTAGCCCTCGCCATCTTCCATCCGCCATATCCCACGTACCCTTTTTCTCGTCTTCCTCTCAATCTACTAACCTTCTTTTAAGTTTGACCTCACAATTCAAGTCACCCGGGTCGGAAATGTTGGATTTCCACTTCCCTCCATCCGATTTCACTAAGAGATGAGTATGCTAGGCACTTTTCACCGTGGCCAGTCTGTTTCTCTGCCATCACCGACTTTACTTCGCACATATCCGGCCCGGCCCACGTCCGAATTCACCTCAGAGTCTTTATCTCTCTCGATTAGCGCAACTTGATGTCGCAACGCGCTAAATCGACCATCGTTTCCAGCTATCCCACGAAAACTCCAAACTAACAGGCTATCGACGGATTCGACCAGCCTCTTGCCCCTAGAAGGGGGGGGGCGCGTCCTACTGTGGTGCTTAGAGCGTGGGCCTAGACTAAACAGGCCCGGTGCAGATCTTGGCCGTTAGGAACAAATATTCAAAGCAGGATCTTTGAAGATCGAAGTGGGGAAGGGCTTCACGTGGACAACCCCTTGCCCCCGGCCTCCTACACCGGGGCACAGTTCACTGTCTTTCGGGCCCCAACGGACAAGCTCGCACTCAAAGCTCCCGCCGCAAACTCGCGGCCGGTGGTCAGTACACCCGCAAAAGACTCGCACCATCCAAGTTTCTTCTGCGTCGGGGCTAATCACTCACAGACTCGCATGCACGTTGAACTCCTCGGTTCGTGTTTTCAAGATAGGCGGGATAAAGGAACTTCATCAACATCTCGAACACACAGGAATTCAAATGGGCCCGCTAACAGAGGCGTGTGCTCGAGGTCCTTGACCGCCGTGACGACCCTTCATCTGATGTCGCGTCCGATTTAAGAAACGTCGGAGCATAAAAACATTAATAATAATGACGATAAATAATAAAATATTAAGAAAATTTTAATCATCAGAAAACGACGGTCGAGGAAAGGGATCCGCTAATACCACCCCGACTCCGCCGATGACAAAACCAAGGGGGATAGCCACGTTGGGCAATCGACCCCTCGGGTTCTCCATGTTGTTTCAATATTCCTACGCTGTCGCCGTTGACCTCGGTCCTTGAATCTCCCTGTTGAAAGTCCGACACCGTAACCAATAATGCGAGGCCCAAGGTCGAGCTTCTTACTAGCGGACACCTATATAAGCGAGTACGACGTGGTGCGCGGATCTACCGAAACGTTTCAAAGCCATATTGTTGTCGATGCCGTCCTGCGTATGTATGCACATGCCGCACTCAAGCATTCCAATCATCAGACAACCTTCTAATCCTAGTTTAATCAAAACAACAACTTGGTCGACAACCGCGTCGGTTTCACAATCATGAACAAGAAAAGAGATCACGAGCGCCTTAAGTCTATGCGCTTACACACTTTTTACTCTATTTAGTCATTCAATCAGCGTAAACTACAGACACAACCACGACTTGCGCGGTGTACTCAAACTTTAAACCAAAACTTATTTTCTGTCACTTGCAAAAACGAGGGCGGATACCTTTGTAAGGGTATTCGTACAGACACCGCCCCATCCTGCCGTCCCCAAACCTACCCGGAAGTAGTGTGTGTATGTGTACGCGTGATTATTGGTGTGTGTGCGTGTGTGCATGTGTGTTTGTGTTTATGTGTGTTTGTGTGTTGTGTGTCTGTGTGTGTATGCATTTTGTTTTTCCTTTTTTTTTTTTTTATGTTTTTTTTTTAATATATGAAAGTTTTAAAAAGAATAATACAAAATATTATTGTACATCTTTAAAAGATTTACAACTCTTTATTTTTTATTTGTTTTTTTGTCGTTAAAAAACCTTTGTAGAACCAAAAATAAAAAAACACTAATTTCATCAATTGTTTTTCCATTGTGTTTATGATTTTTTTTTTTTTTTTATATAGTCAAAGCCCAAAAAATAAAAATAAAATTATGGGGTTGTACACCTCAAAAATATATACAACCCTATATTTAATTTTTATTTTTTTATTATTTTTAGCCTACGAAAAAAATGTTTGTTGACCCCATTTTAACCCGTCTAACAGACTCTTAACGGGGATTCAACGTCGTTTCAATGTGTGTTGAATCTTTCAACACAAAACCCACGTTTAATTAATTTTCGGACACATAGTCCTCATCCCTTGTATCTTCCCATGTGCGTGCTCAAGGAGGGACCTTTCTTCTATGCATGCGGTCCCTCCTCTCACTCTCACATATATGGTGTATGATGGGGTGTCGCAACAGTATCGAACAAGTTGAAGTCAGGTTATATCTTTTAGTCTTCCGTTGTGCTACATTGTGCTGTTTTTGTATGTATATGAATGCATATTGATTGTTGATGCTTTGCTGACTCTGCATTGTCCATTCGTGTCCTTCTCATCACTTTGGAGATCCTTGGGTCCATATACCTCGCTCGATCGAGTATGTATCACTATCGACCATGCTCCAAGTTTCTATAACATCTTTACAAAGATTTCGGGAGCGGTAGAATGTGAAGGTCCTGTCTTGTAGACCTTTATTCCTAAAAATCTAAGAGTTGCCTTTAACAATATCTCTTGGTGTAACTATTGCATGCCCTTCATAATTTTTAGTATCGGGATTGAGTCCTGTAAGTTTGTGAGCTATCATCCCATTAACTTTGACCAATTAATTTTTATCTGAGATGCTAGTTGAAATGCACTTATTGTTAGGGTTCATGGCACGGAAGAAGAGTTTGATGCTCTGATAGGGAAAGCTACGATATTCATGAATAAAATGGTAATTACAATTAGGAGAAACTCACCTTATAGATTGTTCGAGCTAATTGATTTTTCAATTTATGTGTTTTTTTATGCATCAAGCTATGACATTCATTATAAGAAATAAGATAGTTTATGCTGAATGTTTTATTGTCTAATTGATTCGAATATTTTATACGGAGATTGTAGATGCTCATTAAGCTATGACATTCATTATAAGAAATAAGATAGGTGCTGTTAAATGTTTTCTTGTCTAATTGGTTCTAATATTTTATACGGAGATTGTAGATGCCTATTTATCAGTATTCGTCCATACACGGCATTACCAAATATTCTAACTGGTTTTTCAATACCCAAACAATTTAAAATATTTTCACATATTATTGTTAAAATTTCAATCAACAGGTTTCCAAAGTTGAAGAAAAAAGCCGATTTTTATTTTCCTATCATAAATTGAAATCGTTGATTTTGTTAGAAACATTATGTTGTCCAATATGGGTACTATCATGTATTGTTTTTATTCATTGAGTTTTTCTCGTCTTATAGGTATTTTATTTGTTTTTATGATAGAAAAGTACTTCAACATTTCATTATTATCATTTCGATTTTGTAAAAAAATACACGTTTATTATAATTAGTTACGATGTATAAAATAATTTTTAAATTTACTCAAACATATGTTTTTTTATATGAATGAACTGACTATCATATCTAAATGGGTTGTGGATGACAAAGTGACGCAAACTTGTAGTTTTTATATTCATCTAAGTGAAAGCGGAAACTCAATTTTGTCATTTTTATATTCATCCAAAATAAACTTATTACGTTGGGTATGTATATTAGACTTTTTGTAATTGTTAAAAATATATATTTTTCCATGTTTCCCCTTGATTTCTTAATGTTATCATTAAATCTTCATATCATCATTCATTGATCCGCCGTAGTTAAATATTAACCATCAATATTTTGTAAGCCTTATTGTCCTAAATAATGTTATAGAGAGCAAATGTTTTCTTATATTATGCACAAAAACTTATAATTGACCTTCATCTTTGCTACGAGCATAAAAAAACTATAATCTTAATGTGTAATGTGCGCATAAAGCTTCCAACTGAAAAAAAACACATTTTGAATATCAAAGGGTAAACTAGCACACATTATTTTATTATTAGCTAGGCTACGAGCATGACCACCCTATTCACCTTTTTTTCACGCGCGGCTTGAACGTGCAAGGACTAGARAAGGTTCCAGCCCCCCCCCCCCAAAAAAAAAAAAAAAAACCTATATTTTGCAAAAAACTAAACTCGAGAACTTTTGCCTCAAGGTCATATTAAAATTATTTACCAAATTTAAAATAAAATTTTGAATTAAACAATAATTTTTATTTTTTTATTTTTTTATATTTTTATTTTTATATTTCTTTTTGGTATGGCCAGGTAAATGGGCCCAAACCATTTTGGTAGCCTTAGATTATGAGTAAAATAAGAGTCATTTACTTTTTACTTTTTTTTTTAATTCTCAATGTTAAAAAAAAAAAGATTTATAATCACTCAAAATTGTCTTTTTATCATCATTCGTTTCACCTTTTTACTTTGTCGTTGATCTCCTTTGTTAAACTTATATTGAGAAACTAATAAAAACGATCGTATTTATGAGTTTGTCACTACAATAGAATTTTCAAATTTTATATATTACTAAATATATCCTCTATCTAAATACCCAGGTTGTTCAAGACTTTAATTACGAAGGTTGAGAAGGTTCTTGAGAGTTTTAAACATAATTTAAAAACGTTTAAGGACCAAAATGTTATTACTTTGTATTTGGATTAAAAAAAAAAATTATGACATGATACAAATGTCAGAATGACTTATGATCAAAATATAGTTTTAATATTTGTTTTTTTCCCTAATATAGAGAACAAGTTGGAGTCTAGGCATCGAGATAAGTATCTTAAAAATATATATGTACACAACTGTTTTTTAGTTTTTCTTATCAATATATAAATTTTGTTTGAATCGTGACATTGGGTGTAAGGTTCAATAGATGGTCACGTGCAAACAAACAACGATGCAAAGCTCAATACAAAGTTATCATATGATCAACACCCAAAACTAAAACACACATCTTGGTGTATGTCTCAATCGAATTAAAATAATGATTCAATTAATAACGATGTATTGTATTCCATATTAAGAATACAAAGATGAAACAAAAAACAACCATTTAAAATTTTTCAAAGAACTTGAACGTACACATTGTATGCAAAAAAATAAAAAATAACAAGTGAATAATGTAAAAAATAATAAAATAATTCAATAAAAAAAACATTGAGTTTCTTTTAAATAATTTTTAAATTAAATTTATTATTACTTAATATATCCTGTATCAAAATACCCTGGTTATTCAAGACTTTAATTAAGAAGGTTGAGAAGGTTCTTGAGAGTTTTAAACACAATTTAAAAGCGTTTAAAGATGAAATGTTATTACTTTGTATCTGTTTTTTTTTTTTTTTATGACATGATACAAATGTTATAATGACTTATGATCAAAATATAATTATATTTTGAATATTTATTTATTTCCCTAAGAAATGAGTCATTTTGTATCTAAGTGGAGAAACTTAATTATCCTCATAGATATTTGTGCAAACATCTTAGAGAGTAAGTTGAAGTTTAGACATCGAGATAAGTATCTTAAAAAAAATATATATATATACAACTGTTTTTTAGTTTTCCTTATCAATATCTAAATTTTGTTTGAATCGTGACATAGGGTGTAAGCTTGAATAGATGGTCGCATGCAACCAAACAACGATGCAAAGCTCAATACAAAGTTATCATATTATTAACACCCAAAACCAAAACACACATCTTGGTGGATCTCCCAATCGAATTAAAATAATAATGAAATTCATAACGATGTGTTGTATTCCATATTCAGAATACAAAGATGAAACAGAAAACAACCACTTAAAATTTTTCAAAGAACTCGAACCTACATATTGTATGCAAAAAAATAAAAAATAATAAATGAATAACGGAAAAAATAATAAAAACAATTCAATAAAAAAAATTAAGCTTCCCCAAAATCGTTTTTAATTCAATAACTATGTTACCACCCTTTCTGTACCCCTACTGTCCGTCGGGATGTCTCTATTGAATATCCGTAAATTTAGGTCACTATTTTATATATATATATATATATATATATATATATGTATATATATACAGAGTTGCCAGGCCGAACGTACGGAGGCCTCTAAGCTGACCTCCGGACGTTCGGGCGTTCGGGTCCCCGTACGGGGCCCGAACTCGAAGGGGTTCGGACCCCGCAAAAATATATTTTGGTCCCTAAATATTTTTATTTTTTCTGATTTTTTTTTTGTGAGTTCTCTGTTATGTAATCTACATGTCTCTCAATTTTGAAGTCATTCTGTCGAGCCAAACATTAATGAAAAATCGGCAAATATGGTGGTGTCAAAACTTGCTTTCCCACTTACTAATTTGTTTTTTTTTTTTTTTCACTTTTTGTTTTTCATTTATTTCGGGGTCTGAAAAAAATGATTATTTTTTCAAACTTTATTTGTAAGTTCTCTATTATGTAAGATACATATGTATAAAATTTCATGGTATTTGACAAAGCCAAAAAAAAATGAAAATTCTCCAAAGATGGCGGTGTCAAAAACTTGCTCGCCCACGCAATAATTTATTCTCGTTTTATTTTTTCTTATTTTCATTAATATTATTTATTTTTCGTATTTGATTTTTATTTCAAATTTGGTAAGGCATTTGGATGTACTGTTGAGGCAAATGTTGTTTAGTTTATTCTTCTGCATGACATATTATTATTTGAGAATTTTTGGAATTTTTTTTTTTTTTTTTTTTTTTCTTGGTTTCGCGTTCGGCCGAAAGTCCGAACGCGTTGAGAGGGGGTCCCAAACTTTCGGGCGTTCGGGTTCGGGTAGCCCCCGTACGTTCGGGCGTTCGGGGTCCCGTTCGGGGGGCGAACACCTCCACGTTTGGCCCCCGCCAAAACTTGTTTCGGGGCCTAAAAATAACTTTTTTTTCTGAATTTTTTTTGGGAGTTCAATATGATGTAACCTACACGCTTATAAATTTTGAAGCCATTTTGCTAAGCCAAAAAAACATTAAAAATTGTCAAAGATGGGGGTGTCAAAACGTGCTCGCCCACTCACTATTTTTTTTTTTTCACTTTTAACTTTTCGTTTTCATTTTATTTCAGGGCCTAAATTTTTTTATTTTTTTTTGAAAACTTTTTAATGAGTTATTGATTATGTAAACTATATATCAGTAAATTTTCAGGGCATTTGTCAATGTCAAAAAATAATTAAAAATCGACAAAGATGGCGCTGTTGAAAAGGTGATGGCACACTCACTCATTTTAATTCTCTATTTATTTTTTCGTATTTTTGTCATAGTGTTTATTTTCTGTATTTGATTTTTAATTCAAAATTGGTAAAGAATTTGGATACAGTGCCCAGACAAATATTGTTTAGTTTATTTTTCTCCATAACATTTTTATTTTTT
>BFEA01000063.1:3995788-4039816 GCA_003427395.1 Chara braunii
GAGCACGTTTTGACACCCCCATCTTTGACGATTTTTAATGTTTTGTTGGCTTAGGATAATTGCTTCAAAATTTATAGGCGTATAGGTTACATCATAGAAAACTCACAAAACAAAATTCAAAAAAAAAAACTTATTTTTAGGCCTCTTGGGGATGCGTTCGGCTGTTCGGGCCGAACGCGGACCCAAAAAAAAAAAAAAAAAAAAAAAACAATCATCAAAAAAATCGGAAAAAACGATATGTTATGGAGAAACATAAATTAAACAAGATTTGTCCGAGCATAACATCCGAATTCCTTACCAAATTTGAAATAAAAATAAATACTTGTAATATAAATAAATAAAAATAAAAAGAGAATTAAATTTAGTGAGTGCGCGAGCATGGTTTCGACACCGCCATCTTTGACGATTTTTCTTTTTTTTTTGGCATAGCTAAATGCTCTCTAAATTTACAGATGTGTACTTCACATAATACAAAATACTCTACAAAAAAAATTCACAAAATAATAAAATTGTTTAGACCCCGAACTAAAGTGAAAACCAAAAGTAAAAAGTAAAAACATGCGTGGGCAAACGCATTTTGACATTGCCATCTTTCGAGATTTTTAATTTTTATTTGGCCCCGCTAAATGACTTGAAAATTTATAGGCATTTGCTTCACGTCATAGAGAATTCACAAAAAACAATTCAAAAAATAATAATTATTTTTAAACCCTGAAATATTTTTTAGCGGGGGCCAAACGCCGACGGGTTCGGACCCCGTACGGGACTTCGAACGCCCGTATGTACGGAGGTCTGCCCAGGGACCTCCGTACGTACGGGCTGGTGACCCTGTATATATATACATATATATATATATATATACAGGGTTGACGACGTTCAGGACGGGCCGAACACCCGAACCCGAACGCCCGAACGTTTGGGATCCCCTCTCGACGCGTTCGGACGTTCGGCCGAACATTTCCAAAAATTTTAAAACAACAATACGTAATGCAGAAGAATAAACTAAACAACATTTGCCTCAGCAGGACATCCAAATTCCTTACCAAATTTGAAATAAAAATCAAATACAAAAAATAAATAATATTAATGAAAATAAGAAAACATAAAACGAGAATGAAATTATTGCGTGGGCGAGCAAGTTTTTGACATCGCCATCTTTCATGATTTTTCATTTTGTTTTGGCTTTGTCAAATGCAATGAAACTTTGCATATGTATCTTACATAATAGAGAACCTACAAATAAAGTTTGAAAAAATAATAGTTTTTTTCAGGGCCCGAAAATAAAGGGAAAACAAAAAGTGAAAAGAGAAAAAAAACAAATTAGTAAGTGGTAAAACAAGTTTTGACACCACCATCTTTGCCGATTTTTTATTATTGTTTGACTCTACAGAATGACTTCAAAATTGAGAGAAAGTTAGCTTACATAACAAAGAACTTACAAAAAACAAATCAGAAAAAAATAATAATTTTTAGGTACCAAATTTTTTTTTTGCGGGGTCCGAACCCCTTCGAGTTTGGGCTTCGTACGGGGACCCGAACGCCCGAACGTTCGGGGGTCAGCTTAGGGGCCTCCGTACGTTCAGCTTGGCAACTCTGTATATATATATATATATACAGGGTTGTCAGACCAAATGTAAGGAGACCCCTACTAAGCTGACCCCCGAACGTTCGGGTGTTCGGGCTATTGAGTCCTTGTTAAGGGTCCGAACCACTGAAGGGATTTTGACCCCGCGAATAAATATTTTGACACTTAAATATTATTATTTTTTCTGAATATTTTTTTGTGAGTTCTTTGTAATGTAAGGTATCTTCCTCTTTATTTTGAAGGTATTATGTTTAGCCAAAAAAAATAAAAAATCAGCAAAGATGGTGGTGTAAAAACTTGCTTGCCCACTCGCTAATTTGTTTTTTCTTTCTTTTTACTTTTTGTTTTTCCTTTATTTCTGGGAATGAAAAAAAATATTATGTTTTCAAACCTTATTTGTAGGTTTTGTATTATGTAAGATACACATACACAAATTTTTATATCATTTGTCACAGCCAAAAAAAAAAATATATCATCAAAAATGGTGATGTAAAAAACGTTGAGGATTGGGAAATATAAGCGAATAGAATATCATAACAGCTACCGAAATCCTCTGTACGCAAACACAAGTATATTGCAAGGAGCAAAGTGTCAACCATGTTTATATCAACATAAGAAACTCATCGATAGATGAAAGATATGATACATGAGTAGTACCATAGTCTGGTTATGGTGTGTGCGAACTACCGCTCGCATCGATGACAGTAAGTGTGACGCCCCTCGACTGGTTTTGGCTGGGCCAAAACCGGCCTTGTCAGGAGAGAAATTCAACTCCAAGGTAAGTGGTATGTAACTTCTATAGCATAAATACCATAAGAAAAAACCTTTGCCGCCGCTCAGTTTACCGTTTTCTACTTCTTCTTGATAAAAAATGTATGTCCCTAGTGGAATCCTCGAAACGGTGTCCCGAATCCATCGGAAAGGTCGTTTGGAATTTCCATATGCTCATAAACATGCAACCGCTTTCAGACAAAGGTTATCATTAAAAACAAAACTTCGGCTTCGAGCTAGGATCATAAAAACTTTCCAAGCCTTCAGAGAGTTTCGACTAATTCCATATGTTTGTAAATGTGTAGCCTCTTTGAAAAAAATATCACTAACGACGATTTCGAAATTCAAGCTAGGATAAGAAAAATTCGCGGATCTTCAGAGAAATTTGAAAATTTTTCATGAAGCGTCATTCAAAAAACTTTATGCAAAATTTTTTATATCTTATCTTTATTTTTCGGAACTCTGTAGCTCTAACGTTACGACCTTATTTTGTCTTTATCCAAAAATTCAAACGGATTTAATTTGAAAGATCTTCCCAGGTAAAATCGTTTTCTGTTGAAAATCTAGGAGAATTTACGAAAACCCTATGTCATTCCAGAGAAATATGGTTGTCCTTTCTGTAGTTTCCTCAGTATGGTTCTGAGTATTTACGAGCATAATAATTTTTTCTCAAAGATAAAAATCTCGCGAGATCTCCGTTAGAGATTTTGGAATCCTCACTCCATATACGTCCAATATAATTAATAAGTAAATAGATAAATTGAAACTTAGGTTCTTCTGAAAATTACAATCCGCAGTATTTATTACCCCATTCGATCCATGATGGGGTTCATTTCTGAATAAACATTCTCCGGTAGTTCTCGAAATATTTGTCTATGTAATCCTGTAGCTTAAACATTCTTTTAAGTGTAAGTAAATTGAGGCCTACCTACGTCGGAAGTCATTTGGTAGATATGGTGAAGACAACACGTTGTTACCGTTTTTTTTCTTAGGGATAGCTCAGTAGGATTTAAGATCCTAAATCGTTCGATATGTTAGTTCTCCTTTTTCCCATATTTCCTTTAAGTTCTTTTGGATTAACATGATGGTTACTTTTCTTCCTTTAGTATCCACTCCGATCTTTGTGCGAGGAAGACTCCTTCCGCTTTGCGTTCGTTCGTTCGTTCTAGCGATAAGGCTTTATCATAGGCAAATTGATATTGGTTGATAACAACAATTACCTTTTCGTCATTATTCCTTCCGTTCCATACAAAAAAAGATACATCGTTCATCGGTCGTGCACCTTTCACCAATTTCTTGTCCTTTTCTAGACTTGACAAGAAGGTGTATTCGTTGAAAGCACATAGTATGCAAGTTAGGGGAAGATTTGTACTCTTGCCCATAGGAATATCCGTTTCCTGTCTAATCAAGCGATCAACGACTATGATGTACGTATTTCTGAGCTCAAACCTGATAATTTTTTGGATATTGTCGAAATTGATTGTTAATCAGTTGTCTCATCCGTGTTTCAGTGAAAAATAAGTTCTATTTCCTCTTCGTTGAACGACGAATCTACTCTTTTCATTTTCTTCGTGGTAATGGAACCATGATAAAGTCATGAGATCGAAGGTTGAATATTTCTTTAATATCGAAGGAGGCGCATGGTAGGTGTCTGTTTTTCTTATTTTCCTTCCAATTATTTACCTCTGTGACTTTCCTCAGTAGAACGTCCGTAAATTTCATACTACAATGCATACTCTTCGGTAAGACGAATAAGAAATGGTTTACAATTCGTGCAGTTCGGCTACTAGTTGTTCTCGAGGGTTTTGAAAAGAACGGGTTGATAGGTCTGAACTTAGATAGATCCTTATTTTCAGGAATTATTTAAGCTCGACCGCATCTCTCCGTGTCATCCAATTTCCTGAGTTTTTGTAGCCCCTTACCCTTATATTCGTTTTCACATTTAATCATGATTTCTGCTTCGGATTTCCAAACGACGCAGAAACTTTATTTTTCGAAAAAAATGTTTTGCATGTAGTTTGCGTAAGTTTAAGGACACATAATCACTGATTTAACTGGTTTTTTCTCAACAACTATTATTACGAAATTCTTTCTCAGCGACTTGAGGTGATTTACTGAAACTTTTTTTTTTTTTTTTTTTTTAAGGTTGTGCAGGTTGGAGACGGCCTTGGGGGGTCCTTGTCGCACGGTCATTGAGGGCAGCCCCGCCAGGACGGCCAGCGCGTCGAGCCTTCCTACGCTCTTGGAGCGGGTACTACACTCGCCAAGCGAGCCCTGCGGACGGCCATGCCCGCAATGATATCGTATGTTCCAACCCCTCCCCACACCCCCTAATATACCCACTCACGAACCAGCTGAGACCCTCAGAGATGACTCACATCCTCACGTACCCTTGGAAGGTGGGAGGGTATCGACTATGACCGACGCTCCATAGTCGCGTGCAACACAGCAGGGCACCCCCGAATTCAGACCACAATGCCACGGAGACATTTTATGTCGGTAGGCAGTTTTTGCACCCAGTCGCACCCCATATCCCTGTGGCAACCGCCCCTGCTATGGAAGAACCCATTTTGAGGCACCCCCTCCCTAGGCTAACCTACTCCTACGCCTACCTGTTTCCTCCGCCCAAGTGACCCAATATTTGCAATAGACCGGATTTTTTTAAAGGATTTTTTCAAGATTTTTTTCCCGGTAAAGCCCCTAGGCGGCAACGGTCCCCACAAACCGACACAGTTCCCCCTTCGTAACCCCGTATTTTCTGTCAGGGCCCTCAATCCCTCACACGTGCACGACTATTTTGTGCCCACACGGAATCCACCACGTGCGCGTCAGCAGTGCAACCCGACAATTCCCACATCGACAGCATGAACCCTTCCCCCCCCAGGAGCAAACTGCAGCTGGGACTCGATCCCCCCCCAACACTGACTCCAACCCACAGCAACCGGTGTGTGGATGGCTATGCGCTATGAGAGCGCGAAACGACAACCTATGCGCAAGGAAGTGGATTTGAACCCGCAACCTTATACTACAGTGCGCATTTCTAACCGGTGTCCTAACCACTCAGACTCTTGTATAGGATTTTGTCTTTAAGCAATTCGATATGTCATCCTTTCCAAGTGGGACATCCACTCCCATTTTCGATAATGCATCATTCAATTTCATCCTTACTCTTAGTTCTATATCTTTTTGATCTTTTTGATCTTTTTGATCTGGAAATAAAATATTTCTTGCATTTCTTACGAAAGATTCACTGGCCCTGCATGACATGTGTCCCCTAACGGTCGGGAGGTGAAAATCAGTGCAGTTACAAATTTCTACCGAGGTCTGTACAGAACATCGGTGGTTATGAAGAAGGTCATCTAGTGATCGGTTTTTACGTCAAACAGTTTTAAGCTTCTTGCACATGAAAGCAACTTCAGTTAATGGTCGGCAACTCATCAAGTGGTTTGTAATTACCCTTATAATACCTCTCTTATTCAAACCATCGTCATATATAACCGAAACATAGTGTTTCCTAAGCATATTAAACCCGAATTTATTCCAGAGTACACCCCCAACGACATCTTTTAAAATATTCAAGAAAACTTTTTTAGAGAAGACATCGGTTGCAAGAAAAAACTTGAGTAATTCCTGTAATGAAGATTTGTATAGTTCTTTTTCGCCCATTGATTTTTCAAAAAGCTACAAAAATTGATGTAGGCTTCTTTTGAGTTCTTTATTTCGCTTTGATAGGGTCCCTCCCTTCAATTGGTGGAGTGTAAGATTCCCTCCCTCCTCCAATTTCTCTTTTAGCCCAGTTAACTTGATGTTTGTTCCTTCGTTAGAGAAAATACCCCATCCGATTTCCCGTAAGACTACTTCCAGTTTCCATTCCAATATCCAAATCTTTCCTCCTGACGAATGTATTAATCCATTACCCTTAGATGCTACTACGCAAATATTCAACAAGTTCACGGATTCTAAAATACACGTTCTAAGGATAATTAGTCTACAGTCTTCTTTAGACTATATGCATCTGAGTTTTTCACATTCCTTCCTACCTTTTCGGTTTTTCTTCCCCGAAGATTTCTTACTATAAGTGAAATTTACCTTAGGAGACTATCTTTTAATAAAAGTTCAAATTTTTTCTATATATGTTAGATCAGGTATAAAAACAAAACTTATAGGTAGTGCTACATAGTTCTTGTAGCCCCAGTTTCTCAACCAACTATATAGGTTTGAATTATTAGTAGAATTATTATAACGAGTACGGTAAACGTGTTCATTTCATCTCTCAAATAAGGATCGTGAAGTTTGTCCGATATAGGATGCACGACAACTAGGATCTAATAGTATGTAAACACAAAAGGAGGGATTATCCAATTTTTTGGGATTATTCTCTATGAGATAGGTCCAGTAATTTAGAACTTTCTCTTCCCATTTTATCGCTCCTCTATTAAGAAGGATTAAAATATATATTCTCAGTACTTTTTTATTTATTTCCTAACAATATTGATACCTACGGTACTTATTCCGGCGAGCCTTTGCCTCAAGTTCAGGTAAAAATGTAGATCTTCCTAGATATCAGTCTTCGATTAGATCCTGGTGTCCGTTGTGCTTTAACGGTGTTCTTGGTATTCGTGGTGCGCTTGCAGGTTGTTCTCTGATCACGATTCCTCTTTGGCGTGGCATACGTGGTTGCTTGTACTAGGTGTACAGAACTCGAAGTTCTACTTGTTCTTCAACTGCCTTAGGGCGCCCTTTATAGCATACTCGAACCTCCTTGCGTATTTTTTGGATGGTCAGTACGCTCTTCATATTAAGGAGCTTCCTGATTTGCTTCTTATACTATGCTGCCGCTGTTTTACTATCGACGTCCACAGGAACACTTTTCCTTAGAGTTGATTCAAACCCAATTCCTTCCTTTCGTGGTCTCTCCCTTCCTCTCATGGGTTGATTCTCCGTTAGACCGCCAAGGTTTTTTGATAATCGTGTTGGTGATTCCTCGGTGACATTGGATCTGCCCATCTTGGCTGGTGTACCAGTCGCTCTCACTTACCCTCCCGATTGTTTTGTCGTGGTGTATTACAATCACGCGCGATGTGCCCAAATTGTCCGCAGCTGTAGCACTTAGGTCCCTTTCACTGCCAACCTCCTCCATTGTTTCATCCTCCTCCGTTGTTCCATCCTCCTCCATTTCTATTGTTGTTCTAGTTACCTTCTCCATTGTTACGATTTCCTCTGTTGCCATTGTTCCATCCTCCCGTATTGTCTCTGTCGAGTGCGTCGGCCCCCGCGTGAGCGAGGGCTTTCCCGGCCGCGTCACGCAGGAGAAACTTAAACTTTCAACCTTTTAGACACAACTCGGGGACGACACGGTAACTCGCGCCGACCCTTCGCCGCTCCGGTCGAGTGCGCCAACTGTACATCCCGCGGTCCCCTACGACAAGATAGGTTCTCGCGGGGCACAACTTACCTTCCCTAAGCCATTCCCGTTGTTCCATCCCACTCCACCATTATTGTTCCATCCTCTTTGGTTTCCTCGTCGACCATTCCATCCTACTTTCCCTCCACCTTGGGGAGGGCCTTGAGGTCCTGTTCTGAAACCAAGACCGCTATTACCTCTACTGTCATTCATCGCCTTGGTATCTTATCTCCTCGTTTGCTGGTCGAATCTTGTGGTATGCCGAAAAAGAGCGATAATACTAATTAGTAATGATAGTAGCTATGACTACAGGGCCACGGAAGCAGGTGAACGTCTCCTGGTCGGTTGCCACTGCCTTTGTCTATTGGGAAAGATAAGCGAAGAGAAGATCACAATAGTTGTCCAAATCCTCCGTACGCAAACACAAGCATACTGCAAGGAGCAGAGTGTCAATCATGTGTAATTTGGAATGAGAAACTCTTCGATAGATGGAAGATAGGATGCATGAGTAGTACCATAGTGTGGCTATGGTGTGCGAACTACCACCCGCATTGACGACAGTAAATCTGACATCCCTCCACCGGTTTCGGCTTGGTCAGAACCAGTCTCGTCAGGAGGGACGTACAACTTCGAGGTAAGTGGCATGTAACTTTCATAGCTTAAATACCCAGAGAAAAAACCTTTGTCGCCGCTAAGTTCAAGTTTACCTTTCCCTACTTCTCTTTGGTAAAAAATGTTATCCCTAGAAGAACCCTCGAAGCAGTGTCCTGAAGCCATTGGAAAGACCGTTTGAAATTCTCATATGCTCGTAAACGTGTAGCCGCTT
Source organism: Chara braunii (assembly GCA_003427395.1). Taxonomy (NCBI): domain Eukaryota; kingdom Viridiplantae; phylum Streptophyta; class Charophyceae; order Charales; family Characeae; genus Chara; species Chara braunii. Next base: position 4,004,375 of record BFEA01000063.1, read on the forward strand.
TCAAACAAAGGTTATCACTAAAGCCAAAACACCAGCTCCGAGCTAGGATCATAAAATATTTTCGGGAATTCAGAGAGTTTCGACTAATTCCATATGTTTGTAAATGTGTAGCATCTCTGAAAAAAGTATTACTAAAGACAATTTTCAAATTCGAGCTTGGACCAAAATATTATATAGGCCTTAAGAGAAATTCGAAAAATTTTCAGGAAGCCTCGTTCAAAAAACTTTATGCAAAATCTTTTGTAACCTATCTTTATTTTTCAAAGCCTTGTAGCTCAAACTTCACGGCCTTATTTTGTCTTTATCCAAAAATCGAAACGGATTTAACTTGAAAGATCGTCCAAGGTAAAACCGTTTTCTGTCGAAAATCTAGGAGAATCTATGAAAACCTCATGCCGTTCTAGAGAAATATCGCCGTCCTTTTTATAGTTTCCTCAGTATGGTTTTGAACTTCTGAGTATGTACAAGCATAATTATTTTTCTCGGAGATACTAGTATCGCGAGATCTCTGTTAAATATTTTGGAATCCTCACTCCATATACGTTCGATATAATTAATAAGTAAATAGATAAATTAAAACGTAGGTTCTTCCAGAAATGACCATCCACAATATTTATTACCCCATTTGATTCGTAATGGGGCTCGTTTCCAAATAAACTTTCTCAGGCAATCCTCAAAATTATTGTCTGGGTACCAAATTTCAAAAATGTGCTCGCTCACTCAATAATTTCATACTCGTTTTATTTTTTTTAAATATTTTTCATTATTATTATTTATTTTTCACATTCGATTTTTATTTCAAATTTGGTAAAACATTTGGATGTAACGTTGAGGCAAATGTTGTTCAGTTTATTCTTTTGCATAATATTATTTTTTTTCCAGATTGTTTGGAGTTCTTTTTTTTTTTAATTTTTTTGGGGGGGAGGGGTTCGCGTTCGGGCGAACGGTCGAACGAGTCGAGAGGGAGTCGCGAACGTTCGAGCGTTTGGGTTCGGGCTTTTGGCCCATCCTGAATGTCGACAACCCTATATTTATATATGCTTCGTTTCATGAATGTTTTGCTGACTTTTGATAGGGTGTGAGCCTACATTCTATAAAATTTCTTATTTGTTGTTTGCTTTGGTTTTTATCACAGGTACACTACGGGTAGTGGTTGGTGACCACCTTAGTGTATAAGTTGTCGAGCAGTTGTTGATGCGTAACCATAATTAGGGTTAAGGTGAATTATCATTTACAATATAATCAGTTATGTGATTCTACAGACCATACCGGGTTCAGCCTTGTTGTCGGCACGAATACCCTTACAAGGGTATTTGTGCGTATTTGTTTGTCTCCCATGAGACGAATGTTTCATGATATTTGAGAGAGTAACACATCTTTGCGAGACCCGCAACCAACTCTCAAAAGTCGGAATGGCGAGGGCACATATGGTTATATGAGAGAATGTGTGAGCGTGCACTTTGGTGGCACGCACGGTTTTAGGCAGGCGTTATTTAGTGAGCTGATGTTGTAATTGACGACCTCACCCAATAGCGCGAGCTAGAGAAAGGTTTAAAGTGTTTAATTAGTATCTCGCTCGTACTGACTGCGCGCGCATAAACAATGATGGAATTACAGTCAACGTCGAGGTTAACTATTGAAACCGTAGTCAAGAGGTGAATTTTGTTGACTTACTGGAAGGCAACGTTCAGATCCACATAGTGTGAGGTGCAATAAGTACTTAGGTTGACCATGTTTTGGTCGACAGTAAAATACCCTTACAAGGGTATTTGTGCGTATTTTTGCGTCTCCCACGAGACACATCTTTGATGATATTTGAGAGAGTAATATATCTTTGCGCAACCTTCTACCAATTCTCAGAAGTTGGAATGACGAGGGTGCATATGGTTAGATAAAAGAGTGTATGGGCATGCACTTTGGGGGCACGCGTGGTTTTAGGTAGACGTCTGGTTATTGAGTGACTTGATGTTGTAATTGACGACCTCATCCAATAGCGTGAGCAAGTATCTCGCTCGCACTAACTGAGCGCGCATAGACACTGATGGAATTATGGTCGATGTCAAGGTTAACTATTGAAACCGTAGTCAGAGGTGAATTTTGTTGACTTACTGAAAGGCGGCGTTTGGGTCCCCATAGTGTGAGGTGCGCTAAATACTAAGGTTGACCATGTTTTGGTCGGCAGTAGAAACCACCAACGAACTATAACCGAATTCCTTTTTATCTGGCATGAGTTTTGATCCACGAGCATCTAAAGCACCTTTTACTAAAATTAAAGTGGTAGTATGTAAGCCTAAAGTTATTGCATGGTGGAGTAAGAAATCATCAGGTCCAATTGTTAAAAATAACGAGTTATTACCATTATTAATAGCATCTAACCATCTAGGCAACCAAACATTTGCACGTGCATTTAAAGCAGGGCTTTGATTAGAAGCCTTCGGAAGGTTGGCATTGCAGGATATGGTATAAGTAAAGGTCGGGGTTTCCTAACGCTGAGGTAGTGAAAGTGTCGCCTTTTTCGAGGGAGTAGCGGATTGGGGGAGTAAGAATCTTTGGCAGGCTGTGTCATTGGGACATGTGCGAGGCGACTGTGCGTAAGGTCGGTCCCTCAAAGTGGCAAGTGTGGGTGTGTACTGATTGTAGGAGTGACTGGTAGGCCAAGGCGCGACCTTTAGAACAAGTTCGACAAGACTACACTCAGGGCGGATATATCATATAATGAAATTCGCACCTGTTATAACCAGCCATGAGCCTAGCACCGATTACGATATTCAACTTCCAGCCTACAGATACGAGAATCGATGCCAATTGCCATCGACGATGGAGCGGAGCGAGATTGAAGGGAGCCAAAGGGTTGAGGGTCCTTTGGACTATCCCCCTTAGCTTTTGCAGTCGAGCCCGATCACGGGCTTGACTGGTAGGACCGAGGCGGTGTACCAACGAGTTCCTCTCTTCCCCCTCCCCTTTTACCTTCTTTTTCTTTATTTTATTTTTATCTTCATTATTATTACAATTCCGTTTCGGGCTGGGACTGGTACAGGTGCCGGGATCGGCCGCGAAACCAGTGAGCCTAGTTAAGTTGATACACCCATAAGTTGTTGAAATACATACCTTAGTTCGGACTCCACTCGAAGCAAATGAGTGAAATACTACTGTTCTGGATTACGAGGGACTGTCCGGACCTACGATGATATCTTGGGGTTGTTGCCTCATTTTAAGTCCTTCGGGACATCCATTAAAACTAATATGATACAAAGGAGGCTAGTGTGGCCCATGATCTCATACTTTAAGACAATCGACGAAGCTGGTATAATACAGGGAGGGCGACCGAATTTGACCATGATAGCAAACAAATATACTTAGGAAAGTGTTGATGTGAACGCGTACCTGTAAGACTTGTGGCTTTTCAATTCTCTCAGACTAAGATCATGCCAATGACAGAGGACTGAGGGAAACTCGACTACTCAAAGTCGTGTCCAACAACACTTTGGGACTCGTTTACATGCTTTCGATTATGAAAGCGTTGTCAGATCAGTCAATGGTAAGGATGGAAAGAAAGTGAGAAGAAAGATGCCAACGAAGTTGACGAAGATGACGAAGGAGCAAACCGGGAAACTGCCTAAGGAGAAGTAGAACACCCATCTGTTTGGTGTGGATGGAGCAGGCCTTGCATTCTCCTGCTTTGTAGTTTGAGCGAATTTGGATCGGGTGACGCTGAACGAGCTAAGATAGACAAAGAGGATTGGAGAATTTAAAGACGGAGGACGTGTAGAGGAAGTTGAAGTGAAAAGCAAAGGAGGTGAGGGAGATATGAGCAAGCGCATGCGAAAGGATGTGAAGAAGGGGGCGAGAGCGATAAGAGGAGAGGAAAAGATCAAGGTGTGTACCCGAGCACAATAACAGATCGAGGGACAGCCGCGTGAGTAACAGGTGTATCTTCCTATGTTCTAGCGGAAGATTCACTCGCATTTTCACATAATAAGGGAGCAGCATCGGGAATCCCGCTGGTGGTGGTGCTACTAGTCGTCGAGATTCCGTTGGTGATCGTGCTGCTACTCATGTTCGCCGTCACAAAGTTTTTCGTAGTCCCCACACTGTTTATCATGCTCCTCGAATTCGACTTAGAGGTCGTGTTTGTTGTGTTCGTGCTCGTCTTGGTTACCGTTCTCATTGTCCTCTTTTGGGCGCCATGATCTTTTGTTCGGTAGTATGGCAGTGTATCTTCCAGTGAGAGAAACAAGAGTGGGGGAAAGGAAGCAAAACGAGATCTAGGGGGAGTAAGGTGAAGAAGAGAGCGAGAAGGGGCACATGCTTACCTAGGTATTAAGTAAGGGGATCATGTATCTTTCCATATTCTCGTGAAAGGTTCATTCTCATTTTGTTGAGGACGAGCGCAGTAGCGGACAACTATAACAGTGTTTATCTCCCCCCATTTAGGGGAAGATTCAATCTCATTTCACACCAATGTTGGATCGTACAGGCGGGCATTGAAAGGAGCAGGTGCACCTAGAGGCTGCAGAGAAAGAGAAAGAGAGAAGAGGTTTGAATACTTACCTTATCAGAGGCGACAAAGGATGCATCCTTCCATGTTCCAACGGAAGATTCATACTCTGAATTGTTGTGCATTTTTCAGTGTTTTGGCCCAAGATTCATTCTCATTTTTTACATTTGGTGGACACGGAAGCGGGGCATGTTGTTGCCATCTTCATTCCTGTGGCTGGTGATTGCGATCTCGAAGGGTCCGTCTTTTGACTTGTTGTTGCCCCTGCTGCAGTGTGGTCACCTTGATCCCAATTTTGCTCCTCGCAGTGGCTGCATGAGCTAGCAGGAGGTTCATCCTCATGTTTGTACAAGTTGATCTCGTAGGGTCCGTACCAGGCCAAACTCTAGTGACAAATTCAATCTCATAAGTTGAAGTTGTGGTCGTGTCCAGCATTGTCGGAATAACTTGCCTCCTTCATGCATGCGGTTTTCGTTGCAGTTGCACGACCTCTCTCTCCTTCGTCACGACTTTCCTTTTGTTGGATCGTGGTCCTCGTCATCATCATGCACGTGGGGTGAGTAAGGGTTGCAAAGCAAGAAAAAACATCCACGTCGAACAGAGAGAGAGACACAGCCCCCTTCAATAGGACAAGTTCCCACGAGGCACAACTTATCTTCCCTAAGGGGTTGTTACCACCCTTAGGGGCGTATCCTTACTGAGCTACTGACCCACGTACGAAAGTTTTTAGATACAATTGCATAGGTAGGTCAGTCAAGGGTGTTTGATCGTTTCGCTGTTGTTTAGGTACGCATGGTTAAAATGTCATCTGACCCCGAACGTCATTCATTCCCTAGGGCGTTGATGTCCTAAGTACGTAGAAGACGTCGGTCGACTAGGACGGTCCCAACCAAGCATAAAACCCATAAGAAATCCTGGTCCCTTTGCCACGATTCAAAATAAAATTATCATGATAATTAAACTTTACCTACATTGAAATAGATCGGCTTTGATACACGGAAAGAAAGTCTTTACAACTATCGCATATGCGTATTATGGGCAAGTAGTATTTCCAGGAACATGCAGTCCCTAAGAAAAATCAATACACTTATATTCAATTCTTCGATATTGGCTTAGGCACGTTGGGAAAAACGTCAAGCCCACGCGGATTCGACCTAGAGGGTAACCCGCAAATAGACGAGTTGGGAAGCGTTTTGAAAAATCTTAACGTATGATCTATGGGTAGACCTGTCGACATGTTTCGACAACATCCTGTTCATTGTGGGGGAAGCGTACAGACATGAACCATACGTCTGTACGTTGTATTCTTTGAGCCATGCCTCAAACGTCTTGCACATCTGGGGTACATTCGCAGAGTGTGGGTTGACTAACTACTAATGTCAGGTAATTGAACTCAAAAGTACACTTTGTCTATTCGTTTCGGGTTCACGTTTTTTATAACGTGGACCTTCCCCACGAGAGTGACGCCTACATGTGTTCCACTCTAAAACCACATTGGATTGGATTTCTTAAACCACCCCTAGCTCCGACCCTGTTTTTGCCGACCCTAAATTTCGCTGCGCACCAAGTTTTGTCGAGCCTAAGTTCCATTGCATTTTTTTTTCTGGTACTCTTGCAAAAAACAAAGAAACTCTGGCAGCTTCATCACGACTTTCACTGAATAAATACGAGAAACACGAACAGGAAACCAACCACACTATGGATATGATTGCGGTCGAATACAGACTCTCCAGTATGTGTGAAAGTATGTCCATCTATGAGGGTGTTACAGAGGCACAAACATCACGACAACTACTTTCAATTTTGAAAAAAACAAAAAAAATAGAAGGACCGCGCAATGGACGTGATTGCAGCCAGATACATAATCTGGAGTGTGCAGTGTGTCATATTGTGCCCTCAATGGGGGCTTTACAGACGCGCGGACATCACGACAGCTACTTTCAGTTTTCGAAAAAATAAAAAAATAAAAGGACTGCGCTAAGGACGTGATTGCAGCCAGATACAAAATCTAGAGTGTGTGTCATAGAGTGCCCCCAGTCGGGGCTATAGAGAGGCGCGGGCATCACGACAACTACTTTCAGTTTTAGCAAAAACAAAAAAATGAAAGGACCACACTATGGATGTGATTGCAGGTATAAAACCAGGAGTGTGTGTGGCTCAATGCCCTCTGTGCATGAGTTGTCAACAATCCGTGGAAAGCGTCCTGCCTCTCTGGTAGGGCAGTACAAATAAAAGAGAAAAAAATAAAAATAAAAAAATTGAAACTAGCTATTATTGTGGTCACATACATGTCTGGAAACTCTTATATAAGCACACCTTGTTCCCAATCTTCCTCGACCTTGTTCGTCTGTACACAATTTCATTATTATTATTATTATTATTATTATTATTATATTTATTTTTTTGCAAGAGGACCCACAATGTACAAACACTTCTTTTCTCCCAAGCCTTACCGGAACCCCCAAAAAATGCGGTGTGACGTATATTCCCGTTTTCCCAAGGCTCAGAAAGGTAGTGGTGGTTTACTGCATCAGTTCCCCGTATCGACGGTGATACATACGACGGTATCCCTTAAGGGTTGCTAAATTAACCTTTTTTTTACTCGAGATTAGAGAAAAGTGGATGCCTCCCTTAGTCGTCACACACACAACCTTTTAGGAAGTGGTATGAGGTACTCGCTGGAGCACAAGACTAAAATTTCAGAAGTCGAGCTGTCTTCACAAAACCAACATAGTACCCCTCCGTCGAATGGTCTATTACTATGAGTCGATAACAGGGTTAGCTCCTAAAGCAACGAACTGCCGCCCCAGATGCTTCCTAGAGATAGGGTGATTCTTAGACTACGAGTGAAATTTTTCATCCTTCCCTCCCTCACAAATTCAATGGAGGTAGAGAACAAAAATCATTTAGACGAGAATAGGTTGATGAGTCGTTCGGGATAGAGCGGATAAACCTCATGATGAAAATTAAGTTCAGACCAACTCTCTTCCCTCGTTGTCGAGGGAGTTCGTTTTTTCGATGATTCGTTCAATCCAACTTACACTAAGCCTAGCTCTTCAAAACATCAATGGGCAAGAATGAAGACAATAATTGTTAATTTGAGATATCAAAACCATGCAGATAAGTCCCCTTCCTTACAATCCTTTTTCATACCTGCCCATCCATTCAATAAAAAATCAAAAGAATCATCCACAGCCTGCTTTCCTCAACCATACATTTTTCATTCGCACAGAAAAAAACATTTCCTTTACCTTTTCAAATAACATTTCATGAACAGTGTCAAGCAAGTATGGGTTCACACAGGTGTGAAGAGAGTTTGAGTCAAACCGACCGACCTTGAGTGATTGAAGAACAACGTTGATGTCCCTAATCAAGTAGAAGTATAGTCGTCGCAGACGTCAAAGACATCTGACCCATAACTCACTTCATTATTGCCTCACGATCGAAAGATAATTCACCTCTCCCTTAACAAACCCAAACAGGTAGAGGTTGGGTCTAACGAAAAGACATAAGTGAGATACCCCTCATACAAGGTGGTCCAAAAGTAAGTCTCATGTGGTCTCAGTGTCCCAAATGGTCCCAATGCACTCCGAGCTGCATCACAACCTCCAAGGACTGTCCCAAATTAATCCGTAGGTCTCAGACTGCTCCAATGACCGCGTTCTGCATAAGGTAGTCTCAAATGTGGGAACAACAAGCCACCCGTGTCCAAAGAATCACGAGCCCCAAGCTTGTTCCAATTGGTCACGAGTGGTCCCACGTGGTTTCACATTATTGGCCAGAACACCGAAGAGTCCTAACCGTCGAAACGGCTCACGCTGTGCATTTCAAAAATATAACGACGGTCTCGAATTTCTGAAACCATAAGTGTCACACAATCCAGAGACTATTGCCTCGCCCACACGAGTTCAACCAAGCTCAAGTTTCACGAAGTGGTCCCAACAATCTCACTGGTCTTGCATATCAGGGAATGTGTGTCGCACTATAGAAAAAAATCACACGTTGCAGAGTTTGAAACTACAATCGGAACCGATCTCAACGTTCTTACAAGTACTGATACCTCCCATAAACCACATCAGTCTGGTCCAATCATGACCAACGTATGTGTACTACTCCCACAAAAATGAACTATATATTTTGTCGCTCCATGCGGTCCAGATCTGGCCCCACAGTCTGAAACAATATTTGTTCTACTCCCAAACGTAGTGTGACACTCCCAAACACAACCACAACTGCACACAACATCAGAAGAAAAAAATATATCGTTCCACTGTCTTTATCGTTGTCGTTGCAACACCTCAACCAAAAAGCACAGTCAGCGTGCCGTCAGATGCACAACACCTCAAAAAAAAAAAAAAAAAAAAAAAAAACGAGCAGAACAAAAAAATTCCCACAAGAAATGAAAGTTGAAAAAACATTTCATGAAAAGAAAATCCTTCATATTTATAAATTATCATTCCAATGTTCGTCTAATTATAAATTTTCCAATTTTATTTGATGAGTTCCCGTTTAAATATGAATTTTCCCTTCCAACTACACCAATTGGTTCAAGATGAAATGAAAGTCTAGACGAGTTTATGAAATGTCTTCATTAAATTATCATTTTACTACAACAAATATCTTCTAATTTAAAGGGGATTAATATATTTATGAATGAAAATCTTTACATAGAATGACAGTCCTATTAAAATGTTTTATAAACTCATCCACACTTTCATTCCATCTCTAGCATGCAGTTCAAATAAGAAGGGATACCTCATTCTTGGAATTAAAGTTTTCAACTAAGACGAAAAATTTTAAAATTGGAATGACATTTTTAAAGATGGAATAAAATTTTAAAATTTAGAATGTAATTTTACTGTATAATGATTATTTACAGATGGAATAATGATTATTTGAAGCATAACACCTTAAAAGGTATCACTCCAAGCACGTCATCACACCGACAACATGTCTCCTCAAGATGTTTGACCATCGACAGGCTGGAAATCCGGAATCACCTCACGAGAAATAACGTTGGCCCCGACCTCACATTAACGCTGTCGTCGACCCCACTGACGAAAAAATTGTCGTTGCTCTCATGTCAAAAGGTTGGCAACATAACCCCTCAAAATTGAGGGTGCAGCTTGCCGCGCAGTCACGACATATCACCACCACCAAGGACGTCCACAGAGACAACACTAACCTATGTTGCAACAAGGTGCTGCAAGCTATGGCCATAGTTGCCTTGGCTCCACCTCCAACTCTCTTACAGACCACTACCTCCTCCAACACACCTTCAACTGTTCTCCCCTAACAGCTCTTGTCTGCAGACCACCAAATATCTCAGTAACACCTTGCAAGTTTCTCCTCGTTGGCCGTAGCTGATCTCGAGCTCAGTCCACTCCTCAGGTCCTGAGCATAACGTTGTCGAGCGCATCGGCCCCTGCACGAGCGAGGGCCCTCCCCTTGGCTCAAGGTCAACCCCGCGGTTCAGGAAAACCTTCTTATTCCCCTGCGCCGCGGCTCTATACCCAGCGCATCCTTCTTTTTAGCATACTTAGGCCCTGAATCGCGCGGCTGCTAGTCATTATTTTAGGCAGAATAGGTCTAGCCTTAGTGTTTCCACGTTCGCGTGCCTCTGCAGTCTCAACAAAGCGAAGCACTTCCAGTTAGTGTTGCTATTATCGGACGTCACAGGCGTCTGAACTGAAGTTCGAAAACTTTTAGTCTCTCAGTCATAGGTCAGGTCTGAATAAACTTCTGACAACGTCAGTCTCATCAGGCTCTTCAATCCAACGAAAGAGTCGGATAGCGTCCGATGTTTAAAATCCCCGGCAAATACCCTCGTCAGGGTATTTGCTCCGACAACGTATCAAGCCCCATGGCTTACCGTACACCCATAACCTCATACTCGGCCAAGTTACTGATCCGCTATGTTCTTGCTTGGGTTCAACCCTTCTTGAAATAATAATGGAGGTGGGACACTCAAATTGATTACATTGTTGGTCCATATGTGTCCCTGTCTGCCTCTATTTCCGTTGCTGAAGCTTGAATCACTTTGTGACTGCCACTGGTCACATTTATTTGCTTCTTCTGCTGAATTTGTGGAGTTGTAGCTCCTGTTACCTTACATTATGATTGAGTCTCATAATTTTCATCTTCAGATTTGCTTTGCCTCATGTATGTACATTCATGCCCCTCTGCAAGCTTACGCATGGTGTAATGATAAATTAAAAATATCTCATCAGGCTTTGAAACCAAGCTATGGGGCAACTTCTTTTTAAAATGGGAGGCTGACTCATTCCTTATGGGTTTGGGCCCATAAACTCTCATTGGGCTTTAATATAAGGTGAATAAGTCAAGCCCTTTGTCATCTAGAGAGCTGCCGATTTAGAGGCTTTATTCCCTTTAAGCCTCGGTCTGATCTTGGAGGTAAGAGGCACAACCTGACCTTAAAAAGGTATGAGATGCACTACCTTGTTGTGGTTATGGGTTCAAGTTGAAGAATTTCCAGACACGCCCTTGCTCCACATTTTTTTTTTTTTTTAACTCGTGATCAAATATTCACCACAAGATCAAGGAAATGTATGGTGGAGATCCCACTGTTATCCCCCATATTAAAAATGGGCAGCCAAATGGCTGCAACTAAGTTATGGATAGTCACCGACTGCCCTTTTTATGTTCGGCGCCCGTTCTGAGGGGTGCCAGTTAAGTGCCAAGGTTGAGGGAGGCGAAACAACGCGAGATAGTCACGAGCTGAAATCTCGACAGTCATAGAGGAGCTGCAAAAACTACCCTGACTTTATGATTTTTTAATAAAATATTCATTCAATAAAAAAATATGAAAAAAAAATATATGTGTGGCATAGCTTCCCAATTACGCAAAGAAAACGTTTTAGGGTCAACAAAAAGATTTTTCACCACCAAACAAATGTTGCCGCAAAATGAAAAATATAGGTTTTTTCAAACTCTTAATCTCGTTTATTTTTATTTTTATTTTTTCTTGCAGGCCTAAGCCAACGGCCACTTCACCCTCATGGTCCATGAGTGCAACCATGAATGGTTAAAAATATATACTCAAGATCGAATCCAAATGCACCACGGGATACTGGGGCGCTCAGAGGGTATCATTCCACATCGCACTACTCACCAAATATGAAAAATGATAATGAACTCCTCGTTGGAACATGAGAAGACACATTACCATATCCCTCCCCCTCCCCTTTTTTTTTTCCCCCTTTATTTTGCATGAACCAACGGTAATTTCACCCACGCGGTTCACCCTCAAGCTCTCAAAAATGCAGACCAGAGTTACGATTCGTGATGGACTCGAACGATGTAAAAACTTATTTTTTTTTTATTCGTGCGTGTCACTCTTGCGTAGGTGATGTTTATTTGGTTGTTTTCTGATGGATCAGACATTGTTTCTAAGTAAAATAACTTGGTTGTTGTGCTTATCTTTTAGGACTTGCCTGGTTGAAAAGTTCAATCTCTTGTTTCATTTTAAGGGATAATTTTTAATGAAAGGCTAAGTAATGTTTCTAAGCATAATGGTTTGGTCTGAACCCACACACATAAGTAGAAACTGAGTATAATAGGAAATACTTTATCTATATTTGGTTGTGAACTGGCAACTGGGCATTGTTTCTGAGCAGAATGACCTAACATTAAGCCATATCACTACGAAGAGAAGAAAAAATACAAAGTATAACTTAAAGTAATTTGGACAAGTCGAGAATTGTTTCTAAGCAGAATGACTCAGTCCATTGCCCATATTTTCCTTTCTTTTGAGAACAAGTAAAAAAATATTGAACTTTGGATATCAAACAGTTTAGAGCGACTAGACATTGTTTCTAAACGGAATTGTATGGTAATACGCCCAAAAAAGAAAAAAGTTGTTGTGCAACATGTTCGCGTATATCATAAGGCATGCTAGGCATTGTTTTTAAGCAAAATGGTCTAGCACCATGCAATATGTAAGTTGGGTACAAAGAGATAAATCATCTGAGAGTTTGATTAACTACTTTACGATGAATTTGTTTGGGAATGAGTGAAAGTATTTACCATTGTGGTTTGGACTTGCATGTGGACGAGTGAGAGTTTTACTTAGTCCGAGTTTCAATTTGACAGGTAGTTGCTTTAGATATTCGCCATGTGCTAGAGCTATAGGAGTTAGTTCAATTTAAAATTTATGCATTTTCTGAACTAACGTTTTCTTGCTTGGATTAATTCTCGTTTTTTTTTTTGGTCATTTGTTGTACTTGGCTTTGTATAAATCTTGGAAAGGTACTTCTCCTACAGGAAGCGCTACCGAAATTTCTACAAAACCAAGGAGTTAGTCAAATTTCACTTTTCAAGTCTCCGATGGGAAGCGATGCCGGAATTTTTACAAAACCAAGGAGTTAGTCAAATTTGACCTTCAAAGTTTAACTTTTGTCCAAGTTTATATATCTGGTTTAGTAAAAATCAGGAAAGCTTTGTTTTCTAGGGGAAGTGTCGCCCGAATTTTTACTAATTCAGGGAGTTGGACAAAATTTGAATTTGGAAAGTCAATATTATTTTCAGAGTCAGTATTTAACTTTTTATAAATTTGGAAAGCTACTTTTTCTACGGGAAGCGCTGTCGAAAGTTCTGCAAGTCTAAAAAAATAGTTTAATTTTGCTTTGAAATAACTCAAAGTCTAGTGTTGAGTTCTTACCTGACTTGGTATAAATCTGGAAAATCTACTTCTCTAAAGGAAATTCTGCCAAAAGTTTTACTAATTCAGGGAGTTGTGTGTCCGAAAATCGACTTAACGCGGGTTTCACATTGAAAGATTCAAAACGCGTTGAATCCACGTTGAATCCCGTTTTAAAGTCCGTTGGACGAGTTATAACTTATAACAACACATACGATGATTTTTTTCGCGTGCTAAAAATAATCAAAAATAAATAAATAAAATATAAGGTCGTAGATTTTTTTTAGCTCTACAACCTCATATTTTTATTTTTATTTTTTAAGCTTTTACAATATTAAAAAAAAATAAAAAACATAAAGACAATGGAAGAAAAAAAAAAAATGAAATCAGTGTTTTTTTTTGTTACACAGAGATATTTTTAGGGCTAAAAAAAAAAAACAGAAAAAAAAGCTAAAAATATAGGGTTATAGATATTTCAAAGATGTACAACAACGTTTTTTTTTATTTTATAACTTCATGTATTAAAAAAAAAAACGAAAAACATAAAAACAAATAAGAAAAGGAAAAACAAACACGCACGCACACACATACGCAACACAGACTAACATACATAAATACACACACACATGCACACACACATGCACACATACACACACACATATACATAAACACACGCACATACATACATATTCATGCACAGACACACACATACAAACATAAGCGGACACACAACACACGTACACACAAATAACTGGGGCCTTGGGGGTTGGGGGATGTGGGGGCGGATAAGTTAGAGGGCTTCCGGGTAGGTTTGGGGACTGGTGACGGGGGGTTGGTGAGTGGTGAGTGGTAGGCCGGTTGGTGTTGGTCTAATTCAGTGGTATAAGAGGTGCTTCAAGGGTTGGGGGAATGTTTTTTTTTTTTTTTTTTTGCTTAGGGCCACATGTTCCGGACCCCGCATATCAATTTTGTTTTTCCGAAAAGCGCGGGAGCGACCCATTTTCGTGTTTAACGGGAACTCAACAAGATTTTTTCAAATTCAACGGGATTCAACGAGAGTTTAATTCCCCCGTTCCCCGTTAAAAAGACATAGAGTCAGAGAGTTAGACAAAATTTGGCTTTTTAAAGTTAGAATTTATTTGAGTTTTTATATTTAAGGTAGTATAGATTATGAAAATACATTTTTTCTACGGGAAGCGCTGCCGAATTTTTCTTAATTTAAAAGAATTAGATTATATTTTGTTAGATGGCGACTCTGACGATCCATCTTGCATAGGGGAGATTTCGCCATTGGTCTATCTTTCTTTGGGCATTGACTTAGAGGTAAATTAGACTTAGTTGATAGGAGAATTTTGAGCAAGAATGTGCTATGGAGATTCATTCCCCATACACTGATAATTTAACCTGAGCATTAACTTGTCTTGTGTTACGAGTCCTTTTGGTCGTTTCGATTCAAGATTGAGACTAGATTCAACTTGATCTCATAATGATCATTTTTTGTTATCACTGATAACAGGTCCGTTGTCGATTCGTCGGTTTACGATTCAACTTCAATTCGCTCTCGCCAACTCAACCTAAAGGCTTTAGCCTTGTGGTTTGAATTGTTTCATTAGTTTTTTTTTCGAACTTTATTGAATAGACATTTAACAAAGATACTGAGTGTCTTATTTATGGAAGGTTTGACAAAGGTTGGGGCTTGTATGGCTAAAGTGAGGGGTGTGAGTGTAGAGAGTGGTTGAAGTTGAGCCCGCGTAATGTATGGGCTTTGGTTGAATCTTTGATATGATTGTTGGTATGTTTATGGTTCATACTCTAGATATGACTGTCTGCGATTACATACATATATGGTTGAAAGGAGTCCCACTATGATTGTGAGAAGTGGTCGTCTCATATTTATACCCCTTTATATATATACATGACCCTTGAGGGTTTGTGTTGCCTACTGCAACTGTGCATAAGGGTTAAATAGATTGTGCCTTACGAGAAAAAGGAGATCCTCTTTTACCTTTTGTTTTTTTAAGTTTTATAGTTGGACGTTGGAGTCCGTGACAACCGTCAAAGTCAAACCCTTTAATTTCTCTCCGGACGCTGAATGATGGAGCTTGCCTCCATGGCCTCGAGAAACGACTTCCACCACAGGTATGAACCTGTGTACCACCCACTCTCCGCAGGGTGCAGAAGAGGGTGTGATTCTCAACCGCCTTGGGGGTTGTCCAACGTCGAGAAATTAACACCTCAAGGAGCGTGTCAACCGACACTTGAGTGTCAAGAGGACCACGTGATTATGGGTACTACATAATACTCCATCGTTGCGACTGCTTGCATACGCTTGCATTACTAGTAGGCCCTGCGTCCACGCAGTTTTATATTAAGTCTTACGCTCGTCGCCGAACCGATTTCTGTATCAGGAGGTTACGGGTTGGCTACTGAAGGGACTAGGAGTGTTTGTTTTGTTTTAGTGTGCATTTTTAATTTATGTTCTTAGTGTGGTGTAACTCGTCGTAAGTGAGATACGTCCTAGTCGATCGTCGACGAGTCGTGCTTGGGACTTCATCCCCCCAATACGTCGGTTCTCTTGCGGGTACGATAGAGGAGTAAGATTGCGCATACCCCCTATGCTATAACGTACAAAAAACGCCCTCGGTTGGTCCACCTCTGCGATTGCAACTGATTAGCTTCCGTACTGTAGACTGTTAGCTCGGCGGGGATACGCCCACCGAAGAGAGGTGACAACTCCCGCAGGTGGAGGTAAGTTGTACGTCGCGTAGGCCATATCCTGTCCAAGGGGTTCGTGAAAGGTATGGTTGGCGCACTCGGTCGGAGCGGATGCAGAAGCTCCATTTGTGCTGCGATAAGACCAACTCTGCATTACGCGGCCGGAAGGGTCCGCCCATTGTGGGACCGATGCACTCGACAACGGGTAGCAGTGAGGCGGGCGGCAGGATGGGGTGGGCGGGCGAAGGGGGATTTGGGGCTCGTAGTGGTTTAAAGGGCTTCCGGGTAGGTTTTGGGACTCATAAGGGGGGGGTCAAATCTTTTTTTTTATTTTCTGGTCTTAGTGTTTGGGCGGGTAGGGCTACGTGTCCGAGGCCCAACGCCCCCAATCCGTTTTTTCGGATTCAAACCCTCGTTTTATTGTTAAACGAAATTCAACGGGGGCTCCGAGGGCTATTCAGCGGGTACAACGACATTTAATTTCGTCTCTTACCCGTTGTCAGGATACACGGGATTAAGAGATGGGGGGAGAGGCGAGACAAAGATGGAGAGGAGGGAGATTACCAAAATCGTTATAGCGACGTCCAAAAATAGTCTCCCCGCCGAATGTCCAATCAATGTCTACCACAAAAATGCCGAATCAGATCCTGGGCCTCAAAGCCTGATGAAACCTCTACCTATAAACTCTCTCTTGCTCTCTATGAAAGAAAAAGAAGAACGAAAAGAAGAAGAAGAAGGAGAAGAAAAAGAAGAAAAAGGAGAAGAAAAAGAAGAAGATAAGAGATGGAGATGGAGGGCGAAAACAGCAGGAAGAAGAAGATGTCGTCATCCTCACTGTCTCACCTGAAGGTGAATGCCGCCATGTCGAGTTGCCAACGTATCACTGATGCAGATCGTTGACATGGACTCCAGCTATGGCGCCCAGGTAAGTACTGCCGTTGCATGTATGGCCACCGCCTCTCGCTCTCGCTCTCTCTACCTACTTCTCTACCTCTAGCATAGCGTTGTGTCTCACTGCTCCAACATCGTGTCACCCAAGAAGTGAGTTACTCGAACTGTGTGTCCGCCCTGGCCTGGCCCAGCTATAAGTAGCGTTGTTCCTCGCAGGTATGCCTCTGGCCTTGGCTTGAAATGGTCTGCCTGGGTCTCTACCGAACGTCCCACCCTCCCTGCTGATGCAGAAGGGAGTGTTTGGTACTGGACAAAACGAACCTGGCCCGAACAGGCCTGACTGTGAACGAAGAAGGTAAAAAATGTAGCCTTTGTTCAAATAGACAAAAAGTCTGTTCGGACGAACTGCAAGCTTGAAATATTGTCCGAACATGCAAAAATAAGACAATAAATAAATAAATGAATGCTGACTCAAATCGAATCCTACGGCCCTAAGGTCAGTCGTGGGCCTCCAGTGCGCATGTCTGTGCGACCTGGGGGGGGGCAGCAACCGTCGAGTCCTCTAAACGGGCCCCGTGTGCAAGCTCATCATGTAACACCCCCCCCCTCGTTATGAAGCCAAGTCGGGTCGAGGGCGAAGTTGACGATCCGATGGTGGAACCTGGACGTAAGTACGGCGTGGAGCCCAAGGTAATGGCTTGCCTTGCCGTTCTCGTTCGTAACGTGCGAGGACATCAGGGATTGTAGCCTGAAGTTTCACACGAGTCAACCAACGATCCGCCTTATGGTTGCAAAAGGAGAAGTGTACTAAGTACTCCATCGACTTGGTGTCGTTGCGCCGTTGTGAAATGATGTCGTTGACCTCCTGAAAACCGTTCATGGAGGGTGGGTCTTGTGATCGTCGCCCGAGAAAGTCGTCGTGTTCTGCCGAAACAAAAAAGCTAACTTTGAACAATGAAAGTCAGCGTGGATGGGCAAATGGGCAGGCACCTGAATGAGAAATGAAGGTTCTTCGGGTGCATCACCAGCGGGTGCTACAGTGCACCAAGACCTCATCCATTTCAGGAGAAGCTCGCGAGAGATATCCTGCTTAAGGCTGAATTCCGAGGCGGAGACCAAAACGAGGTCACCTGCACGGAACGGACAAGGAAGACGTAGGTGATTGACTTAACGGCTCATGTGTTGCTGCATCTTCGACATCTGGTCCCGTGCCTTGACGAGGTGCTCTTGTATCCGTCGAATGAAGATAAGGTAGTCGTAGACTCGTAGCTCTCGATCGCCCGTGGGACGATGGTGTCCAACGACGATGTGACCAACGAGTTATGCTCAAAGTTAAACTCAAAGGGCGACATCCCGATAGCCAGATTAACGAACGAGTTGTAAGCCAACTCGACGTGCGACAACCGCTCAACCCAATCCTTTTGGTTGGGACGAATGAGAGTGCAAGAAAGAACCTGTGCGGTTTGATGCGCCCTGTTCATCTGGCCATTGGATTTTGTGTGGCGAGCCTCGGCTTGAGGGATGAGCCTCATCGTTTCATGAGAGCCAACCAAATGTCGGACATGAACCTAGTGTCGCGGTAGCAAGCCATCTCCTTGGGATAACCCTAGGTGCCAACTCAACCGGAGTAGATAGCCTTGGCTAACTCGGGTGCCTTGGCGTGATAGCGACCAGGCAAAAACGTGGCGAACTTGGTGAGTCGATCGACCGACGTGAAAATCCCATCCATGCCGGTTTTGTGCTTGGGAAACGACCCAGTGGTGTCCATGGCCATAAATTCCCGTAGTCTCCAACTCGTCGAACGGATGACGATTGTGGGATTTGTAATACCGACAAACCTCGCATGACTCGCAATAGCGTGTGACGTCACCGAGAAGGCCGGGCCACCAAAAGCGCTCGCCAAGTCGGCCAATCCTACGATTGACTCTAAAGTGTGCGGTAGCGGGAGCGTCGTCGTACTCACCAACAAGCCGCGTACGCAAATGTGGATCACTTGGCACACAAAAAAGTTCCCCCGCGAGTGGACTAGCAAATAGCCCTCTTGGATCCGATAGTGCGATGGCGCCTGATTTGGAGAGGATCAATTCACGTACTTGTCGCGAAACTCGGGGTCGACTTGGTAGCCGCAGATAAAGCTGTCCCAAAAGTCATCATCAATGTAAAATGTCGAGTAGACAGTGGTACAAGGATCCGGGCACCACGAAAGAGCGTCTGCAAAACGATTTGACTTTCCCGGAATTTGATCGAGGAAAAAGTCAAGCTGGTCGATGAAAGTCATCCAACGGGCGAAGGTACTATTAACCGTGTCTTGGGTCTTGTAAAACACCAACAGATTGTTATTCATTACCAATCGGAATTGACTTCGACCAAGAAGAAAATGTCGCCACCGCTTAAGCGTGTGTACGAATGCGTCGTCAATCAAATGCACATCGGGCAGCTTCTTGCTAAAGTATGCGACTGGGTGTCGATCCACGCCATCACGTTGCTCGAGGATGGCACCAATGCCCATAGCCGGACACATCAATAGTTACGTGAGTAGGCAAAAGAGGGTCATAGATGTGTAAAACCTCCGCGGATAGCCAAGCTGCTTTGAGGGTAAAAAATGAAGACCACGCATCGTCGTCGAAGTCGCTCCTCCCATTGAAGCTTGGTCAAATTAGTCGTTGTTGGACCAAATACCCTTACAAGGGTATTTGGCCATGCTTTTGCAGTCAACACAACAACGACATCTGCTACCATGACGAGGCTGGTCTGAAAGTTCAAGGTGCGTGCGTTTTTCGCATGATACGTTTAAACGATTTCCTCGACCATTAAGGCCGAGACAAGTCGGTGAAAAAATTTCATTAAGTACATGTGCGTGTTATTGAGATGCGCGCTCTGATGGTTAGGGTCGGTAGTAATACCCTTCGACCAAAGAGGTCGCGGGGTCGATTGGGTTAGTGATGTGTCAGATAGACCTACGACACACACTAAGACTTAATCGTCAGCACGTTAGTTGAAATAAATTAATATACGCCCGGCCATACGGCCATACGACCGTAGCAAACTAAAGGTGTGTGATCATCGGGTCTGCAGTAGCACCTAAATTGCTAAGCACTTGCTCAAGCAGTACCTCTGTCTTACTCATATAAAGCAAATGAGGTTGAGTCTACCGCTCGGCCTCCCATGTGAAGGGAGGTGTTTGCCTCTTGGACAGTGACTTCCTGACCTCGCGGCACCCAAACAATGGGTGGTTTCGTCCCTTTCAGAGGGAAACATCATTATAGACTTTGATATCGCTCACATAGGGCCTAGACTTGGGCTACTTGAACTGGTACCCGCCTATCTACCGGTACTGGCCCTACTGGGCGTTTAAAAAAAAAAATGCCAACTTTTGTCTTCTTCTGCTCGGCCCCGAGTACCCGACGCATTTACCTCTACTTGGTGTAGTACCGGCCTACCGTCTACTTGAGTAGTTAACCCGCTACAACCCCCAATGTCACGGTCGCAGGTAAGTAGGACCTTCCGATCAATCAAGTGCCCTTGCAGTTCACACACTCACTCAAGACAACGAGCACACAGATAGGCGTACAAACCAGCAAGCGTGTAGGCACACAGACCTAGGAAACGGGCTCAGACCACTAGTCGGACTGAGCCCAACTACTGTATACATATTGAGCTGCTCCTTTCTACTCAAAGTGGGAGCTAGCTCAATAGGTTTGGTGATACTTGACGAACGGGGAATGTGGGGATCGAGGCCGAACAATTGCTGAGACTAGCTCCTTTTTACTAAAAGCCCCACTATGATTTCGCCCCAGTTTCGGTCGACCAGGACTCAAACCCATGACCTCATTATCAGAGTTAGTTGCAACTTGCCCCGTTGAAACGGGGTTTGACACTTGGCAAGTTAGGGTAGTTAGGAGTTAGATTTTGTTAGACTTTTGTTTTTCTTTCTTCTTTGCTTTTTTTTTTCCCTTAGATTTTTTTTTTTTTTTTTTTTCTTGATTAAGGATTTTTTTTTATTTTTTTTTTATTTTTTTTTTTAACGAGTACAAACCTCTTTAATAAACTTATCTTGTTTTATTTGCCCCAAGTTTCGGGCAAATCATTCCCGGGAAGTCTTCGACATCCCGACGCGATTGCAGACCTTCGGACGAGGTCGACCGGACCCTATCATGCATGCGAGCAGGACGTGGTACCGGCGAGCGATCGGAGAACAATGGAGATGCCGTACGGGGAGCAGCGGAGAGGTCGCGTGATGATAGCAGGAGGAGAATGCACTGAGGAAAAGGAGGTGGATCTCGCAGAAAGAAGACGGGGGCTGCGCATGCAAGCAGAGGAGAATGGCGAGATAGAGCGTGAGGAAAGATCGAGAGGGGGTTGAAAGCGCGAAGGAAAAGGATGGCCGCGCGGAAGGAGGTGCGAGGGGAGGTAGCGCAAGCAGGCAAGAACGAAGATGGCGTGCGGGGAGCAGCGGAGAAATTGCGCGATGAAAGCAACGAGATGGCGGCGAGCGGGAGAAAGAGAAGTGCCAGAGGAAGGAGGAGAATGTCGTGACGAAGGAGGAGAAAGGGAATAGACGAAGAGAAGAAGAAGAAGAAGAAGAAGAAGAAGAAGAAGAAGAAGAAGAAGAAGAAGAAGGAGAAAGAGAGAGAAAGGACGAGGGGCGATTTACCTCGCCCCGCAGTTGGTGATGGCGACAGGCCGGACTTAAGGTGCCCATCACAGACGCTCAGCTTCAACACCCTCATCCCGTAGGCTTCAGGGAGAGCAGTTGCGGCTTTGTTGTGGTGTTGCCTTCATATCCGCATTAGCGCTCCATTTGTATTGGGAGGTATCTCGACTTGGAAAAGGACTTCTGCGCTCTTTGCCGATCGATGCCCGACATGTTAGAGTGTGCATTTGAGCCTGTCGAGTCCCCATGATGTTATTTTGGTATGCTGCGCCACGTGGCGGATCGTCTCGATAGGTAAGTTCAATCTCGCAGCAAACTACACAGGACTTCCAACGAGAGGATGAGCAAAATCGAATGAATCTAACTCTAGAATATGGAAGTGTACACAACTACCCGTGTGCGTGTGTGGGTGTGTATGCGTATACACGAGTGTGTGTGTGAGAGAGAGAGAGAAAGAAACGTACCCGATTCACTTGGTGGTCATGCCATTTCACGAATTCGATTATGAAGAACGCACGAACATGGTCGAGTTGTCGACCATCTGCACTGGGTAGTGGCAAACAAGTGTCTAGCGTAGGCAAGCGAATTAACGAATACTCGTTTTCTCTCGTATTCTAATGGTAAGTGCAATTTCACTTGGACACAACATCAAATGGGTTAGTCGGGGGTGAATCTTTCCATATTGTAAAGGAAGACTGATTTCGGGCTTGCACGTTGGGTGAGAGGCAAAGCCAGATCCAGGTAGCGATTGGCTGGCACGAGTAGCAAGGGTTGCACGGGGAGTAGTGCGCTTTTATCAATGGACGGGGTACATCGACGTGGAGAAGAACGAGAGATAGAGGGTGAAGGGAGAAGGAGAAGTAAGGAGAAGAAGAAAATGAAGATGAGGAGGGAGAATCGGGAGGAAAGAAAGGGGGATTGACGCAATTCCACCGATGACATTACGATTTTATCTGGTCTGAAAGATAACTTATATACATTCATTATCATATTATTATTGTTGTTGTTGTTGTTATTATTATTATTATTATCTACATTCATTTCTTTTTATCCTTCCTACAAATGCATTTGCCCCTTCGTATCTCAGTTGCAAGCAGATCGGTTGTGAATGGCGATACCGTGTCGAGTGTTGGGAGGAAGAAAGGGAGGGAGAAAGAGTATACTTACCTGTGAGCGAGCATGCTGCATTGGGGGTTTCGCTGCGGTTAGGTTGTGGGCTACGAAGGTTATCATCCACTGTCTCAAAGGTTTCGCCTGCCTCGGGCGCTGTTGACAGGCGGCGACACAGAGAGGGAGAGAGACATACAGACAGACAGAGAGAAAAAGACAGACCGACAGACAAGCCAATCAGACAGGCAGACACATGGACCGTGACAGACAAACAGAAAGAGACAAAAAGTGACACACAGAGTCACAATGACAGTCACACAAGGACAACCTACACAAGTGACACACCGACATTGTGACACACATAGTCACAATGGCACACACACTCAGATACGGTGGCACAAACACACATTGCACAGTGACACACACTCAGATACACAGTCACACAGATGCAGGGTGGCACAGACACACAGTGCACAGTGACATACACAGTGAAAATACACAGTCGCACTGTGACAGACACATATATACAATGAAACACACAGCCACGGTGACAGACACAGTGTCACATACACGGTGACACAAGATACACAGACACAGTGTCACATATACTGTGACACAAGATACACAGACACAGTGACACAAGATACACAGACACAGTGACACAAGATACACAGACACAGTGTCACGTACACGGTGACACGGATACACAGACAAAGTGATACACATACAGATATACAGTGACACACAGGGAGAGACACATACGCACAGAGAGTGAGACAGAGAGAGGGAAAATGTACCTTGTGTACACTCACGGTGTGCTTTAGTAGTGACATGATTGACATCATGTACATTGGTCTTCAAAATCAAAGTGAGTCTTTCGTGTGAATACGACTGTAGAATGAAATGCAAGTAGTGTAGGTTGGGCGCACAGTGCCAGATAGAGAGGAGCTACGTTGGATACCGTGTTGGTGCAGTCTGAAGGCTTGAACATTGACTCAAGAGTTCATTGTATTGCTCTTATCTGGATGAAATCTCGGTGCATTTGTGCTCTCTGTTTGTACGTGACTACTTGATTTTCCAACTTGGCTTTCAGTATATCATTCTCACTCATACTCCCTGCATATCCATCTTTCAAAATTTATTTATTTATTTTATTTTATTATTTTGTTTTCTTTATCATCGATTATAGTCGTGAGTTGGCCGAAATCGGATATGCCACGGGTAACCAGGTGTTGCACGCGGCCAGTCGAGGAAAGAAGATGTTGTTCGCAACCAATCGAGTGAGTGTATGCGGTGGACCGTGTTGTACTATGTGGTCTGGTCGCGCTTTGGCAATAGCCTTGGCCACGGGAGAGGGAAGGAAGTGAGATGAATAAAGTGTCGGTGCGGGAGCTCTGACCAAGTCCCAATCGAGCCAACTAGTGTTAGGATGAGCGAGGTTGTCCCCATCGCCTCATATATATCCCTGTATCAGGTTGTATGTACTACCCCATAATTATTATGCATGCATCTGTATCTGATTATATGAATCTGCGGTTTCTACTGGACTAAATCGGAGATATGAGAAATGTTATGCATATATGAATAATCGTTTTGAGTGACCTTTTATTTCTTACATTGCAAATGCATGATGGGATGTAGACCCCATGCATGCCGATCTCGTTGTTTGACTGTTGATATAAATTGTGTATGGCTAACTATTTCTTGAAAACATATGGTGAGAACGAGAAGCTCTCGTACGGGCTGTCTCACCGTGTGTGTGTTTATTTTGGGTAGATGAGGCGACAGGAATGTGGACTTCGTGAAGTCATGTCCTGCTTGATAGGATCTTCCAACATTGATGAGGGTTGAGGTTACTACAAAAGTTATGGGATTGCGCAGGGTTATGTATGTTTGGGACTGTTGATTGGCTAACCGAGGATGTATGTTTGTATCCTTGTCGAAGCACTCTGACTAACGTTCATCTTCTCTAAGTTAGACTGACTCAAGTCAAAAGTCGGTTGAAGGTCTTCTGAGAAATACCTAACGAGGTGCGAGTTCCCGTGTGAACTTCCTCATTAGGTGTTTTATCGAGTCATTGGGATGTGGTCCCGTGTGGCCTGCTCGTCCAACTTTAAAACCTTCAATTGACCTAAGACACATGGGTTCTTCTAAAAGGGGTGAACTAGCAAGGGTAATAAGAGGGGTGAGGTCTCGAGAGACCCGCCTTATTACCTGAATTTGCTTTAAGTAAGGAAATGTGGTAATAGGAGGAGCGAGATCTCGTGAGGTCTTCCCTATTACCAACCAACACCAAAGGATGCTGATAGGAGGAGCAAGGTTCCGTGAAACCTGCCCTATCGCAGGCGCATCCTGGCAAAAAAAGGATGGTGATAGGAGAAGCAAGGTTACGTGAAACCTGCCCTATCGTCGACGAATCCTAACAAAAAACGGGATGGTGATAAGAGGAGCAAGGTTCCGTGAGGCCTGCCCTATCACCGACAAATCCTGGCAAAAGAGGATGGTGATAGGAGGAGCAAGGTTCCGTGAGGCCTGCCCTATCGCCGACGAATTCTTGCAAAAGGAGATGGTGATAGGAGGATCAAGGTTCCGTGAGACCTTCCCTATCACCGACAAATCCTAACAAAAGAGGATGGTACTAGGAGGAGTAGATCTCGTGAGATCTACCCTATTACCAAGTGGTGTCGCACAGTGATAAGAGAAGCAAGCCCCGTGCAGTCTGCCTGCCCCGGCGGCCTGGCTGGGCTGGGCCTCTGCCCAGAAGCTTCCAGTAGGCCCCAAGAGGTTGTGCCCCTGTTGCAGTTGTTGGGCCTTGTTTGGTTGGGCCTCCCAACTTTCTTTGTATGAAGTTGCGATTCTGGCCCAGGGCCTGCATTTCAAGAAAAGTCGGGAAGGTCATATAATATCATTGTTGTTCGGCCTATGTTTCCCTCAACCAACTGGCGCATCACAACTGCCTGGCCCCCAACTACAAAATTGACAGCCATAGGCCTCTTGAGATTTGTTAGGTCCGCTTTCACTTAGGGCGCGCATTTGTAATAGGGGCCCCTTAGGCCTGACGAGGATCCAGATCCTCCCATTCCCTCCTCCTTTACTTCGACAGTCCTCTGAGAAGTCTTCTAATCTGCATGCATCTTTCCCTTGAGTTCTCTTTCATAGCCTGCAATCACTTGAGGTGTTGTTCGCAGGAGTTCTTCTCTAGTGAACTACCGGTCTTCGTTGGGATCAAGATGATGTCTGAATCTGACACGATATTGCGTTCTCGACTTGGGAAGGCGGCCTCTGCCCGACGGTTTAGGCACTAGCATCATTCGATGCTCCACGATTCCGTCGATGTCGACTTCACCATCCATGGTTGGGAGCATTGATTGTCTGGAGGGAACATGTGCAGTCTCTGCGAAAGGTGCCAGCTTTGAGGCGTGGAAAACTGGATGTGTGCGTAAGTGAGGTGGGATGGGAATCACATAGGAAGGTTCGTTTATCTGATCCCCAACTATACCTAGGACCTCCCAAAGACCGAAATACTTTGGCATCAATTTGCGAGATATGCCCAGTTCTTGACCCAGTTCAGATGATTTGACCGAGACTCTATCTCCTACCTGAAAGTGAGAGGGCCGTCTATGCTTATTCTCATATGCGACCATCTTGAGATTTTCTAATATGTTCGACCGCCTGCTGCAGCATCTGCTCATACTTGACAGCAAACTCTATGCTACCAAGTGTTGCAGTTAGCTGTTTTTTTAGTAGCAGGACCAAGTGTTGTTCTGGGCTTCCAGCCAAGTTGCAATTGGTTGGGAGTCATACCAGTAGTATTATGCACAACATTGTTATACAGGCTGGTGACGAGAGGTGACTTCTCGTCCCAGTCATCCTGACTTGGCTTAATATAATGTCGAAGCAGGTGTTGTACTACTCGGTTCATCTGTTATATCTGGCCATTTGACTCAGGGTGGTTCCCTGATGTCATTTGCAGCTTGGTGCCCATTTGCTCAGTTGTTGATTGTCACAGTTCGCTGGTAAATCTTACAGCCCTATCACTTACTATAGGTGTAGGGAGTCCGAAATCACGTATCCATTTATCCAGAAACAGTTTGATGACGTAATCAATTTTAGCAGTTTCCGACATAGCGATAAGCCTTGCATACTTGGAAAAGCGCTCCACTATAACGAAGATGTGTCTCTTGCCATCCCTGCTGGTCACAAGAGTATCCATGAAGTCCATGGACACACTCTAACCGGACCTTCAGGAATCGGCAAGGGCTTGAGAAGCCCAAGCGGAGCCTGAGTCCTAGGTTTGTCCCATTGGCAAACCTGGCAGGTTTGAACATATCTCTTGGCATCTTGCATTATAAAAGACCACAAGAATCTTTGCACTAAGTTAGTTGAAGTCTTCTTATAATCGAAATGGTCAGTTGCATCATGACATTCTCCTAAAAACAAACTACGAAGAGACTCTCTATCTGGGACACACAATCTTTTATTCCCTGCCTTCTCAAGAAACAACAAGCCATCTACCATCGTAAATTCGTCAAAACTTACCTTATCTTTCGCTTGAAATTTGCGAATGATCTCAGACATAACTGGATCTTGCTGATAGGCTTCCACCAAGGATCGAGTTACATCATCTGATATACCAAACTCAGTCACTAGTGCTCCCAGATAATCTGCCCTTCATGATAGTGCATCAACCACTTTGTTGTACTCTCCCTTGATTGGGTCAAGTTGATACTCATACATGTCTTGAGTGCCTCAGAGAGTACATGCTATGTCTTGATCCAGCGCAAAGTCTCATGCTCATATCTCAAGTAGATGAATCTGCCTAGGAGATATTGTCTCCAATCGACCAACGCTTTGTAGAGGGCATAGAGCTCACACTCATACGTGGACTTCGCTAACTTCTCAGATGACATCTTCTTACTCATGTACTCGATGGGCCTCAACTTTTTCCCCTCCTTTTGTGCAAGGACCGTACCTATGCTATATTGGTTGATGTCTATGGTCACGACAAAGGGCTGCTCAGGATCTTAAAGTTTGAGGACTTCATAATGTGTTGGAGCATACTTCAATTTCTTGAAGTTTGCTTCACACTCTTCGGTCCGCTCCCAAGGGGTGTCAAGGCGAGTAAGATCTGTTAGTGGGGAAGCTGTAGTACGTCATTTTTTAAAGAACAGACGATAGTAGTCTGTCATCCCCAAAAACGATCGGACCTCAGTAACAGTTCGAGGTCTGGGCTAGTCTCATATGCTGGTCACTTTGGCATCGTCCGACCTTAACCCATCCGCAGAAATTTCATGACCCAAGTACACGATCTTGGTGCGAACAAACTTGCATTTCTCCAAGTTGACCTTGTACTGGTGTTGTCTTAGGAGACCTAACATTGTTCTCAAGTGTTCAGCGTGCTCCTCTACAACCTTTCTAAAGATAAGGATATCGTCGAGGTACACGACGATAAACTTGTCTAAGTAATCATGACACATCTTATTCATTGCGTGCTGGAAAGTTCCAAGGGTATTGCATAGGCCAAAGGGCATCACCACAAACTCGTATAGACCATACCTGGTCTGGAAAGTGGTTTTGTGCTGGTACTTAGGTCTAATGGCAATTTGATGGTATCCGAACTTTAGATCTATCTTAGTAAAGTACCGGCATCCCTGCACTCTATCCAGTACGTCGTCGATGCGGGGTCAGGGTTGTGGGTTCTTTACGATAATGGCATTGAGGCCCCTATAGTCAATGCACATCCTTAAGGTACCTCCCTTCTTAGGAACAAATAGGACAGGAGCATCGTAAGGGGAGGTACTAGGTCGAATTCATCCTGTCTCTGTGAGCTCTTTGAGTTGGCGGCGGAGTTCGTCCAACTCCGCAAGAGACATCCTATAGATCCGTCCTCTAGGTACTTTGCTACCAGGGATGACTTCTATCGCGTGGACAACCTCGCTTTCCACCACACCAGTGGGCTCCTAAAAAATGTCTAAATACTGTGTGACAACTACTTCTATCTCCGGGGGTGATTTTACGACCTTCCCTTTCTCAGAGACAAAGACTAAGTACATGTCTTCCTCGCAATTTTGTTTATAGTAGTTATAGAAGGAAGATGCACACATGCACTCGTAGTTTTTCACTAGACTGCTAGCTTTAAACTTCTGCAGTCTAACGGTTCTACCATTGGGCAACTTGTGGATCATCACCTTTGTATCCCAATCGAATTGAGGTTGTGCAACCTGGAGGTAGTACATGCCTAGTAACATGTCGAATGGCAGCTCGTCACTGACTAGGAATGAAATTTTATGTCTCAATTCCTCTCCTCCATAGGAGAAGGTGCAGACTACGTCCTTGACATAGTCTTGTACAACCATGCGGTGCTTGTTGGCTAACGTTGATACTACAAATCTGCTAAGTCGTTGCACTTGGTCCCATAAGCGCAACTTATCCACACAAGCACGACTGATGAAGTTTCGCGTAAAGCCTATGTCAGCGAAGGCACCCGCTTTGCGGCCACCTACATCAATCTCTACCACGAAATGTTCATCCCTAGGACCTTAACTAATCATCGCCCAAGAGTCTTTGGGGTCCTTCCCTAACCACTCGGTCTGTAGCTCTTTTAGGGACTCAGACACATCTCTCGAATAGAGCATTGGTGGGTCTGAATATGTCTACAAGGCGATGGATGGGTCACTAGCATTGGCCAACAACTGAAGTGAGGAAGGCAATGTTACCACTTCAGCACGAGTAAGAGCGACTAACACTCCTACTGGCCCGAGGTATTTCCCTGCGAAGTGCTCGCAGAAGCACCACCAGGGTTCGAAGGAAAGCCCAACACTGTTGGAGAGGCTACCTTCGTTGTGACCTTCTTGCCTCGGCAAGTTTAGGACATGTGGTCATAATTGCCACAGTTCATACAAGTTCCCCTAGCTACTCGATCTCTCCACACCTCGTAATCTAGACCAAGTTTTATCCATGTGCGTGTTCCTCGGTCGCCCTGACCCTTGGACCGGCCTATCTTCTGCTTCTCGGTCCCCTTAGCCTTCTCTTTAATAGGTGTTACGACTCCCCCATCCGAAGTCTCACTGGCTCCATCATGCTCTGTGTCTTCCCCATAGTCTGGGAAATCGCCAATCTCAGTCGCCCGATCATCATGGTCGACGAACATGAGTTGGCCTTTCCTCTTCCAGTCTTTTGGGGAAGTCTCTTCTTCCTACCATCTGATTGACCTGGATGCGCGGACCCAAGCTTAGCCTCTATATCTAAGGCTTTCTTGTTGAACGTAGCGAAGCTATGTACGTCGATGTTGGCCTCATCCACCAGTTTATTTTTGCTGTAGGCAGGCATCTCAAATAATTTGCGAGGAGCACCTGCGGGTCGTAGCGTACACCAAGTACTACGATCAGACGTTCTACGACATTTATGACCTCACGTACAGTCCGGTATCTTTCGGAACAGAGACTGTTGATCGCGTCAGTGGCCTTCTGAGCCCCTTGAGGGTCATGCCCCCTGTTGTACACAGTCCGTACGAAGTTTTCCAACGTCCTGGGCCCAGGCATCGAAGTTCAGACCATAGCCCTGCTGCTGCACTAACCCGTTTAACTATCGTGTTGTCGATCCCTCTAAAAAGGAGGCAACGACTATAACTTCCTGCTCTGGCCTGGTGAGCTTGTGCCTCACATAGGTAGGCACAATCCTCACCCAGGTATCCAGGTCCTCATCCTTCTTCTTGTCACCAGAGGAGGGTTTAGGACTCAGCAAGGGAATCTTGGGCATCCACTGCATGGGTTGGATTTGCCCAGGTGATTGCTGCATAGGCACTGAGTTAGGTTGTTGCGTGCTAACCTGAGCCTATCCTGACGATGACACTGTAGCTTCCACCGTCGTTGATGGTATTGAAGAAACTCTACGGACCAGACCACTAGTTGGTACTAAACCACCTGGAGGGGGCATGCCAAACATAGGTGAGAAAGAGGGCCCTACCGACGACGGCGTCACTAAGGGACCCACAACCAAAGGGGGAGCTACCTCATCACTGGACGAGGAGCCTGCAATGCAACCAAAATCCGGTTCTGGCCAGCCACCAGTTCAGCCAGCACTTCCTGCTGCACAACATGTGCTTCTGCCACGCAAAGGAGCGAATTACGCAACGCTTGCAACACAGAATCAAGTATTGACTCGTCTAGTGCCTATAATCTGCTTAGCTCATGTCTCCTGGTCCCTAGTCGAGCTTTTCTCAATATAGCTCTTTGTCTCCTCTCTGCTGCCTCTCTCAACTGTCACTGCGACTTGTCATGAAGTTCTTCTGCTTGGAGGATTTCATAATCCTCCGGTATGAGTTGAGTTTGTTGGCTGACTTGCGAGCCAACGGTTTGACTAACAGTACCTTGTGAGATACCCTGACTGACACCTGACAAAGAGGCCTGGGACCAGGCCTGCAACACCGTAGAGGAAGTAGCCACTACGGCCTCTAAGCTGGTTGTCGCTGACCTAACCCTCCTTAATGCCGCCCTCTGCCTGACTTCCCTCTGCAGCCTCCTTTCCTCTCCTGGTCCTAACTCCGGGAAAGTGATTGGTCGACTGAGAGCAGTTCTACGGGTAACTCTAAGAGGTTTCACTAATCGTTCCTCCTCCTCACTACAGCCTGCATCACTCATGAGCTACAGTGTGTGTGATCTAAACTAGAATCCACATTGAATCCTACCTCAGCATGACACCCAACCCAGTATGATTTTCTACTAGTTTCGGTCAGCCTGGAGAGTAGTCAAGTGGTAAACAACAACTAGTGTCAGATCCTACAGGTAATACTAATTTTATTTTTAGATTACTCTGGAACAGAATGCATGCAGCAAAGAATACTAACTAAGTTGTCAGTCAAGCCCGTAACAACTAAATAATCAAAAATAAAATACCGTCACCTGCAGAGATGCATGCTGGATGAAATATTTTCTAATTAATTTATCTGCGAACAGTTACCGGAATCCCCCCTCTCCCTGTATCCTTCTTGAGTGGTCACTTTGTGTCGACGCCCTGAGCATCTGGTTGAGCGGTGTGTCTGAAGGTGTGCAATCCGGCCCACCCCTGTGCCCTAAGTCTATGCTGAACCTGCCAGCCCCTGCACGTTGTTTACCCTCGCATGCAACGAGCCTTACTTTCGGTTTGATCTGGCTGATCAAGAGGCAGTTCAAGGACAGTCCTCAAAGTCCTCAGTAACTATTTAACGTCGCAGACAGGATGACGATCACAGTCAAGGTTCAACACCGGAACCTGCCAAAAATATTTATAGACGGTCGGGTGAGCGTCTCTCAAAGGGCTGGCATGCCCTGCATGACCTCTATTGCGCAGCAGCAGAACCCAGGACTTGCGACGAAGCTTGCGTGTACTAGCGGGTTGGCATGCTGACCGTCACCCGAGTGCTTCGTCCAGGGCCCTTCAGAGGCTTCGCCCGTCTTCCACCAGCTTGCTTCCCAGGAAGAATGTCGACTCTCAAGGTTGAGCGCTCGCAACACCTCACATTGAGAGGACTCTCAAGACAGAACTCACTTCCTCACGGTAAGAAGTAATGAAGAAGGAAGAGAGCAACGCACCTCATAATGCTGCCCCCAACCACAGATTTCTCACCGGCAACCTGACATGCATTTATGATGACCGGTCTTTGCCTCGACACAACAACCAGCAGAGTGTAGTTCCACCTCGGCTTAAATGCCACATCAGCGAGCTCTCATCATCCAGCGCACACCCCTAATGTCACCACATAGATTCCTGGTGCGCCCACACGACCCTGGGCCGTCAATCATTCAACGCCCAAGCCTTATCACTGCCCCACACCTCATGCGAAGCACTGAACAGCTATTGCGAAGAACCAATGAAGCGCAGTTCGAACCAGCTCTGATACCAAATTGCAAGGAAAATGAGCAATAGCGAGATGACAATATCCAGATTGCACAATCACATTGAAAGCCAGAGAGTATCACAGTGTCCAGAAAGCAGCATTGCACCAACATAACCCCATTGGAGAATAGTAACACTGAAAACCAAATGTCGACGAGATCTTGCTCTCGCCACCACCAACATAAGTGTCCAGGCCCTTCTCCCTACTTGGCGCTCCGCGCCCAGCCTACTTCCTACACAGCTACTGTCTGCCTACTGATTGACAATGCAACTGTTGAAGTCAGCAGCCCACAATGCAGGCCATCGCCAATACCAGGTATGTGCCCTCACATCATCATCATCATCATCATCCTTCTCTCTCTCCCTCGACTTACACCCACGTCTTCCCTCTGTACACCCGAAGACCACCTCTGCACCTCACTGTAGTCCAAGCCCCAGCCAGCTATGGAGGCTGGGCTATGGTGCTGCCCTCAGCAGCGCCCTGCTTCCTGCACGACCGCAAGCGCGCAGCATCTTGCCCTTAGCGCACAGCAGCCCGCGAGCAATTGCTCCAGCAGCGCTGCCGCATCATCTGGCAAGTGCCTGAATGAGTCTCCAGGCAGCAAGCTCTTTCCTATATGGAAAGAGTCTGCCTGCCCCGGCGGCCTGGCTGGGCTGGGCCTCTGCCCAGAAGCTTCCGTTAGGCCCCAGGAGGCTGTGCCTCTGTTGGAGCTGCTGGGCCTCGTTCGGTTGGGCCTCCCAACTGTCTGAGTATGAAGCTGCGATTCTGGCCCAGGGCCTGCATTTCAGGAAAGGCCTGGAAGGCCGGGGAATATCTTTGCTGCTCGGCCTCTGTTGCCCTCAACCAACTGGCGCGTCACAACTGCCTGGACCCCAAATTACGAAATTGACAGCAATGGGCCTCTAGAGATTTGTTAGGCCCCCCTTCACTTAGGGCGGGCACATCTGTAACAGGGGCCCCTTAGGCCTGCCGAGGACCCAGATCCTCACAAAAATGTCCTCTTTAAACTTTTATTCTACTATAATAAATATCTTCTAATTAAGATTAGATTAACCTAATAATGATTGAAACTACTTACAATAAAATGATAGTCGGATGAAAATATTTCAGAAACTCATCCAGATTTTCAACCCCTTTTTAGATTGCAGTTCAAACAAGAAGGGATACCACATTTTTGGAAAGAAAATTTTCAAGGAAGTCATAAAATTTAAAAGTGGAATCAATGTCCTAATTTATGCACCTCCCCATTAGAGCAAGTTATTAAAGCATGACTCATTTCGGGAATTCAAAGATTGGGCTTCTTAGTAACAAGACCGAACCCTAGGCCTTTTTTTTTTTTTTTTTTTTTTTTTTTTTTTTTATTTGAAACACGCCCCCACCAGTGTTAGTGCTGCTGATAGGCCTAGCTCTAGCCTTCAGGAAAAAATAAAAGGGTCAGGCGATACATGGATGATGATGGATATTTTTGCAAAATAGTAGAAGAGTCTGTGAGCTACTACAAACTAGGTCACCAAAGTTTCTCAAGCCCCAGCAGCATTGAATGGGAACATTGAGGAAGGCAAGGATGACAGAATATAAAGAATATGTATTGCCCTACAATCACCATCGACGACGTAGAAGTGGACGTAGCCAAAAGGGCTCAAAATACTATGAATAGAGAGCACTTCAAGGTGACTCAGAGAATCAGCATTTTGGACTACTCAACCAAGAGAGGCCACAACCGAAGGATGAGAACGAGGGCAAAAGTGAGAGGAGCACGGGGAAACAAACCCAGAAAGAATTCAAGATATTAACCGGTTTCAAATCTTCTCGATCGGGCTGGGAAGACTATGGAGTATGCAGTGATTGATCATCCACCCGACACTGCCATTCAATGTTGGAATGGCTGAACAAGTGAAGAAGTGGAGAGCGAAGAAGCCGATTAAGGGAGTTTTGTGACATTGCTCGGAAGGCAAAACAGAAAACCTGGAGCATCGCCTTTTAGACTGTCCAAAGGCCAGGAGACTGGGGAAGGGAACAAGGCAACTCTGGCAAACAGCTTCCAGCAAACCGATGCCGAATGACCCGCCTCTCGTCTAACTGGGTTCCACCTCCCCAAGACTCGTTGTCTTTTGAGAAAGATTCTTTTCCAAGAAATTAACACAATACAAAGTATGAGCGAGATTGTTTTCCGACAAATTAACACGATACAACCTATAAGTGATCTGGACGAGTAGGTGTCAGGGAACTATTGAACGGAAAGGAATCGCTAAGAGAGAGGTGGAAGAGGCCACGATGGATGTTGGAGATGGAATGCGCAGCAGAATGGTATAGTGTGCGGAAGAGACTGAAGGACACTCCTGACAAAGCAAACGAAAATTAAGAATCTCCCACCGGAACATACCGCGCGGAGGAAAGATGGCAGAAGTCGAGGGACATAAATTGAAGTTCAAATGGTGGAACGAGGGAAGCAGCCAGGACCGCCGAAGGACAGGGGAAGCTAGAAGTGCAATGGAAACTTCTAAGTTTTCTGTTGGAAGCCACTATCCCGGCTGGGGCATACGGGAGCAGACAAAACTATGAGAACCAGCTTTCATAGTTTTTTTTCTGGCATTCGCAAAACAGCAGGGTGAGACAAAATTCTACCACTTTTTTTGCAGGAATGTTTTTCTTTAATGAACAGAGTAGACAGGGGGCAGGGTACGCCTGAGTTCTTCTTGCGTGGTTACATTGTTCTAAAGACGAAGCCGGGTAATGGCCCCGGTATCTCATGTTCAGTGTACTGATTCAACGCGTGGAACTTGGCCCCTGGGCAGGGCTTTCTGTGCTTATAGTTGTTCCTTTTTTTTCCTGTTTAGCATCCCTCATGAAATTATACAGATAATAATAATGATGATGACGATGATGATGATGATGATGATGATGATGATGATGTTCATCTGAACTGCATGAGCAAGCTCTGGCCTCACTTCTACCAACCCTACTGCATGAGCAAGCTCTGGCCTCACTTCTACCAACCCTACTGCATGAGCAAGCTCTGGCCTCACTTCTACCAACCCTAC
>BFEA01000063.1:4047844-4070576 GCA_003427395.1 Chara braunii
CCGTCTGCTCGTGTCTGCAGTTTCGCACCTAAGAAGGTGCACGAGCCATCTGCCGCAGTGGTCTCCTTCCATTCAAGACCATAATGGGCTGATGATGGTGGCAGACAATCAAAGGTAAGAACATCATCAATGAACCGATATGTAAAAGCATATCGGCGAGCAGCAGAGGGATCCACACGCTGCAGGTTGTCCACGTACTGCGCCTCATCCCAATAGAGTGTAAGATTGGCAATCTCAGGACCAGCGTTCGTACCCATAGGGATACCGACATCTTGATGATATATGTCAATAAATCATTGCAAAAAGGTATCACGATTCGAGTTTGGTTCTTGGCTTCCCCTCATCCTCTCCCCCCCCCACCCCCGCCCCCTCCCAAAAAAAAAACTCTCCAATTACATTCATTCCGCAGATAGATCCCCCACAGAATGGTTCAGAACTCGGGGGGGGGCGGGAAGGAAGCAAAAAAAAAAAGAAAAAAAAAAGAAAGTGGTTCAGAACGTACTAGAAAGTTGTTGAGAACGCAAATTTATTATTATTAATTTATTTATTTTTATCTGCAGAACGCAATTGCCATCATGATAGTCCTTTTTTTTTTTTTCTTTTTTTTTTAATGATAGTCCTTTTTATTTCCGGAATATTTCTAAATTTTAATGGGTTTTCTTCGCTCATTTTGTCTAGGGAAAGGACATAAATAGTCCTTCACGTTCAGAAAGCACAAAGCTTGGTAGGCCTGCAACAAGAATGCACCTGGGCATCAGGACATCCAGGTGCATTCTGACTAAGCTCACTTTGTCCCTTCCCCAACCCCGAAAAACGGGATATCCGTTGCACCGCTCGCCATCCGCCGACATGTTGAATGAATACAAGGAGTTTGTCCACATGCATTCAAAACCTTGGCAGACGGCTGCTCGGATTTTGAGAATGAAAATATATATTTTTCGAAAAAATGACAAGAGGCCAATCACGGGCATTTCGAACACGTGTTTTCGATTTCGCAATCCGACACTTTCGACCTATTTTAACTCATTCAATGCCAATGAATAAGACACAAAGCCAATGAATAAGACACACAGTGAGATTATTCAAAAAGAAAACAGAAGACACACAGTGAGATTATTCAAAAAGAAAACAGAAAAAAAAAAAGACTGTGTGAGTAAGGAAGGAGAGATGGAGGACGACGAAAGAAAAAAGAAGAAGAAGAAGAAGAAGAAGAAGAAGAAGAAGAAGAAGAAGAAGATGATGAGGAAGATAAGAAAATCTGCCCGAGCGCATCAGCTCGTAGTAGACGTAGAACCAACGAGCCTACCGTCTTGACGCGAATAGAACGCCCGGTCATTATAGCTGCATTTGGCCCAACTTTCAGTCCAGATGGAGCGATAATGACCGGGCGTTCTATTCGGGTTCGGGTGATGACGGTAGCTCAGTCGGTACACACCCTTGAATTGTTGAATTACAGACCCAAGTTCGAATCCAGATGGACGTTGATGAATGTTTTTTTTTTTTTTTTTTTTTTTTTTTTGATGAATGCAATGCAATGACATAGTAATTCCAACCTACCGTCTATGCCTCGAATACAACGTACGGTCATTAAAGCTGTATCTAGACTGAAAGATGCCTCAAATACACAGCTATAATGACCGAATACGTTGTTTTCGGGGGAAATAAGGTAGCCCGAGGCGGTCAGCTCGATGATGATATCTCAACACCGTCTCCCATTTTTCAAAAACACGAAAGACGGAAGTAGGCGTAGAACCGCCATAGCCGTGAAGCTCCGTGAAGCTCATCTTCACCAGGCGATGACACGTGGACGTACGTGGACGGGATTTTTTTTTTTTTTTTTTTTTTTTTTTTTTGGTTTGGACGAATACTGACGTGACACGACGCGGCTTATTTTTCCGAAAATGTGTGTGTTGGGAAGCATCTTGGTCGTGGCCCCCAATATCGACATCGGTCATGACAGGCTCTCATTATTTGGGATGAATTTTTGGGATGAATTTTTGGGATGAATTTTGGGATGAATTTTTTGACAATCCATCGGTCGTGATCGCTCTTCTTCTGATCTGCTGCTACCTTACCCCCTTCATCAAGTCGTGGGGGTCACAACCCCTCCCTCCCTCCCTCCCTCCCTCCCTCCCTCCTCAACTGGCATCCACATCTAATTCCTTTTCTTTTTTTTCTTTTTTCCCGCACATCTAATTCCCTTTCCTCCTCCTATCTTATTCCAGCGCGCTTCCAACGAGCCCGCCTCATCTCTTAACCTAATCAAATTTGATTAGGTCCCCCCTCTACCCCACCAACCCGTCCGTCCCCCGCCCCCCTGATTCCTCTGCTTTCTCTTCCTTGCCTCCCTCCCTGACCACCTACCTCCCAACCTCCCCCCTATCGTTTTAGGCCCTCGCCACACCACCATCGAAAAGAAAAAAGCACGAGCGCATCTTCCTAAAAAAGCGGCGAGATGCGTACGTTGCTATTCATAAGAACGGGTGCATCTTGCCACTTTCTGCGGGAACATGCACTCTTCTTCTTCTTCTTCTTCTTCTTCTTCTTCTTCTGTTATTTCCTCTTCATTCCACTATTCCACTATTCTTCTTGTTCTTCTTCTTCTCTTGACACTCAGTAAGACGGGAGGGTAGACCGTGGGGCCGCAAGGCGGGGTCATGAGGTTAGCCCCCTGAGGATGATCGGAGCGCAACCGATCGAAACGCGTCGAGGAATGTGCGCGAGAGCTGAGACGAGTTTGCGCGGCTTTGTAATGAAGAACTTATCTTTCGATGCGTGTACGAAAGGCGGTTGGCCACTGTTTTCCACTATTTCCACTCTTCTTCTTCTACTTCTTCAGTCCACTTAGACGTTTGGTTGAGTGTTTGCCTCTTGACGTGGAGGTCACGTGTTCGATCCTTCGATCGGTGCGGACGGACAGATTGCTGTCTGGAGTAAGTTTCACTTCTTCTTCTTCTTCTTCTTCTTCTTCTTCTTCTTCTTCTTCTTCTTCTTCTTCTTCTTCTTCTTCTACTATTATTTCTTCTTCTGTTATTTCCTCTACCTTCTTCTTCTTCTTCTGTTATTTCCTCTACCTTCTTCTTCTTTTTCTGTTATTTCCTCTCCGCAAGACAGTTGGCCCCTGTTTTCACTCTTCTTCGTCGTCGTCTTCTTCTTCTTCTTCTTCTTCTTCTTCTTCTTCTTCTTCTTCTTCTTCTTCTCTTTCTTCTTCTTCTTCTTCTTTTTCTTCTTCTTCTTCTTCGCCTTCTGGGCAAAACGCGTCGGGGAAACTGCGATGAACTTTCATACTGAGAACTGTACAGGCGGCGACGTAATGCAAATCTGTCTGTCGATGCTTGTACGAGAAGCAGTCTATGGCCACTGTTTTCTAACGATCTTTTCACTATTCTCCTTCTTCTTCCCTCTCCGATCCCTCTGCGACAGGGAACGATCACCCCCCCCCCCCCCCCCCCTCTCGCGCCCCATCCCTGACTCGAACTTTCTTCTTTCGTCCCCGTCATCCTTGTCGTCCTTGGCTTTCCTACGGCCTTGTCCGAACGCGCAGCCCACGCCGGAGCCCACAACCCCCGCGACTTCCCCCACCCTTTCCTGACCCTTCGTTTGCCTGTCTCCTTCTCCGTCTTCTGCGCCCTCTTCAAGTTTCCTTCTTTCTCAGCACTTCGGTTCCCAACTTTCTTTGTTCTCGTCCTTCTCCCGCCTGCCACACGTACACAAGGGAGACGTGCTGGAACAGACAGAAGAAGAGGCGAGCTTTCAAAGAAGAAACGTAAGAGCAGGCAATCACACATGCACAGGAACGACACAGGACTTGACATCTAACTCACCTTTCAAATGTCCCAAGCATTCTTCTCTCTCTCTCTCTCTCTCTCTCTCTCTCTCTCTCTCTCCCTTGCGCCGCGCGCGCGCCCCCTCGTGCCCCTTCCTCTCCGATGTCGGACACTCCCGTGTTGCGGGCACGTGTGTATGCGTTCGCGTGTCCGTGGCTGAGTGGATGGTGAGTGGCGGTACTGACTGCTGTGGGGTAGTGGCAGGCCGCATCCAGCGGGGCGCGCGGTAATTGTCGTTGACCCCTTTTCTTTTGTGGGGGGGGGGGGCCGGGGGGCGCACTTAGTACCAACGGACTACCCCAGAGCGGTATGACCAACACGGGTATGAGTGTGACCGTGAGTGGGTTGTGTGTGGGAAAGTCCATGTGCCTCGCTGCACTACTCTAGACTCTCGAAATATTTCGAGAGTTCGACTAGCATTGTCAGAGAGGCGAGACATCCTTGAAACCCATAGAATTAGGACGCGGTGTAGCGACGACGCTGAAAACCGAAAAATTTTCCAAGGACTTCATCCTAATTCGTGAGGATTTTCCAAGGAGGGTCTAACGAGGCCCTTAGAGCATACTCACACTAGGTCTTCAAACTCGCAAGGACTCAATATGGCCGCTCATTTTGTGCTTTTGCTATTTTGAAGGCCTAGTGTGAGTGTGCCCAGCTATGAAGTCCGAGCCTCGCTCGAACTACGGGTTGTTCACTTCCCAGGCCTAGTCCAAGAAGAAAATGGTAGAAAATAGAAAGAAAAAAAAAAATAGAAAAAATAGAAAGGCACGAACTACAGGTTGTTCACTTCCTAGACCTAGTGCAAGAAGAAAACGGGAGAAATATGCGGAGTTCGAATGCAGATGGATTAGATGAACAAAACGTTGGCCAGGGGCAGGGGCCCGGGGGAGCTACCGCCAGTGCCACAACACTCGGACCTAGCACAAGCCCCTGGTAACGGGTGTTGTTCTTGACTGCAGCGACTACCACCATGACAACGATTCGGCTGGTGAGGTAGCGATGTCCAATCGCCTTATCGTTGGAACGTACTCATTGGCTATGGTAGTATGGTGTCTCCTCACCGGGTTCTCGCCAGGTCCTTCCCACTGGTTATGAAGAAAGCATATTAGCTTTCAAGAGAATCAAACAGTGGCTCCTCTTCGAGCAACAGTCTCTATGTTGCATTGATCAATCACATCTAGGTACCTACCAATCGAAGGTGTCAAATTAGGGTTCTTCTTGTTCGAAGTAATAATTACTTGTACAATAGTGGGGTTAACCATCTATCGTTGTGATCACTATGGAGGAAGAGGTTGAAGATAGAGGTGCCAGATCCTCGCCGCCAACTCCCGTAGACCTGGGAGAAGATAATGATCGTATTCGTGATCTGATAAGGATGTGCTATGACGAGGGAATTATGCCCTCAAACATTGACCCAAGTGAGATGACGGTGAATGGGCGAGAAGGTTAATTGGCTAAAGGAGCATAAGGTAACAATTATTTTTAGAGCAGGGGCACGATTCGTATCAAACCGAATGTTTGGAGACGCACTGCAGCCTCAACCGAGCTTTATTGTCCCTTCATGCACCCACCAATACCAGATGTCGCTGCACCCATGAATTTTCAAGCACTATATCATCAAGTCCAACAATTGAAACGGAGCTCGGCCTATTATCATATGACATGCCGCCAAGAATAAGCTTCAGCACAGCTGGATTAGGCGCACCAGATGCTGACTCACCACGCACTCCAAGTGCACCAGGAATTGGCCAGCCTTCCCCTAACCATGCTGGTTCCGGGGCCCCACTAGGCATGGTGGGCAGAGCCAAGGTCCATGGGCGATTCCAGCCGATTCAGCCACCTCACATGAAATGCAACGCTCTCAAATGCAACAAGTCCAAGACACACAGACAATCACATGAGAAATCATCGACTACCACTGCAAAAAGGAGGCGCTTCTTCTTCAAGAAATGTCAGTCATGACAAACAACACAGATTATCAAGGAAAGGGAGTGCTTCCTCAATCTTGAGAGCAGAGCACTCATGTGGATCTCCTCCTGTCTTTGAACATTCGTTCGAACACGATATGGGCACACCAGGCAGCAAAACGAGAAGGCGCTGTATTGCAGTGACCTTAGCAAGAGGTTGATCTCAAGATATGAAAGTCAAGGTCCTCCCACTTTTTTGTATGGCTGTAAGAAACAACTTCTGGTTTGTTGCCTTCAATTTACCAAATCGTATCATGTCGATGGTAAGTTTACCCTCTCGTGATTTGATAAGAACATCTTGACAAATTTGTTCTTCGAATGATTCCCGATGAGATTATGGTCAGACTGTTGATTGACCATCCTAACCAGAGAGGGAAGAAGATTAGTTATTTTCCCCCACTTGGATCTCCGTTTTCTGGAAGGCCAATTGGAAAATCAGGAATCAGAAGGTTTGCATCTCCTTCCTATCTCGTGACTAACCGAAAAACGCAAACAGAAAATGTCTCAAATCCAAATCCCTTCACTCTGCTCACCGGAATGTCTCCAAGAAACGAACATTCGCCTAGTATACAGAGAAGAAAGTTGTCAACGCTCTAACCTACTAGAGTCATGGCAATCCCTTGCCTCAAATCCTGCTCTTGCTTCCTATGGTATCCAATCTGGTGGGGGAGAGAAGGTAAGAAATGAATAAGTTAAGAATGGTAACATTGAACGTTAGAAGGTTTGGGGACTCAACAGGTAAACACAAGAAAGACCGATTGAAATCTTGGGTTCATGAAAACAAGATCTACATGTCTTCAAAAAACTAAACTCTGTGAAGATAAGATAAACTCGTTAGGCTCATGGTGGGATGAACGTCAAATTTGGTTCCTTGCAATGGGATCGCGAGATGGGGTTGCACTCTTAATCCATAGAGACCAGGACTTTGATTGATTATTATGAAGACCTTTGAGGCATGTGGGCATGAGCGAAATTTGCGTTAGGAGAAGCGGAATGGCTAGTGATCTCTATTTATGCTTCGGTGGACCAACGAGATAGGATTATATTTTTCGATAAACTACCGAGTTTTATTCCAGACTGCGAAATGACTATAGCCGCTGGTGACTGGAATATATCACTGGATACAAATTGGACCGATAGCAACTCCGGTGAAACTTGCGATGACAAAGCATTAATATCCTTGATGAGCGTGTTGGGACTAATCAACCCTTATCGATTATCTCATCAAGAAAACCCAGGTGTTATATGATTTTTCAACAACAGAAAGAGAATCCGGGTAATAATGCGTCGATTAGATTTCATGCTGATTTCTAAGGTATTATGGAATGACGTTCTAACAATAGATGTTTCTAATAAATCGATGTCAGATTTTTAACCAATCAGCCTTGAACTGCAGACTTCCGAACAGTCCAGAGATAGGGGTTTGTTCCGATTCAATACTCGAAACCTGAAAATCCCGGAACAAGTGGAGTGGATGAATCGATTCTAGATTAGCTGAGAATTTGGTCGCTCAAATTTCTAGACACTCGATCACTACTGGAACTGAGGGTTTATAATCTTCTTGAACTTGCTAAATGTGTTCTCTCGAATTATTGTTGGTGCTATAAACGGACACGGAAATTTTTTTTGTACTACGATTAGATATGTTGAGGAGCGCATGCGCCTCAATCGAGCATCTAATATGTTGTGGGGTAAAATCCGAGTGAAACTTATACTAGAATGAGAAAAATTGCAG
Organism: Chara braunii; assembly: GCA_003427395.1. Lineage (NCBI taxonomy): Eukaryota > Viridiplantae > Streptophyta > Charophyceae > Charales > Characeae > Chara > Chara braunii. The sequence goes on from BFEA01000063.1 coordinate 4,055,374, forward strand.
GTTGAAAGTTCAAAAGTCTGGTCTGAAAGATTGAGAGTCAAGAGTATAGCGGTATATGCCCGTATGATTAAATAATCGTTTCAAAAGTTACTTCGGGGAAGATTTGCGGTTCCTATGAAAGAACTCCCGCACTCGTACGACTCGGATGCCCCAATAGCAAAAGAGTTCACCTTGCTGTGTGAATATACAACAGTTTATTATAATGATATTCTAACATCGAGAATGCACTGTGCAAATATAACGGAATAACTATATCTTGACAATGATCATTGGAACAATACCACAGTTGAAATGTTTTTTTTGGGCATAACGAATCTAGACCGACCCATCACAACTTGCGAGGCATATGAGAAAGACAATGTCTAAAGGCCCGGAGACGATGGTCTCCCAGTGAAACTTTACTTGAGTAGCTGAGCTGAAGTAGGTGATTGATTGGTGAAAATCTACTATGGAGTCCTTACAGGGGAGAAGCTGACAGCCAATATGCGTCATGGTATCATTTATGTGCTCTTTAAAAAAGGGGACCGCTTGAACATTCGAAATTCTCGACAAATAACCGTCTTAAACATGTCATATAAACTACTGTGACTGACCAAGATCCTGACCATAAGATTTGGTTCTTATTTACCTGATTTGGTTCAATGTGATAAAGCTGTTTTTGCTAGTGGCTTCTCTATCTTTGATAATATTGTAACTGCAATTGAAACCTTTAAAATTGTACACAAAGACTCTCTGAATGTGGCAGTGTTATTAATGGATTTAGAAAAAACATATGACCCGGTCAATTGGTCATATGTTTAACAATGCTGAATGTTATGAGATTTGGTAAGAGTTTTTCCAAATTGGTCAATGCTATGTATACATGGCCAACTGCAGCAGTATTAGCAAGCAGTCGGTTGTCGAAGTCCTTTGCTCTTACACGTTGGTTGAGGCAGGGATGCCCGCTCGCTCCCTTGATATTTGCAATCCAAATGAAAGTTTTTCTCAACAATATTAGAGTTCACATTGAAATTAGAGGCTTGATTGCAGGCCCAACTACAAAATAAAGTAAAAGTGTTGGCTGATAATTTCTTTAGTCTCAGACAATTTTATCTAATCACTTAGTAACTCAAAACACAAGTTGGATGTCTATTCCCACTTATCTGAAGCATTCGTTAACAGACACATGTCGGTTTTCTTTCTTCCTGCCGAATTTTCACTGGTGGTGCAGTGGGGTATGAAAGGATCAATTAACAACAGCCTTACCGGTTCTTAGGAGTTCAAATGTCCTTTTTGTTTTGTCAAGGAGCTTAAGATAACCTTTTGCTTCAAAAATTCACGTATAGACTTGCTACCTAGGGCAAGGTTCCACACCTTTCGCTCTTCGGTCAAGCTATGGTCATTAATGAATCCTTGTTTGCCTTAATGTGGTTCGTGGGGACAGTGAGAGCCTTTGAATCCTTATTTGCCTTAATATGGTTCGTGGGGACAGTGAGAGCCTTTGGACAACAATTGTATTTCTTGATTCAATGATGTGCGGCTAAATTTTTGTGGAAATCTAATGCAGGTGATGAATTTTTTTTTATGACTAACGTAACATATGATTTTTTTTGCCTGCCTAGATCAAAGGGCGGGTTAAGCCGAAGAATGATAGGATGCTAATAAGATGATTAATCAAAGTTTGCATACACCATCCATCGGTGTACTGGGTCTATTTAGAATAGTACATTCTTGCCTCAGAGTGACATTTAACCAGGCAAAAAGACGACTGGACATGTCGATTACTTTATTCCTATCAACGTCGTTATATCATATTTTTATTTTGGAATGTCATTGTAAAAGCCTGAAAAACACTAAGACCACATTTTTGGGTCGAACCGACCACAAAAGCAGAAATCATGGTATAACCGTTGTTTGAAAACCCCATATTTGAAGCGTAGATGGTGATTGTTTTAAAGTTGATACGTCCTCGCAGCGCTTTGATCGCTCTTGGATAAAAAAAAAACTCCTTAGAATTCTCGATATTAGTGATGAATTTTTTGACAGTTAGATCTCCGATGAAGATCTTAGGACAAAATTGAGAAGACATATATCTAAAGAAAGGAAGCGCATGCTCATCGAGGCAATCAATTATGCTTAGAAGTGGTAACTTAGGCCGAAAGCAGTTGATCCACCTGAATTATGATTTATTTGCATTAACACTGACTCAGCCTGACTTTAAAAATTGTTTTTTATCCATTCTGATGGTAAAAGGGTTTTCCAATACTTGAAGATTGGTGATTCTCACATGCTTCAACAAGTTGAGGCAGATGCCCAACGCCCAACGAACTCTCAACTTACCCAAATATGAGTTATAGAGCAAACGTTTGTAAGTGGAAAAACTACATACTCTCTGGTCTCGAATGATCTACCGATATGAAAGTTCAAAATAAACCCGAAAATGTGGAAATGGAGGGCTCAAGGTCCGGCAGGTCAAAACTTACCTCTCATGCTGTATACTTAGAGAATAAGGTATAAATTAATATTATCATGTAAAGACTCATTGATAATAGCGGTCACAAGATGACATTCACTGTTCCTTTTGGACCCATATATGACTGGTCTTCTGTTGAAAAGATGTTGGGTGCAATTGAAACATATCCCTCGCAGTGACAAGCAGCAATATTGTGGCTACTTTCGATGGCGGTTACTCCCTTTGCAGTGTGGTTAGCGGAGCATAATCTCGTGATCGATCTTAAATGCACCGGGTGCGAATTGACATTTGAATCTACAGTCCACTTCAAGTTATTGCGGGACTATCCCAAGTCCATTAAGATTTCGAATTGGTGGAAAAATCAGTTAGGAAAAATATCAGACCTAATTTTTTCATGGGATAAATAATGGGTTCTTTTGGAGGGTATCCCAACAGACTTGAAAGTGGATGAGGATTGGGGTTACATTGACCAAGTGGCGAGAGCCGCAATCATGTCAACAATCTAGCAGGGGTGCAATGATCAGATCTTCAAAGGTAAGGAATGAACCAATAACCAAATAAGAAATGGAGTAAAACAGTACTTGAGGAGGGCAATTTAGGGAGAATGGCGTTGAAAGGTGACGACGACTGACAACACATTAAACGGTCAACGATGGTTTCAAAAAACAGGGGGAGGGATCGTTTGCGGAGGGAGTGCAATTAACAATTTCTGGGTGGACGAGCTTTATATTGCCGCAATAAACGATCTGTAACATTGGGTGTAGCAGTAGTATGTAGAGGGGGGTAGATTACGTAGAGGCTTAGAAAATTGGTGGAGGTATTGCAATTTAAATTAGCACGTGCTAACGTTTGGGAACGCATTTTGATTAAAGGGTGTTGCCATACAGGTAATTAGTTTAGGCGTAGCTCTATTAGGCCATTGTGCAACTGTAGAGGTCTTTGTAGTCATTGTCGAATATCAGAGAAATAAATTGTTCTATGAGAACCCTTTGGGACAACTTCATTTTCTTCCTATTCTTGATGGACCAAGTAAGTATATTTCTAATGACTTCATGAGTCTCTCCAAGAGTAGGAATGAGAATAGTCAAGTCATGATCATCGTCAATAAATTTTATGAGTATGCAATGTTCATTACTCGACCCACTGAAGCGAAAACCAAACTGATCATTCCTAAATTTTCAATACGATGGATCTTTGAATGTGGATTTTAAAAGACTACTGTGTCTGATACAAATGTAAGGTTGATTGGGAAAGAATGACAGAAGTTCATGAAACTCTAGTAAGGCATCATGAGACCAATAAACAAACCAAGCAAATGAATCGTCTTTGCCAACATATTATTCTCATGTATGTAAAATCAGATCATGTGAATTGGGATGAGAACGTACCTAAGAGAATGAGCGCATATAATAACAACGTGTATACAATCACAAAAACACCAATATAGTGCATATTAAGGGATGGTAACCCAAAACACCTACAAACTCTCTGATTACAGATCAGGTGCAAAGGTTACCTCCAGGAACCCATGAATTTGCAATTTTGTATGAACAAGACAAAATAAAAGTAAAAGAACACAAAGTTCAAAACCAGATGATTGAGTAAGTTAGTACACATCGTAGACCTGCCCAGTTTAAAGAAGGAAATGGTATAGGTTAAATCTAATGATTTTTCATTAGAAAAAGGAATCTCACATAATCACTCACAAATGGTTAATGGAGACCCCCAATTTCAAACCCTGTGTAACGAGTCCAAAGCTGAAATTAGGGTTTTTTTATCAAAGTTTATGTTTTTTGAATTTTCTTCCCTGGCCTGTTCTTATTTTGGTTCAAGGTTGTTGTGTGTCAAATTTTGTGTCATTTGGAAAATTGAAATTTCCTCTGTTAAGATTTCTGAAATTTCTCAAGATATCTGAAATTGAAACGTTGCCGAAATTTCATGAAAATGCACTTTGACCTTGCTATTTTATATGTTGTTGTTTTTTTTTGATTTTTTTTTTGCAGTTGGTTAATATGGTATCCACTCTATGAATTGGTAGCAAGGTTGATTAAAATGACCCTTTGGTTTTCTTATAAATGGCATGGCAAGTGGTCTGAAAATTAGGGGAGACAGTTTGTTAACCTTCTCCCGAATTGCCTGTCTATTACGAGTCATGGGAAGTTCTCAAGGTGATAGGGGAGACAAGTGGACCATCCTATCGAATTGATGTGATGTGCCCCCATATCTAAAGACATCCCATCTTCCAAACATCTAAGGTGCTACCCTACGTAGAAGGCCGAACAGACCATCTATGTTTCCACCTTAAGCGGACAGAGGGTATCAAGTTGAAAAGATTCTAGAACATGAGTTTTTCTCTACCACTGAAGGGGGAAGACCACATAAGCAGTTCAAGGTTAAATTCAATAGCAATCAACCTGCGTCAGAAGCAAGTTCAAGTTAGTTTAAGGGTCAAAAGTCATAATTTTTTGTCAAAGGCCAGTTTAAAGCTCCAGTCTATTCGTGCGGAGCAACACGTGCTGGGAACCGGGTCCAGCGTCCCATATGAACATACATCAGTTTGTAACACCGGGGCCATTGTCCAGTTTCGGCTGAGAAAAACCTGAGAATAGAATGCTTCAAACACTCACGAAATCAGAAACCTTCGAAAATTCTAATGCTGATGATACTAATGATACCAGTGATGATGACCAAAGAATATAGCTACTCATGCTAAGTCAGCCATACTGGACTCCTCGTCCTGAACAACTCCAAGCCCTCCCTTACCAGGATATTGCAACTCAGGAACAAGACAAACCTATCCCCCCACTGCCATAACTGATTTCTTCTCACTACTAACCACACCCCATAAGTTGTCAAGGTAGCCCCCCCTGGTTCACCATTGGCTTGCTTTCCTCCCTCAGCAAACCCCAGATCTCTCTACAAGGCCTCCCACCCCTGCCAATTGCAGGTTACAGGGGTATGCCCCAGCTCCGGCCAGCGTTGTTCTGGCATCGGCAATCCAGGAGCACAGAACAAAGCGACTTCAACAGTTATTAGTCTAGGTTCGACAATCCCTGAATTCCTATATCCTAATTAAAGAAGAATACCAGGTGCTGCGAAGATTGTAAGGCTGCGGATGGCTGGTTTTGAAGTATTGAACTGTATCGAAATTATCAGATCTTTTTTGACACATTGAGTTTATTACATCATGAAAAGGATACGCTTCCATTGGTGATAGCTCAAACCAATCCATACCCACTGTACCCTATCTCATGCTGCCTCCACCGAGGAAAATCCCTCAGCCCCAACATAGAACAGATCCCCTCCCCTCCCTCCACCTCATCCACGAAGGCAACCAATCCCCTCCTAGAGGCTGCCTTTGCCCACCCCTTGTCCCTGTTTGCCCCCGCTAGGGTTGAAGGCGACCTACTCTCCAACATTGGCCCCAGACTCAGACAATCCCCAATCTGCGCTACTCCCAATAGGGCTACTGCCTCCCACCATGCAACACCCCTGTAGAATAAGGTTCCCCTATAACAGACCCCTGGGTTAATTTTTCGGGGACAACTAACTAGTAGTCTATACCCACAACTAGCCATCCCTATCTCTCCTTCCCCTAGCTTACCCAAGGCCAGGCGGAGCCCAGGCTGACAGTCCTACCATCCTTCCCCTGGCTTGTCCCCTAACTTAGGCCAGACGGATCTCAGACCTGCTGTGGGTAACTACCGTATGTTTGTACCCTGAAGTCTAAAAAAAACCCTGCCTACCAAAGTTCCAGCCATAAACTCCAAAGTCCTATCCCCACTAAAGCGTCTGCAAAATTCAATGTTTAAAATCCCCAATTAGGAAGAAAAACTCATGAAAAAACGAAATAAAGAAAATTCACCTTACCCCAATCAGGGGGAACAGGCAGGGCAAAACCTAGTGGTGAAGTTACTAAAAAATCCCAACATGAAAACGTTATGTTTGAAATTACTACTACAAATAGTAGTAATCAAGAAGTAAGTAATCAAGAAGTAAGTAATCAAGAAGTAGGTAATCGGGATATAGGTAATCAAGATATAGGTAATCTAGATGTAGGTAATCAAGATATAGCTAATCAGGATGTAAATATTAATGACTATTGGATAATTGGGTAGCCGAAAAGGATACCCTGAGACTAAAAGGTTTTCAGATGATATTAATATTAATGATGGTAGTGATGATGATGATGATGGAAATGTTATTGAGTGAAACAGTAGCCTCAAGATAGTGGTGGCGATCAACTTCGCCTACAGATGATAGTTGTGAGGATGATAGTGTTGATGATCGTGATACAACAGATGATAGCTATGAGGATAATAGTGCTGATGATCGTGATACTATAGATGGTGAAAATCACTATAGTAATGACTAAACACCCATAGAGATGTAATGATGATGAGGATGTCAACTAATTATCCATTATGTTGATGACGATCGCCTTGCCGCAAGTGATGATGACTAGTAATCTTGATGACGACTTGCTGATAGTGTTGACGAACTCGAGCTTGATGACGGACCGCGCTCCATGCTGTGATACCTCCGATCTGCAAGCTTGGCGTACTTCAGACTATGAATTACACACTTCCATGTCACCTTGGGCTATCTCCACTGCGATCGCCCTCAAGCGCCTTGTTGCCACTTCACCTTGCTAAGTGGCGACGCGGAAATCTTGTGTGGACCCCGTGAAACGGGGCGGTCCCCTGGACACGTCAACCAGTGACGTGGCGAAGACCAGGACCTAGGCTCACGGCAGGTGTGCTAGGCGCAGTCCCCTGCCTCCGTCGTCCTCATCGCTCGACACACTCGAATTTCATGGCGCGCCCTAAATCTTCGATATCTCATGGTCCACTGGACCATTTGATCTGAAATTTGGACCACCTCAGCTCCTCGACATAGACCAATAGTGATCCAATTTTCAGCTCAGGGCGCGCTCCCAATCGCGCGCAATCGTCGAGCGCGCGCGCGCTATTTTCCTTGCTGCCTGCAGTTTTCCAGCGCGCGTGGCTCCTCTCCGTGGCGGTAACCTTGATTGATGATTGATGCTGCCGGGGCGCAGCCACATAGTCCTAACTTTTGGTCAAAGGCCAGTTTTAGGGTCAAAAGTCGTGTCCAAAGTCGTAGAGAGGTTTGATAAAGTTCCTAGGGTCAATGGGTATGTAGCCCAAAGTCAAAAGATCCGTCCAATACCCATACGCCCGACAACTGCCTCTTGGCAAATCAAGAGTCAGACCCAACAGATGTAGCAAAGTGGTTAGAGCACCAGTTGGAAATGTGCATTGTGGTATGAGGTTGCAGGTTCAAAACTCCGCAGCCTTGCGCATGGACAACGGCAGGGCGTTAGAATGACGCACGGCTGGACACATACCCCCTTGGGATGCCACAGGTAAGTTATTACAGACACTGCCTGTGCACCACCCAAGGGTTACTGTAGGCCATTGTTGTTGTATGTGGGGACTGGGCGATGGTGGGTATCCTGATGTTCTTGGTTTACGGGGTTGTCATGAAACTGCTGGGTGGCTCGCATAGTCCGGTTTACTCGAGCCCAGCAGAGCACAACTACAAACTATTTCACAGTGTAGGTTAATAGGTTAGGTCACTTGCACAATTCATATAAGGTTCTGTGTTTCAATACCAGACTGTAACTTAGGGCTGGTCATCCTCTTAGTACGTGGTCAAAGGATTGAGGCTGTCATAGCAGTTCCTTAGTATGGGATGTCGGGAGTGTCAGGATACAGTGCACTTTACCGCAGGGCCGGAACGGGCTTCAGGGACATACGAGGGAACAGAGGATTGTTTGCTCTCAGATTACCATACAACACAAGGCTAAGAGATTATCCAGCACCAACACATACAGTCCATGATTCACGATTGAGGGTGGGCTATCCTCCTAGTACGTACCTTAGAGTTGAGGCTGGCATAGCAGTCCTTAGTACGGATGTCGGGGGTGTCAGGAGATACTGCACCTTACCGCAGGGCCGGAGCGGGCTCCAGAGATATACGAGGCAACGGAGGATCCCCATCTCTCTACCATCAACATCATAGTACACTGTAGTAAAAAGACAACATAAGGATAAAGAAACTCAGTCCATAACTCATGACCTAGGGTTGGCTATCCTCCTAGGACGTAGCATAGGGTTGAGGCTGGCATAGCAGTTCCTTAGTACGGGATGTCAGGTAACTCATGACCTACGGTTGGCTATCCTCCTAGCACGTAGCATAGGGTTGAGGCTGGCATAGCAGTTCCTTAATAAGGGATGTCAGGGGTGTCATGGCTGGAACGGACTCCAGGGACATACGAGGGAACGGAGGATACCCACCTTTCTATCATCACCACACAAATAAGCTAGATGGGAGTCACTCTGCACCCTCATGAAGACCTGTAGTAGCATGTTCAAACCTATAGCTCCCGAAGTCCCCGTGCAATCAGGCTTGCACGGCGTCTGCGTCAACCGTGGCTGAGCAGGGGGTAGGCATCTCTGCTTAGCCCCGGTACCTGCAACCGCTGTCTGGTCAGGTCACCCCGCCAAGATGGCAATGGGTGATGGTCCTGGGTGGTTAACACTACGGTAGGACAGGGGGGTTGGGGGTGCACCAAGGGCAAAAGATAAGAGGAAGGGTGGATGGGGTCTTCAGAGGGGTTCATCTGGACAACCGAGTGGCCGACTACTGTGGGTGACTGCCATCCGTCTAGTATCCCACCTCTATAACAACCTGGGCAACCACTAGTACCTTTGGCGTCCGGTTTCGACAAGTTCTTGCCAGCTCCCGAACTTTCAGGAGGCCGAGCCCAACATTGATCAATCTGATCGGCGGCCGTCGTTTCGTTTCGGCCTCCTGAAAGGTCGGAGGCCCGCTATTTTCCGAACCGACAAAGGTACTAGTGCACTAGTACCTTTTGCGTCCGGTTTCGACAAGTTCTTGCCAGCTCCTGAACTTTCAGGAGGCCGAGCCCGACGTTGATCAATCTGATCGGCGGCCATTGTTTCGTTTCGGCCTCCTGAAAGGTCGGAGGCCCTCTATTTCCCGAACCGACAAAGGTACTAAAAAAAAAAAAAAAGGCAGACCCAGCATAGAAAAGCAGGCCCAAGGTCAAAGTCTCCCAGTAATAAACCAGTCGTAGATCTTTTTTTTTTTTTTTTTTTTTTTTTTTTTTTTCCATTAGTGGGGAGCTTCACCTGCTGGAAACCGGGTCCAGCATCCCTTTAACATCAGGTAACCGGAATTTGTTGGAGGAGAATGAATCAGAGGCCTGTCAGCATTGATTGCCCTGGAGGCCAGGGGATTGACTGTTGACTGCTCATGCAGGTTACCAGAAGAATCCAGTTCCAACAGGGACATGAGACATCTGGGTCAACAGGCCATTGACTTCGGGGACATCTCTACCATGGACGCGGTCCAGTGGGAGGCTGGTCAACGCCAGTCCACGCTATAAGAAGAAGACCTGGCCGAGGGGAGAGGCAAATCTGCCTTGTTGTTGCTCGCGGCCAAGTTGCTGCACCTGAGGCTGGAGTGCTGAGGTGCTGGTGCCAGATGCTGAGGGAAGGCGCCAGCCTTATTGTAGTTGATGATAGAGCGGCTATAGCCGCCATAGCTGTAGCTGGAGAGTTGGGTGAGGAAGAGGAGATTCCGCTCTGTGAGATTGATGGGATGTTCAAGGGGAAGCTTACCTAGACTTTCCTGTGGCCAATGTGATTGAGCTGCTGACCATCTCCACGACGTTGAGGAGGGGCTGCACCATTCGACTTGGACTGCGGAACGAGGATGGGCACTCTGCTGGTGGGAGACGCCCGAACAAGAAGTGTGAGTTGGAGAGCGACACACTTGTATTAATCATAATTAATGTAACTCCTCTCCCTCTTCTGTCTTTTCTCTGTCTTTTCTCTGTCTTTTCTCTCCCCTAGAAAGGGCCCAGTGGCCAAGACTGCAAACAGAAAAGTAGAGAGCACTGCCAAAATAAACAGGAGCCAATAGGCCTCAGACCTTCAACCTTCTTTTTTCTTTTTTTTTACAAGCAAAGGTTTGATTCAATCACACGTTCGACCCTCAGGCCGAGCCATACTCCTGCCAAAAAAAAAAAAAAAAAAGTAAAATAGGAAACCGTGTTTTTTCAATAAGGAATCTCTAAAATCCAGCTAACTACATCTATTTACAGTTCACAAACGAAATTCTGCTTCAACAGCCAAGCTCCCACAAAACCGGTTTTTCACTCCAGTAGGGGCCAAAGGCGCAAAACGGCAAATGTACAAACCCTGTTCTAAGGAAGAATACACGCACAACAATAAAGTGCATCCTGTTCATTAAAATTAAGGACCCCAACGGCTATACAATAAAATACCATTCCTTGCTTGCTGCTGTAACTACATGGGAAAAAAAATAACAACAATAATAGTAATAAAAAAAAAAGGCAACAACAAATCAAATTGGAGCCACTCAGCCAACAACGACAACAAAAAAAAAAACACGAAACAACCAGACCTGTTGAACGTCTTGCTCCCCATGTGAATAATAGATCATAGGCGTGAGGGCAAGCAGGCCTCAACCTCAGGGATGACCATCAACACAAGGGTAGCAACCGGCGAATTGACGATTGAAATTGAATAATAATAATTAATAACATTAACAACAACAACAACAACAACAACAACAATAATAATAATAATAATAATATCAAAAAGCAATGATAAAACTAAAAACTTCATAAAACTCTGTAGGGCGTCAGCCACCAACTCTTCAGCAGCTGATCTCCACTGCTTATTGCAATCTAGAGATGAAAACCGATTATTATGATACACACACACACACACACACACACACACACACACACACACACACACACACACACACACACACACACACACACTCAGGCAAGCTCAAAAGTCCGGTGGCAGAGGGACATCTTGCCAGCCCGCAGTTTCTGAGATTCGAGCGATGAGCTCGTCCGTGGGCTCGTCGACGGTAACGTTGTAGTACTTCTCCCAATCAAACACCCTATTCGGTCTGAACGGCCTGACCCTTGCGTCGTTGATCGGGCGGTCATTAACCGACCTCAAGGCCCCATATTGGTTGGGCCAGTGACGTGCCAAATGGAAGATGTGATGAGCTGCCTTGGACTTCTTTCCCGCCTCGAATATGTTCGCCTGCGATACCACTTTGCCGTGATAGGTCACTCCGATGGCGTAGTACTGCCAATGCTTGTGGTAATTGTTGAAAACGTGGGCCATTCCGGCGAAGACACGTGGGTTCCTCTGGATGGTCCCATTGTAGAAGTTGTGATGCGCTGTTATCCTCAATGCATCCGACCCTTCTCCCGCAAAAGATTCGTTAGCGTCCGCCTGAGAACCGAAGAGGTGCACCTTGTTGTGCTGATAGAGCAGGCAGTGCGAGATCGTCACATTGGTCGATCCCCTCGTTATGTCAATCAACCCATCACCGTATCTTGACAGGCTGACGTGGCTAATCCACACCGTCCTTGTGGCGCGCTTCAGAGTGATGGCATCCCCCCATCCTTGGCGGAAAATAAGGTTGTAAATGATGACATTGTGCACCCCTCGCAGAAAGAACCCGTCTTGGGAGATCACGATTCGCTGCCCCCTGCCGTCGATGGTCTTGTCCGAGGTAACGATGATCGGACGGCGGAGATTGATGGTGCCCGACAAGTCGAAGACGATCCAGAGGGGGTGTCGGGACCCCGCGCCCTCGCGGAGACTCCCCGTGCCGTTGTCCGCCAAAGTAGTCACGTGGAAGACCTGCCCGAACAGGCCCCCCACAGCATGCTGGCCGAAGCCGTCCGCACAAAACGACAAACCCCGCAGCCTCGACTTGTCGCACACCGGCGGCACACGAGGCGGGTACCATTCCCGCACACGGGAGTGTGTGGTGGTGGACGTCCTCAAGCTGCTGCTGCTGCTGCTGCTGGTCCTCTCCTCCTCATCGCCTCCTTCTCCCTGCCCAACTCCAGGTCCTCTCTGAGGGACAGAAGAGGTGGGATTGGTGGTGGTGATGGCGGCGTCGGGCACCAGGTCTGGGTCATCCGTTGATGTCTCGTAGTCGGGACCCGGATTAACGACACCGTTGACATCACCAAAAGAAGCCAAGAACGCTGCGACCTCCTCCTCACCCGCTTCCCCGACGAGTTTGTCCACCGCCTTATCGTTGACGACACCCAGTGCCACCCCCTCCTTCTCCTCCTCCTCCTCCTCTTCCTCCTTTTTCGTCTCCTTCTCCTTCTCCTTCTCCTTCTCCTTCTCCTTCTCCTTCTCCTTCTCCTCCTCCTCCTCCTCCTCTTTCTCCTCCTCCTCTTTCTGGTTGTTCTCGGATGTGCCCTGATCGTCACTGACACTATCAGTCACGTTTTCAAGGGGTAACTTGTTAGCCAGAGCAATGGGAACTAGAGAGGGAGAAAGAGAGGGAAAGAGAGAGAGAGAGGGAGAGCGAGAGGGAGACGGGGAGGAATAGAATGGGAGAACATTCTTCTCTACCTTGCGGAGGCGGTAACCACCTCCATTGCCACCCGGATTCAGCTCTTCATGCCGCCGTCCGTTCTTGCCAATCTTTGCAGCATTTGCAAGGCCATGGTTGGAGAAATAAGAGGGATAGGGGAAGGAACCAGAGGAGGAGGAGTTTCGTGATAGACACAAGGCCCTCCCACAGGCTTGCAGTCCGTATCTTCCACAGGAGCAGTAGAGTGGGGCGTCATTCGGAGGGAATCTCCCACTGTCACTGTCCTTTCCCAGGTGTGCTCTATTAAACCCCCCACCTTGGATACCCAACACCGGGGTTGGGAGGTGGAGGTAAAGGTGAACCACAGCCAGAAGCAGTAGAAGGGGGGCTACCGATAGTTGTCGCCGGGCTTTTTCTCGGTGGCCTTGTTGCATAGTACTAATTCGTTGCCCGGGGGGCGGGGCGCATTTACTATCTTGGGGGGGGGTATTAAACTGGGGGTTCCTTATTGATCCCAAGAAGCCCGTGCAGTGGCAGCAACTTTCCATTGGGGGATAACTCCTTGGAATCATCGATCGCCTGACTACGAGGAGCAACTGGCAAAAAAAAAAAAAAAAAAAAAAAAAGACTACGAGGAGCAACGTGGAGCAAGCAGCAGCACAAGTTCGGTTGTGGTCACGTAAATGTTCCCACGACTTTTTTTTTTCTTTTTTTTTGGTTGAGGAAATGTCCCCACAGCTAAACGCAGAGGCGCAGTTTTATCACGTAAATGTCTCCCTCACCTTTATTATTATTATTATTTTATTTTTTTTTGGGGGGGGGCGGCCGGGGACGTGGGGGGACGGAGTGTCCCCACCACAGCTACACGCAGAGGGTATGGGAAATCAATTCTGAATCACTTATTCTGGTGTCTGTTCATAGAACCTTCGCCCCCCCAATCCGGGAATACTCACACTAGGACTTCTTTACTTGTTTCTGGACGTAATTGCGGTCGTATGCATCCAGCTCTGGCGGTAAATACGGTCAGATAAGTGTAAGATAGAGCGAGAGTGAGTACACCCTCCGTGACAACAAGATAAGAGGAGATAACATGCCATGGCCTTCCCTCCTCCTCCACCCCCATTTATCTTTCTCTGTTCAAATGATTGGTATTGTCCAATGATCGACATTGTCTAATGATTGGCAAGAAGAAGATCAAATTAATGATTAGCAAGAAGATATAATGATTGGGCATCACGGGTTTAGCAAGAAGATATAGTGACTAGCAAGAAGATGTAATGATTAGCAAGAAGACATAATGATTAGCAAGAAGATATTCAGATTAACAAGAAGATATAATGACGATTGTGTCTGCTGCTGCCTCGATGGAACGAGCTCTTCTCTCTCTCGCTGGCTCTCTCTCCTGTAGAGTCTGTCCTGCAGATGCATGCACAATACCAGATTTATGGTCAGATTCATCTTTACTCATCCACTCATGGTCGGATTCATCCTCAGATTTATCAGCATTCTGGACGGTTCGAATCCTAAATGACAATGACAAAGAAAAAGAAAAAGAAAAAGAAAAAGAAAAAGAAAAAGAAAAAGAAAAAGAATAATAAAAAAACTCTTCTGACTGTTGGCTTTCAACATGATGGCAGTAAATGCACAGAAACAAACGTCAGGGTCGAGGTCCCAGTAGCACATTGGATTGGATTTTAATGTCTTCCGAATCTGGTTGTGTTCGTCGACAGGTGCAGAAAATTACAACTGACAGAATGTTCCGCATCTCTCCATAGATCACATCCAGATTCACGCGCTGAATCCAATCCTCTTCGCTTGTGAAGGACCTCGCCCCAGGCCGTAGTCAAAATGCCTGATTCCCCTGAGCGTTACTCTCCTCGCCTGAATCTCTGTACGGGTGTCAGCAGAGATGAAGAAAAGCATATCAATCGCGATTTTCTGCACCTATCCACAACCACGTCCAGATTCAGGCATTAATTCCAATCCTCTTTGCTACTGCGACTTCGCCCCTGAGGGTCCGGATTTCATAGAAATTCAGTTACTTGAAAACTTTCTCTCTCAAAAAAAAAAAAAAAAAAAGACTAGCATGCCACCGGCGCAGGGCGGAAAGAAAACAAGACAAAAAAATCCAAATTGCAAAGTCGCATTGAAAGCCAGATAGTCGTGAACTGTCCAGAAAGCAGAAATGCACCCAAAAAAAAAAAAAAAAAGATTGCGCCGATCTCAACGGGACGGGATCTGTCTCCCTTCCACCACTCACCCCCCGTTTCTCTCTCTCTCTCTCTCTCTCTCTCTCTCTCTCTCTCTC
>BFEA01000063.1:4082013-4101055 GCA_003427395.1 Chara braunii
AGAGAGAGAGAGAGAGAGAGAGAGAGAGAGAGAGAGAGAGAGAGAGAGAGAGAGACCCGCAACATGCAGGATTTAACATATCAGTGGCAGGGAGCATAAGGGCAAGCGCTGACGTCAAAAAGAAAAGTGAAAAGGTAATGTTCTATTGGAATACAATAGTTTTTTCTTTCCAAATTTGAATAGAAAGGGTACACATTGTATTTGAATACAACGACAACACGTACGTTTTTTATTCGAAGTGCTCTTCTATTCAAGAAAAGTGGACACACACCATTCTGATTTTGAAATGTTCAAGACTCAAGGACCACGACCTCCTCGACCTCCCACACCGTTTCGATTTAGAAATGTCAAACTCAAGGACCGCGACCTCCTTGTCCTCCTTAGGGCAGCTACTGGTCCTTCACATGCCTTCCCCTTGCTAAGCCCTCACCTCAAAATTGTCCACCTTCCTGAATGAGCACCGACGTTGAAAGTTGAATTGATGGTGAAGGTCTCAATGACATAAATGCAACCCTCACGACCTGCAAACAACAATAATGACTGTGTGTTCTATTCGGGGTACCTGACCGCAATAAAATGCCCAGTTGCTATAGCTTCATTTAGGACCACTTACAGTCTAGATACAGTGATAATGATCGTGCATTATAATATAGGACTACTTTCAATCTGGGTACAATGATAATGACCATGCATTTTATTCGGGGTGTCGTGCCCCAACAGAATGCACAATCACCGTAGTTGTATTTGGAGATGCTTTCAGTCTAGGCACAATGGTAATGATCGTGCGTTCTATTGGGGGAAAGGTACCATGGTTTCCTGCCTCCAAACAACTTTTGTGCATAACCGCCCTGCGCAACCCCTAGTGGTACCACTCGCTATCCGTCAACCTCTTGAATGCATGTGAATATCGAGTTTGTTCATACACATTCCATCTTTGTGGATGGCAAGTGGTGAGTTACCTACCCGATAGGCCCATACTCACTACTGCGGCCCAGATCCTACTTGTGACTATTCTTGATTGCTAACCGTGGTTAATCGTAGATTGCCAAGATCCATGGACAACAACGAAAAACAGGCGTAAGTGAGACCTCACCCCGAGGTACTTTCGGAATGACAAAGATCGCGGTGCAGTCGCACAGAGAATCTGTCAAGCAGTTTACGACATAGGAATCATCACTTTATGATATATATTTTTTAAAATAATTTTTCAATTTATGCTTGTTATCCTTGTGCAGGGGTCATGGTAACCTTCTCTGTATCGTTTCAATCCTTTTAAGCCGCTAGTACCTTTATCATGTATTGGTCATAAGCATTGCACGCGAAGCGGGGCCGATGGATGTGGTCAGCGGTAAAGGTCGAATCAGACATCCATGTTGACCATCGCGTCCTCAATCCTAGCGGGGAAAAGTACTGGTAGTTGAATGGATGTCCCAAATCTTCAAGAGCCCGAGGACCTTTTAGACCACCTTATTTGTGTGGTTATGAATAAGTCAATGGTCACCAATGACAGAAATAGGGTATTCAGAATAACATAATACATTTAGAGCACCTTATTTGCAAAGAACCACTTGTATTTACACTCCAATTATATACACCATGAGAGTTCACATATAAATCCACAACAAAGTCCCGAGATGAAGAGACCAGAATAGTTTAGCTTGGAAAACCTCAATAAATGATCATGGGTATTACGACGTACATATGTACGCGGGTTGCGAGTACACACATACACGTATTCTTGTACGTATGTACGTTGTTGACGTGAATACCCTTACAAGGATGTCCGACATGGTTTTTGCAAGTGACAGAAAATAGGTTTAATTCAGAAATTGAGTACACCGCACAGGTCGCGACTGTGTTTTTTGCTTATGTTGACTGTATGGTTGACTATAGTAGAGAGTGTGTGGACGTGCAGACTTAAGGCACGCGTGATCCCTCTTTTTGTTGATGATTATGAAGTTGGTATGTTGCCGACTAAAACTTTGAGTTAAACCAAGATTAACAAATATTTTAATTTTGATTAATATGCTTGACCATGACACGTACGTACGTATGGAGAACGTCGACGACTGTACGATTCTGTATAGCCATGCAATGAAAAAGTAGAAGGATGACGACCAAAGTATGGTTTTGGAACGTTTCAGTAGATCCGCGTGTCGTGTAGTGCTCGTTCGTATATGTGTTGACTAGTACAAGGCTTAACCTTAGGCCTAGCGCGATTGGTTACAATATCGAACTTCACTTAGGAGCTTCAGGGATCGAGGCCGACGAGCGATAGTGCGAGGACATCGGAGCGACGCGAAGGAACCGTGGGGTTGAGAGGCTCAACGAGACTATCCCCCATGGTTACGCTTCCGCGAGGCCGGAGTTTCTTTCCTCACCTTATGGGGTTATTTGTATCTTTTGTGAGTATTATTTCACCATATTATTATTAATATTATTACTATTATTGTTGTTTTCGGATCTTTATAAGCTGGAAGCGGCACAAAGACTAATGAAGGTTAATGTGCATGCAAACCAGTGAGTGACTAACCCTCGAAGTGGAAGAAACCTGAGTGGTGTATGCCACTGCCGGTGTACCGCTGCCAACCGCGATCCGCTGTGATGGGTTTGGGATGAGCTTGTCCGTTAGGACCCGAAAGATGGCAATTTATCCCTAAGCGAGACGGCCCATAGCTGCTTTGAGCGCGCGACTGGTTCCATGGAAACCCCGCCCCACCTCGACCTTCAAAGTCTCGAAGCGGATATCGACAAAGATTAGTAGCGAGGCCCAATTTTCGTTCCGGACTATGCTACAGACTTGCAGTAAGTCCACGGTCGATGTTTGTGTGAAAATAGCTTGTAGAGGGCCCGAAGAGGAAGGGAGTTCTGCCTAAGCAAAGCGGCCAGTGGGGGTCCACAACGATATTGCTATGTGAAGCAGCGTGTTACGACGTAGGGGCGGAGTTGGTCGACTCGACAGTTTTGCAGGTCTTGGCTTCCACAATCGGCGCTCTATCGCCTATAATGATCAGTACTCGATTCGGGAGCCGAACTAACGCATGATTTTGCTTTGACAAGGAAAACGAGTGAAGGAGGAGAAAAGTGAACGAAGAAGTGGTATCGGGGTCAATGAGCACGACGACAGAAACGAGGGCGATGGTGAGACCGGGCAGCTCGCAGTTGGAAAGGTATACCTCTGTCGATCCTTAGCCATCTTTGGCAGGGCAGGAGTCGATTTCGAGGTTACGAGGGTGGGCGCGTCCGGTTCTAGACTTAGATCGGCACGAGAGTTAGTGTAGGAAAAGATCAGTAGAAAAGGTGATGCGCAGGAAATGGCTGTGAAAGACAAGAGGAGGTAATCTGGTTAGTCCTCTTTCAGGATTAAGTACTAAGAGAGTTAGACTCGAGATTTTCAGGGTGGGGGACTCTGATTATGAGGTAAAAATTAGTAGTAGTTTAGTAAGACAGGAGGAAAAGACGAAACATGGAGCGCGAAGACAGGAGGAGCGGATGAACGGGAGAGAAAAGGAAGAACATATTTAGCCTGTTCCTACGTAAAAAGGGAACGAGGAAATGCGCTGACAGGGGTTCTCGCCTAATGCGAGATGAATGATAAGCTCGATTTGGGTGTTGGATCAATAGTCTAGGCGCGATCATAATTCAAGACTGCGCGTAAGAGGGACGATTTCAAAATCAAATAAATAGTTTCATGCTTTGCGAAAAACTCACTATGATTTCCCGCACCCCATCGATGAAAGCATCGAGGAAATGAGGCTTACCTGTGTGCTAGCGATTCTTTCGCGTGGTATTGTGAGGCATACTTATCTGTTTGGTCGATACTAATATGTTTGGTCGACAGTCTGCTCGTTCTTGGGGGCGAGGGAGTGTGAATTCGCTGCGTGGCTCGGAGTATCATCGGAAGGTCAGATGCGCTGCTCATCTGCTATTTAAGAGTAGTGAGGCAAAGGGGCAACGGGACTGAGGAATCACAGGTGGCCAGTGTGCCATCCGTTTGGTGAACAGAAGCACTGAGAGAGCACATCGAAGGACCGAGAGGTTGGCCTACCGAGTGAAACAGCGAGAGGATCGCTCGCGAGTTGGAGACTTACCTGCTTGACTACACTTCATCCGGGCGATCGAAGTGGCTGAGAACGGGTTATGGGGTGAAGACTTACCTGGTAGATTGTACTTGGGCGAGGAAGGATAGAGGGCGGGTGCTCACAAAAGGGAGAATGAGGGAGTCACTGCCATATTAACCTACATCCGCATAGCCACCGAGGGCTTGGGCAACAACCGCTGTAATATTGAAGGTTGGCTAGCTGATCGGCCATGCGGCTGCTACCACAGTGTTTTGCGGATTATGCTCGACAATGCTAAAGCTAATTTTGGGAGGGGTGTTAGGCAGTAGGGAAGACTACCGCGATAAAAATGTTGTTGCAACCTGCATTGGCCCTTTGCAGAGCTTTCTAAGGGCTCATTGTATTTTTGTTGCTGTTAAATGTGCTGAGCAGCGAGATGTCGACTTTGTTATGGCTCGCTGCTGTTGCAAGGAATGGAATTACGAGATTGTCCGTTACCTGTTGGCCGGTGTGTCGCTCACCGCGTCAGCAGGAATGGCAGCAAGCAACACCGAAGTTGTGGGCCTAGTTGTTGGTTAATGTGTTGCCTAGTCTAGCGCATGTACTGGCTGTGAAGGAGCCACGACCTTAATAATTGTCTGGTGACTTGTGTGTTGCTCAACTTACCAAACAAAGTAGCCAAGAGCGAGCCACGAGGTTGTGAATTCGCCTATGACTAATATATTTCGGGTTATGAATGTTGTGAAGTGACTGAGACTGTACAAAAGGGGGGTTCTTGCTGCGGATTGGAAGGTCGCCAATAATTCAACAACCGATAGTTTGACTTCAGTTTGACCAGGTTGCTGAGGACTCCGACCATCATTGCGGGGCCCTCAGGTACATGAAGGTATCAAGTCTCTCTCCTAATGGTTAGGTTGTCCTTTCCTTGTATCTCGAGCGTCTGAAACCCTTCCTTTTGCCCTTCTCACTCCAAGTCTAATCTTGGTTACGTGAGGAAGGCGGCAGGCGGGATTGCGACCCATAGGACCGTAACAAGACTTTGTGGGGAGTCTGGCCACCAATTGGGGGAGCTCTGCCGAAACTAAGGAAGAGTTATGAAGGCAGGGAACTAAGAGGTAACCTTTGCTCCCATGTATAAACCTACTTATAACCCCTATCTGTATATCTTGGTACAATTTGACTGAGTATACTGTTTGTATCCCATATTTGACTTTGTATTTGACTTTCAGGACACAAACTACACTTAAGTAAAAGAATGTTTGTGCAAACTCGGTTTATTTTTATTGTTTGGCTGAAAGCAGATTATGAAAAAGGTTTGCATCTGGGGAAAGGAGGGAGAAAGGTGGTCATGCATACGTTTGACTGGGTCAACCAAAAGCTGGGCAAATCTCCATAAATTTGAAGGACCCAGTGCTCTGTTTTATTCCGATTGCTTAGAGGACCAGACATGTTTCCATAAATTTGGATGATTTGGTTGCTCCGACTTGCGAGGGCTGTTTGTGATTGACTTTTCAAGGACCAAGCAGGTTTCCATAAGTTTGGATGACTTGGTTACCTTGTTTCTTTTGAGTTTTTTTTTTATAATGTTTTATTGGTTTCTGAAAGAGCAAGTTCCATAAATTTAAATGACTCTATTTTTATTTATTTATTGTGAGGGGATATCAGGTGAAAGACTGGACAGGCTTCTATAAGTTTGGATGGTCTGGTCTGGAGCCACGCACATGCAGAAACCAGAAATGATATATTTTGACTATATCCTTATAGGCTAGTCAGATGCGTTTCCATAGGTTTGGATGATCTTACTATAATTTATCACAAACTTAAGAGAGTATAAATTAAGAATAAACTTGTGGCAAGAAGGGATAGACCGAACCTTGTTTCTAAGTTGAACGGTTCAGTCAATGACATATGGTACTTTAAAAGACTAAGGAGCAGAAAGGTATATATAACCTTAGATAATTTAAAAATTTTAGGGTGACTAGGTTGGACAACCTAGTCACATGCCTAAGGACGATAAAAGTTTTAGTACCCAGTGTTTATATATATCAAATGGTTGAGCTAGACAGGTTTCCTTAAGTTTGGATGGTCTAGCTTTACGCCTTATGTAAGTTGGGTGCAAGGGATAAATCATTGAAAGACTATGAACTATTGTTTAACAAGGTTTGACCTGACGTTGGTGAGAGTACTTACCATTATGGTTGACATTGCATGAGGCTGAGTGAGATCACTACTTAGTCCAAATTTCAATTTGACAGGTAGTTGTTTTAGTTTCTCGCCACGTGATAGAGCTATAGGAGTTAGTTTAAAATTTTACATTTTTTGAGCTAATTTTTTATTTTTTTGATCAATTCTCGCATTTTCTATGATTATTTGTTATACTTGGCTTTGTATAAATCTTAGAAAGGTACTTCTCATGTGGGAAGCGCTGCCGAAATTTCTACAAAACCAAGGAGTTGGTCAAATATGATTTTCAAAGTTCAATTTGTTGTCAAAGTTTATATATGACTTAGTAAGAATCTGGAAAAAAATAAATTATACGGGAAGTGTTGCCCTAATTTTTACTAATTCAAGGAATTAAACAAAATTTAACTTTGGAAAGTCAATATTATTTCAAATTCATTATTTAACTTTATATAAAATTTGAAAAGTTACTTCTCCTACGGGGAGCGCTGCCAAAATTTCTACAAATTAAAGAGTTAGTTAAATTTTATCCTGATAAAACTTAAGTCTTATGTTCGAGTTCATATCTGAGGCAGTATAAATATAAGAAATCTACTTCTCTTAAGGATATGCTGACCAAATTTTTACTAATTCAGGGAGTTAAACAAAATTTGATTTTCTAGGGTTAAGCATTACTTCAGTTTTCGTATTCGAGCTAATATAAATAATGAAAAGACATTTTTCCTACGGAAAGCGCTACTGAATAAAGGAGATAGATTATATTTTGTCACGTGATGATTCTAATGATCTTTCTGCATAAGGGAGATTTGGTCATAGGTCTACCTTTCTTTGAGCACTGACTTATAGTTAGACTTAGGCTTGGTTATCAGAAGAGTCTTGAGTGAGAATGTTTCGTATAACGAAAAAAATTCCTGGAATTAACATTTTAAAATTTTCATCTTACTTGCAAACTTTCATTCAAAGAATAGGATATCCCTTCCTATTTGAACTGCATGCTAGAGATGAAATGAAAGTCTGAATGAGCTCATGAAATATTTTAATTGGAATTTCATTCTAAGTAAGGATTTTCAGTCATAAATAGGTTAATCCCATCTAAATAAGAAGATATTTGTTGTAGTAGAATGAAAATTTAATTAAAATATTTTATAAACTCGTTCAGACTTTCATTCCATCTTGAACAAATCGATGTAGTTGGAAGGGAAAATTCATATTTAGATGAGAATATATCAAATAAAACTGAAAATTTTGGAATTAGACGAACATTGGAATGTTAATTTATAAATGTGAACGATTTTTTTTTTATGGAATGTTTTTCAACTTTCATTTCTCGTGGGAATTTTTCTGTTGTAGGGATTTATTCTCCATGCACTTATAAACTTAGTCTGGGAATTGACCTGCCTTGTGCTATATGTGCTCTTCATAATTTTGATTCAGAATTTTTATTAGATTCAGCTCGATCCCACGAGGATCATTTTCTGTTATCACGGATAACAGGTCGGTTACCTCTTCGTCGATTTACGATTCAACTTCAATTCACTCTCGCCAACTCAACCTAAAGGCTTTAGCCCTGTGGTTTGAACTGTTTCGTTGGGTTTTCACCCAAACTTTATTGAATGGTCATTTAACAAAGATATTGGTTGTCTTTATTTATGGAAGGTTTGACAAAGCCTGGGGCTTGTATGACCAAAGCAAATGGGTATAAGCGCAGAGAATGGTTGAAGTTAACCTCGCGTAGTGTGTGGACTTTCGTTGAATCTTTGATGTGATTGCAGGTCTGTTTTGTGGTTTGGACTTTGAATTTAGTTGCCTACGATCACATTCATAAATATGACTGAGAGGAGTCTCACTGCAATTGTAAGAAGTGATTGTCCTGTATAATATACCCTGTTTATATATGTACATACATATGTCTTGAGTGTTTTCGCGCAGACTATTACAACCGTGCGTAAGGGTTAAGCAAATTATTGTTTTAAGAGAAAAATGAGATCTCCGGTTACCCTTCTACTTTTAGAGTTTTTATAGTTGGATGTTGTAGTCCGTGACAACCGTCAAAGTCAGACCCCTTGATTCCTCTCCAGGCCCTGGATGATGGAGCTGGTCTTTAGGGCAATAAGAGACGATTGTCACCTCATGTACGAGTCTTTGTACCACCCACTCTCCGGAGGGTGTGGTTCTCAATCGCACCTATCGGTTGTCTAGCGTCGAGTGATTAACCCCTCAAGGCGTGTGTCAGTTACCACTTCAGTGTCGAACGCGACTCTCGAGATCATCGAGGACCACGTGATTATGGGTACTACAGAGTACGTCATCATTGCGACCGCGTGCGTATGCTTGCATTGCTAGTTGATATGAGAAAAACCTGTGTCCGCACGATTTTATACGAAGTCTCTCGCACAGAAGGTTATAGGTTGGATACTAAAGGGACTAGAAGTGTTGTTGTGCTCTGTTTGAGTTTATTTTTAATATTGTGTTTTAAAAGCGTGGTGTAACGCGTGGTGAGTGGGAAGCGTCCTAGTCGAAGACGACAAGTCTCGCTTGGGACTTCAACCCCCCATGCATCCGTTCACGTGAGGGTCGGATAGAGGAGTGAGACCGCACGTACCCCCTATACTACAGCGTATGAAAAATGACCTCAGCTGGCCCACCTCTGCGACTGCAACTATTTCGCTTTCGTATTGTGGATTGATAGCTCGGCGGGGATACACCCACCAAAGGGATATGACAACTCTTGCAAGTGGAGGTGAAGTTGTACCTTACGTAGGCCCTATCCTGTCGTAGGGGCTCGCGAGAGGTACGGCTGGCGCACTCCGCCGGAGTGGCTGCGAAAACTCGATTTGTATTCCGATAATGACCAACTCCTGCGTGACTCGGCCGGGAGGGTCCTGCTCTGTGTGGGACCGATGCGCTAGACAACGTGGGAATACGTTAAAAAAAAATGCAAAATTATTTTCAAAAACTTTTAATTGAGACTTATCTCAAAATTATATACCTAACTCGAGTCAAAAATAAAAACCACAAAATACAAATAAATTAAAATAATAAATTAAAATAATAAATTAAAAAAATAAATTAAAATAATACATAAAAAAACAAGGAATAAACAAAAAAAAATAAAAACAAATCTGTAACAACCATACGCTATGCAGAGTTATGAGACAAACAACTTTTGTCGGGGAGTCATCCCCGAATTCCCAACCAAAAGGAAAAAAAACAAAACAAAAAAAGGTAATATTATCATAATCAGGGTCACCGACCCGTACGTACGGAGGTCCCCAGACCGCCCTCCATACAAACGGGCGTTCGAGGTCCAAACCCGAAGAAGTTCGGCCCCCGCTAAAACTTATTTCGATGCCTAAAAATAATTTTATTTTTTTGAATTTGTTTTTTTGCGTTTTCTATAATCTCAGTTGCATGCCCATAAATTTTGAACTCATTTTTCTGAACCAAAAAAAAAATTGAAATCGCCAAAGATAGCGGTGTTCAAACGTGCTTGCCCATTCATTATTTTGTTTTTTTTTCTGCTTTTACTTTTTGTTTTCACTTTATTTTGGTGACTAAACAATTTTAATATTATTTTAATTTTTTTTGAAACTATTTTAACGAGTTTTGTATTATGCGACGTACACATTTGTAAATTTTTGGGCATTTGGCTATGCCTAAAGAAAATGAAAAATGGCTAAAGATGGTGGTGTCGAAACATGCTCGCAACCTCACTTATTTTAATTATTTTTTTACTATTTTTTATTTTTAGTATTAGTATTTTTTTTCCATATTTTATTTTTATTTCATGGTCGGTAAGGAATTTGAATTTAATGGTCATCCAAATGTTATTTATTTTATTTTTCTTTGTAACATTGTTTTTTTCATTTTTGTTCTAGGCTACAAAAGTGGCCTGGGGTCACTTGCCCGGTCGGGCAAAAAAAAGTTACAAAAAATGAAAGAAAAAAAATATTTGTTTAATGTATTTTGTATTCTAAATCTGGTGAAGAATTTCAGTGTGACCCTGAGGCAAAAGTTGTTCTGTTTATTTTTTTCCGTAACATAGGTTTTTTTCGGAGTTCTTGGAATTTTTTTTTATTTTTATTTCTTGAGCTGAAACCTTCCCTGGTCCTTGCACAGGCTGCCCACCCGGGACCCGGGCGGCCTGGTTGGTAGCCTAGTTTTCTTTTTTTTTTATTATGATTATTATGTTTTGTCCACATTCGGTCCAAATGACTGAACGTATCCCCAAGGGGTCCCGTACGTTTGGGCAATCGAGTTCGGGCGTTCGCCCCATCCCAAATGTCCATTATCCTTACCACTATAATTGAAAATTTATTTTTCGAAATTTTTATTCTTTGAAGTTTTCTTTATAGCTTTTTATTTTTAACTCGAGCTTTGTTTGAAATTCCACAATGGATCCTAGATAAAAGTTATTATTATTATTATTATTATTATTATTATTTTTTGAAAAAATAGAACCTTACGGTTCTGGCAAGTTAATTGTATTATTATTTTGCACAATATCTTTTTTTTTTTCAAAGTTTTGGGATTATCTTGATTCATTATTTTTTTTTTTAGTGTACGCCTACTCTCGATTTTGGTTAGGTACGAGTACACCGAAATACGTATGTGTAAGCCCTGCGTATGCGTACTGGGTACTACCCAGGAATGATTATATTATTCAAAATTAGAGTTCGAGTCACATAGTGCTCAACAACACGATAGCCAACAACTTTAGTCAGGTATGTAACTGGGTTCATCCCTCATGTAACTCTCTCTCTGTCTCTGTCTCTCTCTCTCTCTCTCTCTCTCCCTCTCTTATTCTCAACGTTTGTATCACTCAACCTTACTGTAGTCCCCTCTTCTCTCTCTCTCTTGAACTCTCAACCTCGTTTACTATGAAGATCATTCTCTTGATACATCCGCCTACTACTCATGTTGTACTACTACTACTGCTACTACTACTACTACTACTACTATTGCCGCTATGATCGCCTGTCTTCCACAAACTCAGCACTGCCCGATAGGGCTCGCTGACGCTCAGTCAACTCGTGATAGCGCACAACCAGCCAACATCACTTCTACCTTCTCACGGGTGAACAATATGTTTAAATAGCGTTGGGCTAGTCTTTTCTGTTGACTGAACTAGACCTTTGCTTCACTTGGTCACCGCTAGACTGAGATAGTTCGCCTGCGGCTTGTTGCTGTTTGGAATTTTGAGGTTCGGTACCTTCCAAACGTTTTGTTGGAGCGCCGCTGCATTTGAACTGTGAGACTTGACTTTGAGGCCAGGTACCGGTTGAATTTTAACATATGTGGCATGTGCAATACCCGACGTGACTTTTTTCTGTTTCGACATGTTCGATCTCTTTTCAACTCGAGGATCTTCATCCCGAAACTCGAATTTGGGGGCTGCAAATTGAAAAGTCTTTCACTCTCACCGGCCTGATTTCGAGGGTATAAAAAAAAACTACAAACTTTACCGATCTACTATGTTGACGCTTTTGCGAGCCCTTTCGTAATAGGATACTATATGCGGGGATGTCTCTTTAAAGCTCAACTCTAGTAAACCAAAGAAGTGTAAACCAGCGATCTTTTGTAAGCTCTTGGTAAGCAATCTAACTTTATACTGTCGTTGAGGCCTCCCTTTGCGCCTTGACCTATAAACATCCGGTGCAACTATGTGGTCTACGTCGTACTTGCCATCCATGTCAGGAGGTATCATAGATCTTCTTGATGAAAACTGATCGTTAGTCACATAGGAAAATTTGGAAGTATGAAAAACTGGATAAGTATGTAGATATGGTGGTATCTCAACGACATGGGAAGGACCATCTACATTACCAATCATATCAAGAATCTACCACAGTCTCTTGTACACAGACAACAATTTCTGCGATATAGTTTTTTTTTAGAGAAATTCTTTCGACTTTACCCAAACTAAGTCACCTATAACAAATTGCGAGGGTTTATGATGTTTATGTGTTTGTTCAATCATGAAGTGTTAAGCCTTCGATATGTTATGTCAAACATGTTATAAGTTTTTCTCATATTGTACAACAAACTCTCTTGTACCCGACGACAATCTTTGAACTTGATCGGGATTTAGGCACTCAATAGGCCGCCAACACGTCGTATCGCGGATTGCATACCCTATGCAACTCATTATGCGTCCTTGTTGTAATTAGGTGCAAAAGTTATTATAGACACTGGCCACCTTGGGCAGATGCTCATCCAAATCAATCTGGTCGGGTTTAATATACACGCTCAATACTTGCTGAAGTGCTTTATTCATCTGGTCGGTCGAACCGTTAGTCTCATGATGCCTACCTGACGACATAGTTAGCTTAACCTCTTAGAATTTCATTAGTTGTTGTTAATGCTCGCTTGTAAACCGTGTGTCTCTACACTTACAATAGTCAAGGGATAACCATAATCTTTAGTACAATGGTTGAAGAACTCCATGATTACTAAGTCAGTTTTTGCCTCTGCAGGGAGTGTAACAAAAATAAAAAATTTACTAAATTTGTCCACAGTCACCATCACTTGACTTTTCTTAGTCTTACGCTTCACTTTGGTATGCATGATCATAGAGTCTTCGGGTCCTGACAGGATAGGTAGTGGTTTCAATAGTCCAAGGGGAGGTTGTGTGAAACTATTGTTCCTTTCAGCGTATGTTATGCAATCATGCTTCATTCCAGTTCATGGATGAGATCGAAGGAGATTGACATATGTCTTTCTCCAACCTAAATGACCTTCAGTGCCGTGACACTCCTCTAAAATAAGATAGTGAACTTCGTCGCTGTTTGGGATTCATAGTCTATCGTGCACGTCAGTTTTCTCAAACAAGAATGATTGGGTCACACTCTATAGACCGGGATTTCGTGTGACGCTGTCCGCACCTTATCAATCAACTTACTATATATTAGATCATCATCGTAGGCGATTCTAATCGTCTCTTGCAAATCGGTATCAACATCAAGGTAAGTCACTATGACACCAAAGAAATCTTCCCACCTCCTCAAAGTATCAACGACAATGTTATACTTCATTTCTACCAGTTTCAATTCAAAATCAAACTGATCAATCTCACTAGCCCACTTGGTTAACTTAGGTTTTATTCGTGTCTGGGTTTTCAACCAGGGACATGTCTCGTAGTCGGAGTAGACTTTCAAATGTCGTCCTAAGAGGTAGTATCCCCAGTGAAGGTAAGTTACTATGACACCAAAAAAATCTTCCCACCTCCTCAAAGCATCAGCGACAATGTTATACTTCATTTCTACCGGTTTCAATTCAAAATCAAACTGATCAATCTCACTAGCCCACTTGGTTAACTTAGGTTTTATTCGTGTCTGGGTTTTCAACCAGGGACATGTCTCGTAGTCTGAGTAGACTTTCAAATGTCGTCCTAAAAGGTAGTATCCCCAGTGATTCAGTGATTCTCTAAGAGCGAACAACTCTCGTTCGTAAGTCGAGGCTCGACTTTATCGTGAGGTAGTTCACAAGACATAAATTCTACGAGCCTATACCTCTGTCCATCATTTTGTTGCCATACAACACCAATTCCGTATTGACTTGCGACACTTGTAACTATAAATGGCAGTGATGAGTCAACTATCTTCAAAACCCGATATTTTATCAAACATTTTTTTAGTCTCGTAAAGACTAAGGGCAATCTTTGTCATATTTCCAGATTGTCTCCTTCCTCAACAACTTACGCAACATTGTAACTATGACAATGAAGTTCCGTATTAATTTTCTGTAGTAATTGGTCAGACCTAAAAACGAACAAAGTTCCGTCAGCGTATGCGAGGTTGGTCTGTCTCTATTTGCTATTATTTTTGAGTCTTCCGGTCTTATCCCATCTCCATCCAATACATGTCACAAATATAACTCTTGACATTGATTTACTCACACTTCTTCGGGTTCAACTTCAATTTTTCGTCTCGCAACTTTCCTAAAACTAGGCGAAGGTGTTTTTAATGTTCTTTCAAAGTTTAATTAAAAATTAAATATCGTCTAAATAACAAATTTGTCTAACCATTCCCTGAAGAGGTCATTCATGCACTGCTGAAAGGTATCAGGGGCATTAGTCAGTCCGAACGGCATAATCATAAACTCATAGTAGTCATATAAAGTCATAAAAGTCGTTTGATGTCGATCTTCATGTTGCACCTCAATCTTATGGTACCTCGACTTCAAATCAATCTTCGATAAATAGTTACAACCCTGCACCCTATTTAGCAAATCATCTATCCTAAGCAACAGTTTAACATTCTTCATTGTAATCACGTTGAGTACCCTACAGTCAACACATATGTGTAAATCACCTTCTTTCTTTAGAATGAATAAGACTGATGCGTCATACGACGACGAACTTGGTTTAATCCACAATCTCTCTACCAATCCATCGAGTCGTTTGCACAACTCATTGAATTCTCTTGGTGACACATAATAGATGGGGCCCTCGATTCGGTTGCCTAATCTCCCTTTCTGCAACGTAAGTGGGACTCTCTCCCACATCAACAAACTTTTCTAACAATTTATACACTTGGGGTAGCGTTGCCTTTTTCCTCTTTCTTGCTCTCACTAACTGGTATGGCGTAAGCTACAAATACTGGATCAACTGATGCATTCTTTACAACGTGCTGCGCGAACACAAGGGCACTCATACAACAAAGGAATAAACTGCTTTCGACGCCGGACTCATGAAATGATCGCATTTTCTTTCCTACCTGTGGGGTTGGGAAACCAGCACTCGTGCTCACCCATCTTAATGTATGTGTCAGCAACATATCCTAATCTGTCTCCAAAATTAAGTCGAAGCGGATCCTCCACTAAGAGACTCAGAGAGTGCAATTGGTTTTCTACCTTCGTCCCTATCTCCAACCGGAAGTATGCCTTTAAGCCCTCAACATACTCACTTACGACCATCTTTCGATTATCGATCATTTTACTTACGACTGGCTCGTCTAACTTTTTTACCTTCATGCAGAGGTGCATCTTCTGCAATCCTATTCGACTGATATAGCCACGTCTTGATGCAATGTCAATTAACACGCCTACTGTTTCCTTACTTATTTGTACATCTAGTTGCCCTTTAAATTTTTTTTTAATTTCGGCTCCGGCTTAGCGACAAGTGATCAACTCATCACCGATGTCTGTGAGGGAGCCACCTAGAGAGGTCCTAGCACAAGCAACCTCTACACAACTAGCTAGGTGAAGGCCTACATCAGTCTCTACCAATTGGACCTTTAGAAAGGAGGGTGCCTAGTCAACATGTGCGTCTAATTGTCTGTCTTTGTCTAAAGGCCTCGTAGAGGCGGCTGCAACCTGTATTGGTTGTTCTCTTTTGGGTACCTGTATTCGGGAGACGATGTTGTTGGGGACACCACACTTTAGATATTGACCAACCTCGAGCCGTTTCTTCTACAAGGAATATGCCATGTTCATCTCCTCTTCTTCTTCTCTTCCTCCTCCTTTGTTTTTCCTCCACCTCCTACTTCTCCTCGCTAAGTTCATCATTGAAATCATCTGGAAAATTTAAAACCGATAATAATCATCTTCAAATTCTCCTCGTTGATTTCTCCGCCGAAATCAACAGGAAAATTTCAAGACTGATAATATTATCGTCCTTGAAGTTATCCACGCACTACTCTCTAGTTATTTCGCTTCGAACAAGCCATTCGTGAAAAGTAAAGATTCATGAAAATTGGACCGAGTCAAAACTTTTAAGAGTACTTCTTGAGAATTTAATTTTTGTAGCAGTGGTATAAGCTATGTTGCATTTGTAATCACAAATCTTTAGAGAAATCTAGTATTTTTGGAACTCATAATGAAATGGAGTCAACGAGGCAAGCAACAAAACTATTTCAGGCAGTACCTTGAGGCTGAGGGTTTGTTTGACTCCAGAGAAAACGTTTTTCGTCAGCGGCTCGAAACTCCAACAGAAAAATTCCCACGATAAATGAAAGTTAAAAAAACATTCCATACAAAAAAATCCTTCATATTAATAAATTATCATTCCACTGATCGTTCAATTCTAAAATTTCCAGTTTTATTTTATAAGTTCCCGTTTAAATATGAGTTTTCCCTTCCAACTACATCTATTTGTTCAAGATGGAATCGAAGTCTGGACGAGTTTATGAAATGTTTTAATTAAATTTTCATTCTACTACAACAAATATTTTTATATTTCGATTGGATTAACCTATTTATGACTGAAAATCCTTACTTAGAATGACAGTCCAATTAAAATATTTCATGAACTCATCCATACTTTCATTCCATCTCTAGCATGTGGTCCAAATAAGAAGGGATACCCTATTCTTGGAATGAAAGTTTGCAAGTAAGATGAAAAATTTTAAAATTAAAATGACATTTTTTAAAATGGAATGAAAATTTGAAATTTAGATTGTAATTTTACTATAGAATGATTATTTAATTATGAGAATTTTTTCCGTTGTCTGACAGACCAGCTAAGAAGAAAGCACTTCCTTCTCCTCGTTCTTCTACTTTTTGTTCTTATTCTCCGCCATATCCATCTCCTTCTTGATCTGCTCCTTCTCCATATCATCTTTGACGTCACTTTCTCTTACATTATTCTAGCGGCTTCTCTCACTCCGCCGCCTGCATGCAGTTGTCGTGACCGCCTTCACCTCCACACCCTCTTCTCTCCTTTTTTTTTTCTCTTCGTCTGGTTTTTCTCGACCTCCTACTGCTTGTTGATTTCATCACTGAAATCATCTGGGAAACTTGAAATTCTCCTCGATTTATCCGCTGGCATTAACAAAAAAATTTCAAGACTAACAATAGTATTGATCTTGCAGTTCTCCTCGTTGATTTCATTGCAAAAATCAGCTGGAACATTTCAAGACAAAAAATATTATCATTTTTCAAATTTTCCATTCGATTACAATGATGAAATGAACACGACTTTTAAACTAATAATATTATCGGTCTCAAAGGTATCCTCCTTGATTTAAATCGGTGAAATGAATTGGAAAATTTATAGACCGGTAATATTTTTTGTCTTGAAATTTTCCTAGCTGATTCCATTTGATGAAATCAATAAGAAGGTGAAGGGGGGGTAAGGTTAAGGAAGGCACAATCGAAAACGAGGGGGAAGGCGTGTGAAGGCGAGGGAAAGACAAAATGTAGTAGAAGGAGATGACAAGGCAAGGTAAGGGAAGGTTTTGGCATCGAAATAGCGAGTCATCGACCAATCACGAGATCGACAGACTAACATAATCGCTCTTCCATTAAACTTACCGATTACTTTGTCGGTCGATCTCCTTTACCGTCGATTAGGGCTGGTGCAACAGAAAATTTTTCCAAAATTAAATAATCATTCTATAGTAAAATTACATTCTAAATTTCAAATTTCCATTCCATCTTAAAAAATATCATTTCAATTTAAAAAAAAATCGTCTTACTTGAAAACTTTTCTTCCAACAATGGGGTATCCCTTCTTATTTGAAATGCTAGAGATGGAATGAAAGTCTGGATGAGTTCATGAAATATTTTAATTGGACTGTCATTCTAAGTAAGGATTTTCAGTCATAAATAGGCTAATCCATTTTAAATTAGAAGATATTTGTTGTAGTAGAATGAAAGTTTAATTAAAACATTTCATAAACTCGTCTTGACTTTCATTCCATCTTGAACAAATACATGTAGTTGGAAGGGAAAACTCATACTTAGACGGGAACTTATTAAATAAAACTCTAAATTTTAGAATTGGACGAACGTTGGAATGATAATTTATAAATATGACGGAATTTTTTTTTATGGAATGTTTTTTCAACTTTAATTTCTCGTGGGAATTTTTCTGTTGTGGTGAGAAATAGGGCATGTCGGGGGAAAGCGGGGCAAGCCGGGGGAAGGCGGGGAAAATCGTCGAAACAAAGAGAGTGGCAAGCGGTGAGGCATGGTTAGGTGGAGATAGGCAGGATGACGGCTGATGGTGCAGGTGGAGCGGATGGCGGGGGTCAGCGCGATGACGATTGGATGGTGGTGGGGGTCCGTGGGTGTAGACGGGGGGGGAGTCGGGATGGCAGCGAGGGTTGATGAGGGGGAAGTTGAGATGGTTGCGAAGGTCGCAGGTAGGCAGGATGCCGGTGAGGGTGGGGGGGGTGGCGGTGGGGTTTGGCGAGGATAGGCGGTATGGTGCGGAGAAAGGCGAAGGGGAAGTTGGGATGGTGGAGGATAAGTGGGAAGGCGTTACAGTGAAGCAACGCGGTTATGCGGAATGGCAGCGGGGGTAGGCAAAGGGATGGCCAGGGTAGGTAAAGAGGATGGCCATGATACGCGAAGGGGTAGGCGGAGGGTGGTGGGGGCAGAGGATGACAAGGGTAGGAGCGAGGGGCTGGCAGGGGTAGGCGGAGGTGGGGGTGGAGGAGGTCGGGATGGCGATGTTATGGCAACAGAGGCAGGCAGGGGGAACGTCGAGATGGTGAGGGAGGTAAGGGGGGCTGACACCAGAATAGCGAGATTGCAACGGTGGTTGGCGAGGGCATCACAAGGGTAGGCGAGGGGATGACAGGGGTAGGCGGAAAGGATGGTCATGGTAGGCTATGTAACACCCGCAGACGCGTCCGCGGGGTCGAGCTCAGAGGGCGGACGCAAACACGTCCGCATCCGCGGCCTACCGGGTCCGCGCTGCGGACGCGATTTTACCAGATTTTTCCTGAATTAAATAATAGGCAAAAAAAAAAAAAAAAAAAGGGTTGTAGGAAAATTTAAGCCCTACAACCCCATATTTGTTTTTTTGAAATCCGACTTCGTTTAGGATTTTTTAAAAATCAAAAACTAAATTT
>BFEA01000063.1:4112911-4130354 GCA_003427395.1 Chara braunii
GGAGTAGTGTGCGCGGCGTCCTCAACCCTCATGCAAGAGTCCTAGAAGGATGACGAGCAGCGCACGAGGGAAGGAGCACACGTGCGTCTGAGCGGTGTTRAGAGAGAGGGGGCGCGCCAGGCATGCTCAGTGAACCACAACTAGCGCGCACTGGAGCTTGAATGAAACATGCCTTACAGGGACAGGCCAACAGGGAAGGGACATGCGAGTGAAGCGAGCACTTACCGCTGCACGAATATGCTCCGCGCGAGCGAAGCACCCTGWAAGAGAACACTTGGGGYAGCGTCGATGTTGTAGGAAGGTTCAGAAAATGAGAACGGATTATTGTACCAGGTGTGATCAGCTTGCGTGAYGGCCGAACTGAAAAACGCCAGTTGCGGMCAACAGTGAAGGTGCGAACGGTGTGCAATGTGCTGAAGACAAAAACACGCAGTTCCGCAGTTAGCARGAGCAGCGCCTTTCAGCAAGCTCGCAATTAGACGGATAGCTGAAGAMGGGGCGGGTTGTTTTATTCCGCCGAATCTGCTGACCGAGGCCTTTTGCTGCAGCCTGCGGGCGAATTCGACAAGTTAGTAGTGCTGATGGGCRAATCGAGCTTTCCRCTACAGGCGGGATTGAAAAGTCGCTATTGCGGATTGGCAGAACGAGCTCTCYGCTGTAGGCGGGATTGACAAGCTACTACGGCTGATTGACAAAAACGAGATGGGTAAGACAGGTTACCTCGGCTGACTGGTAAATCGAGTTTCCCTCTGCAGCCGGGCCAGGCACTTTATCACTGCTAATTGACTAATCGAACTTCCTGCTGAAGGCGGATCAGGCGCGATGTTTTTGCTGAGTGGATGAACGCTGATTGGTAAAATCCTCGGACTTTGCGATGTGAACCAGTCATTGTTGTTGCCCTTGCTAATTGACTGATCGAGTTTTCGTGTTATAGGTGGTCAGGCATATTGCTCTTACCGACTCGACGAGTGCTGATTGGGTGGGAACGTTGGGAAATTGCAATTTGTGAAAAGGGAGGAATCTGGTCGCCCCCGTGGGATAGATCAGAAAAGGGGAATGGGGCTTGAACCGAGGGGCATTTAAGGTCTGGTACGCCCCTCGAGGCAGCCCGTTCCAGTTGAGCCGGGAACAGGAACTTCCTCGGAGAAGCTGATGAAACTTGCTCGATATTAATGAATCTCCATTTTGTCTCAGCATTGTCAGTTAATCCTATGTGAGTGTGCGTGAGTAAGGCAGAGAGGGAGAAGGGAAGACAGGGAGAGAGARAGAAGGGAGAACRGGGAGAGAAAGAGATARCACATTCGCGAGGGACRGTGCGAAACGGGGTTTTTCAATGTGGTTGCGTGGGGCGTTGAGACAAGAATTCTATAAGTGAAGAAGAGGGGAAGAGTGCAGTGAGGAAAGCGTGAAAGCGGGGTTGTGTATCTAGAGTGGACAAAAGAAACTTGTTACTGTGCTGACTCACCAGTTGATCGCTGTAGCTCGCTGTCGCGTGAACTCGGGATWAAATCAGTTGACTGTCGAAATGTGATGCAGAGTAAACTTGTCACTGTAACAATTRATTGAAGAAWCTCGTCGCTAGTTKAACTTACYGCTTTTCTAGTTCTCYCATGGCTGAGCAAATTTGCMATTKTTCTTATTGACCATTGAAATTCTTGGCTGCGTGAAGCTGTTGAAATACAAGAAAAAGAAAGAGAGAAAAAAGAGGTGGCGRGACAGGCAAATCGGAACCTCGACACTCTACTAGACCWGATATTCTCTAATCCTGACTRAGTATARCAAAGTGAGTGTTGTTCTGACTGCGGTAATTCTTGTTGATTGTTGTAATCGAACTCTAGTAAAGGCTGCGAGAGGAGTGACGTCAGAAACCCTCTAGAAGCGAGGTGGCAGTAAGACACAAGACTGCGGCTCTCCTGCTGGTTCGCTGAGGACCTCGGAAGCGGGCGCGACGAGTGACAGACACCGTAGCCCTTGGCTTCAGCGAACTGCAGGTGCCCCTCCCCGGGTTTCCTCACAACTTTGGCGCCGTTGCCGGGGAGGGGAGCAGCACCCGCAAGGCCGCAGCCTTCCCCAATCAATGGGGGTGCGCGGGCTGATTTGTCCGGGTACTAATTAGTTCGTTTTCTTGATTAGTTCTGTTTTTGATGATTTTTTGAATTAGTTTTTTTGAAATATCTCGGCATCCGCGCCTTTTCGCGCGAAGTAAGCGGGGAGCAAAGTTCGTCCTCTCGACGAGGCGAACGTTATGAGACGTTTCTTGCTGAAATCTAACGGTAAGATTTTGAGATAACGATTTTTTTTCAATTTCCTATTTATTAATTCGGAATTTTTAGTTTTATTTTTTTATTTTTTGCGGAAAATTGGTTCATTATTTTGAAATAACTCCTTGGACCAAATTTGCTTGGTTTATTTTTCCCGTTGTTTTGACATCTTGGACGGGGCGGACGGAGGCAGTTAGAGGCTAAAACATAACATAACAGCAAAGAAAAACGAAATAAAACAAAAATAAAATATTTAACTTCTTTAAAATTACGTGTAAAATACCGCGAAAGGGATTAAGACAAAGTGTTCCGTCAAAGTTATTGCAGATTTAGAGTAAAGTTACCGGGAAAATTTTGGGACGGAACAATTTTAGGAGGAGAGCGCGCGGTTGCGCGAGAAACTCGCAAAACCCTAGTTAGTTAAACCCTAATTAGGGGAAACCCTAACTAGGGGAAGTCTTTTTCAGGGTTTTGGGATCAGATAACAACCTCGAGGAAGAAGGATAATATATCTGAAATATTTTGCCTTCTGTATTTTTCGTCAATTTTCTTTTTTGTATGATTAATTAAAAAAAAATACTTAAAATAGGGGAAAAAAATTAATTACATTTTGTTAAATTTCTAAAAATTCTGATGTCTTTTCTTTCGGGTTGTTGAGCTAGGGGCGGAAGCTCCAAACCCCAACCCAACGGGGGGAGGGGAAATACTACCCGGTTTTCTTGAAATTTTGTATAATACTTCCAATTAATTAGGAAATAATTAAAGAAAATACTCAAAATTTATTAAAAATTAAAATTTTCCTTTGGTACTTTTTCCCTTTTGCTATACACCTTCAGTGACTATTTTGAGGCCTTCGGCCACACCCCATCCCCACGGGGGGAGGCGAAGTGCTGCCGGATTTTTTCGGGGACCCTTGAGGTCGAGCAATTTCACTTAAAGACATATACAAGGGATATAAGTGAATGTAAAATAAGAAAGGGGGTGTATCTTACGTAAACGTAATTTTTGTAAATTAAATGCAATTAAATATAGAAAATTTCCCTGAGTAGGAAAAGGGGATAGGGATAGGAGTAGAAAAAGTATAGGGCTGTTCCCTTACCCTCTCTTAAGGGTTAGGGCCAGTAACACGAAATTTTCCCTGATTAAAATTATTTATTTGGAATTTGTATAATAAAAATTCAAAAGAAATAGTTAGCGTTCGGCGGAAGGAGAAACGCACTTGCCGAGCTACTCCCTAGGGGAAGTCTTGTATACCCCTAGGCAGTGGTTGACGGCCAGTAGGTTTCTGAAGGTTAAAAGTATTTTTTATCAATTTAAATATGCTAAAATACCTTAAAAATACTAAAATGACTTAGAAAGATTGCGAAAGAAGTAGAAGACCTTCTAATTTTGATTCTTAGATAGGGGTGGACGTTTGTACTCTTGAGGGGTGACCGAAGCAATCGGGGGCAGCGTCCCCTCGAATAGAGCACACGCCTTGTATTCGAGGGAACTCGACTATAGGGCCTGTTGCCTTGTTTAGAGTCGGGACTCCGCCCTTTGGCACCATAGGGGATCCTTGGGAAGGTTAGGAGATAGATCGACAGCGTGATATCGGGGCTCCCAACGAAGGGAGGCGAAGCGCTGCCGAAATTTTCATAGGAACAAGAACCTTCTTTCACCTTCTCTACCTGTCCCTTTTACTACGCACTCTCTAGCCATCAGTCGGATGTGGCCGCGGGCGCAGGTGGAGGTCTATGAGGTCAGTAGCGCTTGGGACGTGGAGCCGCCTGAACTCATAGAAGGGGACCTGGTGGAGCTCACGATTCCCGTGCGCAGCGACCGATATGCTGACGGCCAGTTCGCGTGGAGGTCCATAGTCTTGTCTGCGGGCGCGTGGCTTTGGACGCATAGAGAGCACCGGCCTGGACAGGGAGTGGGCGTAGTGAGAGTCTACTTGTACTTAGGACCGGACACGGTCAAGGAGGCCGTGGTGGGGCTCGCGGCGACTGGGACTAGCGGCGCAATTAGCAGGGCGTTACGCTACCTGAGGGACGAGGTGGCCGCCTTCTGAGCGGAGGACTCGAGCGACCCATTGACCCTATTTCACGGATGCCCTCCTCTTGATATCACGGGCGAGCTAGTGGTAGCATGGGACGGGTTTTTCCCGTACAACGTTAGGAGTCTGCGGGCGATAGTTCCGACGTTCGTAGTAGAGAGCGTTTTTGGAGGTATTGGTGGAGTGGTCGAGACATACCTAGCCTATCAGGATCTCAAGGTCCTGGCAAGAAGGCCTGACGACCTCATCTACATCTATTATTCGCTCGCGACCGGTGGGCCTCGTTGGGGTGATGAGAGAGGGTTTAGCTTATAGAGCTGATCCGTTCGATAGACGACGAGTGACCCCAGTCTCCGTGCGTTTGGGATTGGCTAGACCGTGAGCTCCGAGCAGGCCCCGAGTACGTGACCTGCATTGAGCGGCTCTTCTCAGACGACTGGGGGAGCTGGTGGAGTGAGGACGCTGGGCGACCTCTGATATACGACCATCAGTTGGTGGAGTACTACCAGGCTATAAGACAGGCGCCATACTGCGTCAAGGACGAGATTGACAACGTGGGTTGGGAGCGAGACGACGGCGAGGACGCCTGGGAGCCAGACTGGGTCGACCCAGAGAGTGAGGTTGACGAGGAGGAGATCGACGTTACAGACGCCCACTTCCCCAGGATAGGAGTAGCAGTTCGGGCATAGGAGCGGACTTAGCGTCAGATATCGGCCGATAGCGGAGAGCGGATCGATGGTAGAGCAGGCCAACAGGGTGGAGCTTGAGATCGACGACGCCCGATGGCCGAGACCCCCAGAGACAGTAGCGCCAGGTAGGGTGGCACTAGATCTGCCGGCCAGAGGGGTTTCTGCGGATGCGATAGATAGTCGATGGTCATCGACGGTGCTGGTCCTAGACGTACACTTGTGGTTGTACGTCATCGAGACA
Source organism: Chara braunii (assembly GCA_003427395.1). NCBI lineage: Eukaryota > Viridiplantae > Streptophyta > Charophyceae > Charales > Characeae > Chara > Chara braunii. The sequence continues at coordinate 4,118,141 of BFEA01000063.1, forward strand.
TTCGAGCCGGACAGTCAGGGGTGGCGACGACCTGACACGACTAGTATAGAGGTAGTGAGGCACATTTACTACTCGCCGGAGGTGCTAGCTACGGTCTATTATCACGGCCTCGTACACGATCATTGGCAAGAGGAGCAGACCGCGAGGGCGATCTTACTGGCTAGAGCGGACTCCGCACGCGGCGAGGTAGAGCGACTGCACGGGGGTGTTCGGAGAGTGACGACGACCTTCAGGATTGGAGGACACTTCCCATATCATAGCACTCGACTGCGTGTGACACTTCTGTGCTTCGTGGCAGAGGAGCCTTGGGGACTTAGGCATCAAGGCGAGATCTACTTTGCGGCTCTTGACTTGGACGGCCTCTGCCGAGGGTACACTGACAGGGATTGGGTGTTGTATGCGCAGTTTGTAGCAGGGCCGCTTGTAGGCGAGCGAGGACTCCAGCTGATTGAGTTCCTGCGGGCCATTGTACCTACCGGGAGCCCTAACCTATACTCTTTGTACCAGCCCCTAGCCTACTGGACGGCACTAGAGAGAGAGGCTCGGAGGCCTACAGATCATTTAGCTGGAGTAGGACAGCTGTTAGCCGAGACTCGTGAGGAGAGGCCGAGCCATCTCATCTTGACCAGGGAGGTTGAGGAGTATTACCGACAGGTATATCCAGAGGCAGACGATCTTGCGTGGTGCGCTGAGGATCGGGATTGGGAGGAGTTCGATGACATAGACCCTTGGGGTGACCAGGACAAGGGCTGGGGAGATCTGGCGCGAGCTGAGGGACAAGAGCAGGTAGGTGGAGAGGCGCTGCAGGAGGACGGCTGGGGGCATCTCCTTCAGGCCGAGGGACAGGAGGATATCCCATGGGGTCGGGGGGTAGATGAGGACACAGATGAGGATATGCCAGATGCATGAGATGACTAGAGGCAGGGCATATCCGAGTGAGGTTTAGATAAGAGAGTAGTGGAGAGACGGTAAGCAGATAACTTTAGGCAAGGCGAGACTGGCATCAAGAGCAGGAAAGGATGGCAGACAGGGATATACTGAGAGTGACGCTTTTCCTACGACGAGATAGGACAGGAGGCAGGGAAGATGAAGTATTGGGCAATGTTGAGCGATAGATCAGACTCATGACGGAGCATGCCCTGGAGATACGGAGAGGCCAGAGGTACGTCGAGTTCACTATCTACTTCCATGGAGCAGATGGGAGAGTGCATAACACCTACTCGGCCATAATGGACCTGAGTGGGAGAGTTGTCTGAGGGGTTAGCGACATCATCAGACAGGGAACGTCGGAGGGAGTAGAGAAAAATACAGATCGAGAACCGAAGTGGAGATGAGGAGTGACTCAGTAGCCTGGTTAGCTTATGTTCTCTCACGAGAGTCCGAATCCTATAACGTGAGGAAACTTGTGAGACCCAGAGAAACGACGGTTGGATACGACATTCCTCTTCCTGTGGCATTAGAAGGGACAGGGCGTGTTCCGTTAGGATACCTGGGAACGTGGCTTGCAGAGGGACTCTTCCTTTGGACAGTGATACTGAGAGATGGTCGACCCCAGAGGACTCATCACCTAGAAGGGGTCGGACATCTGATAGCGGATAGAGCACACGATTTAGAGGTAGGACTGACGCTTGCAGGGGCAAGCAGGGCTTGGTGGAGAAGCGAGTTGTTGGCCAGAGTGATCGTTAATCAGCAACTGGCGAGACTCTCTGGAGGGAGGACGTATAGGAGCCGCTTGGTATATGGTCCTCCGCATCCGACCCTCTACCCGAGAGAGGATTGACGATTCGGACTTCCTGCCTTCGTGATAGGGCAGACCTATGGGAGCGTAGATCGCTTGAGTAGAGCAGTGGACCACACACTTTACGCGCTTTGGGAGGGCTTAGCGCCCCGTTTCAGGGAAGTATATTACGTTATTTGTGTGAGGTGGGGACCGCCCAGTAGAGAGACGCTTGATGATATCATAGACGTTACTTGCTGGGTGGACTGTCTAAGGCCGGTCGATCTGATTAGGTACTGCAGGAGACGGGCGGAGATTGATTATGTGGGGCTAGAGGATGTGAGATTTCTCTTCGAGGTCGAAGCGTAGGGAATGCCGGGAAGGACGGCCACAATGATGCGCGTAGGAGAACAACTGGTGAGCACAGGGTACACTGTGACGGTACTTCTCCGAGCGTACATAGACGAGGACTTGACGACGAGGGAGTGCCGACAACGAGCCAGGGATTTGATCCACGAGCATAAAGCTGATGTACAGGCGCGGGTGACCTTCCAGACCTCGATTTCCTATGATGTGATGATATGGTCTCACGGTTATATGCACGCGGAACACTTCCACGACGAGACGGTAGCGGAGGCTAGAGCGAGGGTGAGAGGATGATCTGGAAAGAGATGAGGACTGAGTATGGAAGAGGAGAGTGAGGCAGTCGAAAGAGTGAGAGAACGCATTAAAGAACCACTCTTGAACCAGGTAAAGGAGTTGGGGAACAAGTTAAGGGAGATCTTGTCGTGCCAGGATGAGGGCAAGTGTGTAGGGCTGATCTCGTGACGAGAGAGTTAGAGAGTTTGTTTAGGGAGGAAAGAGAGATTATCCAGGCGTGGAGATCAGACTTTCTGGAGAGGGTAAAAGCTATGAGCGTATCACGCGAAGGAACTAGGGAGAGGTCGGCAGAGGGTGTGACAACGGAGGATAAGGTAACACAGGGAGGTAGCGACAGGACATGAGCGAGACTGCACTACACATGATGGATCGGTACTCATTGCATGTGGTAGGGAGACTGGACGGACCGTTGGTGTTAGTGATCGTAGAGTTCCAGCTCCATACCAGACTGTGCATAATTGAGGAGGCAGAGTGTGTCCGCCGTGTGCTGCGTGAGGCCAGGGGGACAGGACTTTGGATTGGATTAGAAGGAGGACGAAGGATAAAATACGTACTCCGAGTGACACCTTTCGAAGGGCGGTCTCGGAAAAGGGCATGGTACGAGACGACCAGGGAGGCTGAGAGGTTGAAGATAAGCGAAGCTAGGAAAGCTGGAGAGTTAGGGAGAGTTGTAACAGACGGTGCAATACTCAGGGTGCTAGCCGCTCACGATCGGTACTGGAGGGAGTCGATAAAGATTTTAGAGGCCATAGAGGATAGTGGAGATGAGGAGGGTTTTGAGACATTCTATGACATTTTGGGGCTGTCAGCGATGAGGTTACAAGTGGTTATAGCACTGACTTACCTCAGGTGCTAGACAAGATGACCTCATAGCCGTCTGGGAGTTAAAGGAGGAGAAATAGAGATTGGAAGCTCTTGGAAAGATAGTGGAGGTCAGAAAGGTCGGCGAGCGACTTTGGATGGCAGTAAGAGGATAGCTTCCTCCTTCAGCAGGCTACCCGATTCAGGACGGGCTGGGAGACCTAGCAAGGAGGACGTAGATAGACGCTCGGAGGCTCTTGAGGGGTGATGATCAGGAGATATTGGTTAGGCGTGGGACCACGATCTGCCGCAGGCGTAGAGATCCTGTCACGAGTGTACAGCAGATCCGGAGAGGCGCGGCCTTGTTGGCCGATCCCGAAGGAGAGGTTTACCTAGACACAGGGATTCTTGGGATAGAGGGAGAGCACGAGATTCGCGTCCGGAACGGAGTACTGGTGGCGGTAAACGGGGCAGTCGAGAGCTAGGATTGGAGGCGAACGCGAACGGTGACAAGGAGACAGGTACGGGCTGCCGCAACTGTCACTGGTCCGGGCTGTGAGTTCTGTCACAGGTCCGGGCTGCAGCAACCGTCATAGGTCCGGGCTGAAACACCCGACGACGGTACCTAACTGCGTCTTCTGGTGGCCTATGGAACCAGACACGATGGGGCCACAACCGACCACGGGTGAAGCGGGGGAGGAGTACAGGACATCGCCCGACCGAGCTCTGAGGGATCTGAAGGAACGAATTAGGCGGGAAGCACCGCTGAGATGGGCTGACCTAACCAATGACGAAGAGTCCGACGTAATGGGTGAGCCGGTCGTGACAGAGCCGCAGGAGGCTCTGAAGACGGGAACCTCGAGCGGCCGACAAGAAGCGATGAGACGACGCTCCCCCCACTATGAGCGGAGGAAAACCATGGCGGATAAGCACAGGGACGACTGGCGAGAGAGTTCGAGGGACTCCTATTGGAGGGATAGAGATAGAGATAGAGCACCGCCGCGGCGTGTCTTCGACCCCCAAACGGGGGAATCATACCCGCTTCCTTACGAGAGCAAGGATCGCTATATTATTACGCACAAGGCCTCAGAGCCTCCTACTTTCCGGGGCTATGGTATCACCGAATATCTGGAGAAGTGGGAGCTTCATGCTAGCCGGAGTCAGTGGTCGGAGGAGAAAATTATAGAGAACTTCCTATTTAATGTGGATCCAAGTCTCGACAAGGAAGTTAAGGAAGCCCGGGCGAAGGATGAAAAATGGACTACGTACAAAAAGAACCTCGTTGAGCTTTACAAATTGGAGGATAACAAGTACTCCATCAAGGACCTTGAGACGATGACTCAAGATGAAGATGAGAGCGTACGGGCATTTGGGATGCGTTTTCAGAAGATCTCCGACGTGCTGATGAAGAAGGGGAAGATCTCAGAGGTCGAGCGTTGTACTATCTTCATCAGACACCTGTCCAAAGGTAGAGAAAATAGTATACTTAGAAATCTTCCGCGTGACAAGCTTGACTTCCCAGAAGTCCTAAAGCTCGCGATAAAGGCAGAGGCAGACGACTACAAGGACTTGGTGTGGAGAGGGATGAGGAGACGTGACTTTTCTCTCTACATGGAGTATGTCACTGATAGATGTCCTGATTTCAAGGACCATCCCTGGACGGAGAAGAATGAAGCCGTGGTCGAGGAAGTGAATGAGATAAGGGACATGGTAAAGGGATTGACAAGACAGGTTACAGAGATTGTGACCAACACAGGACCTACGACTTACCGGGACAAACACGAAGGGCCCTATTCACTACGCTGGGACCGTAGGAACACCGATTCCTGGAGGAGTGTCAAGGATAGAAATCCTCGAACGCTAAGTGATTATCGTACGAGGGAAAGAGAGAGAGATGATGATCCATGGCGACGTAGGGATGACGAGATAGACCAGGACCGCAGAGCTCGCAAGACGTATGGGCGAGCTAGGAGGTTGGATGATTACTCGCGAAGCCCCCGTTATGAGGCCGATCGGGGTAGAGGCGACTCTCGAGGGCGGTGGGAGTCAGATCAGGGCCGACGAGACGGATACAGGGACAACAGATATGAGAGATCAGACCGGGATGGATATAGGGAAGGAAGATATGAGAGGACGGATCGAGATGGATACAGAGGTGGCGGATATGAGAGAGGAGATCGAGACGGGGACCGACGAGACGACTCGCGCGGACGGTATGACCGTGGGGGGTACGGGAGAGAGCAGCGCGAGGATTCGCGGGGGTGGTACAACCGAGGAGATCGACGCGATGAGTCACGCGAGCGATACAACACTAGAGACCGCCGCAATGATTCACGCGGTCGGAATGAGAGAGGGGGATATGGCGCCTCATCAGAGCCGTATCCCAAGTCCCCTGACCCCAGGGCAGCCAGGGGTTCGATCTCTAAGAGCGCGGATGACAGGCCGTCCATTCCCAGGAACTCTTGCGTTTACTGTAGAGGAGATGATCATATCAAGAGAGATTGCCCGGACCTCAAACGGGCAATAGATGAGGGACTTGTCGTGCTTGACGACCGCAAGTACGTCAAGTGGGCAGATGATCTGGGAGATGTATCGATGTTCCCTTCGATGAAGGAGAATGTCGAAGCAAGGAGAGTAAAGCCGAGTAAAGGAAAGGAGCCGGCCAAGAGCCAGAGCATCAAGATAACTTTTGAGGGGGATATGGCGACCACACCCATAAGGGTGGCAGCCACCAAGTCGGCGAGGGGGTCTACATCGAAGAAGACTGACACGGATTACGTGATGGCGGAGAAGGACGGACAACGGATCGATGGAGAGGAGGTTATTCTTTCACCATAGAGGCGGGGAGTGAAGAAGTTCTTGATGAAGAGTTCGCTGGACGAGATTGACACGGTCGAGCCGATGAGGCGGGCCCTTCGGCAGCCCATGCAGTGCTCTATTCTGGAATATCAGGCAGCATCCAAGCCGGCTCGCAATGAGTTACAGATGATCACGCAGAAGACTCGCATACCTCTATCAGAGGAGGCTCAGGGGGCCCCTAAGGCGGAAGCTCCTACAGTAGCAGTAACGGGGGTGACTGCCAGAGCAGATCGCATGGCGACAGTCCTTCTTGATGGGATGAAAGGTGTGCCTCTAGACAAGTTTTACATACTTGGTAGTGGGGCCGTGGAGGCGATCATAAATGGAGCGAAACTAGATGCTGTGATCGATAACGGCAGTGAGGCTGTCCTTATAGACGAGGATCTGGCAGTGCAGGTTGGACTGAGCCTCGATAGGTCCTACCTATTCGAGATAGAGACGACTGATGGGAGAAAACAACAAATCACTGGGGTTTGTCACAAGGCAGCCATAGAGGTCCACGGGGTACGAGTGACCCTGCCTTTCTTTGCAGTCAAGAACTGCAACTCCGATCTGCTCTTGGGACGAACGTGGTTGAGCCACGTGCACGCAGTGACGATAGAGCGACCTGATGGGAGCCAGACATTGTTCATTAAGAAGCTAGATGGGACGTGGGTTATGATTGAGACAGTGGAGCCTCAGGACCCGAGGAACAGAGCAGCTCTCGCTGTGGGTGCAAGACCCAGTGATCAGATTAAGTCATTACCTATCTCCGGCCGCACGGTGCGATTTCGCGAGAAGAAGTATGGACCACTGCTCACAGAGGAAGAAGGACGGATCGTGGAGGTGGAAGATTTAGGGAGTCGGCTGATAGTGGACGACAACTCGTACCCAAAGGAGACAGATGAGGAATTTGGCGGGGTGGTATCGGTATCTTTTTTAAGGGCACGGCCCCCTATGGGGGGCTACCCAAGCGATACAAGCGAGTAGCACAAAAAGTTAAGCCAGCGGCGGTGGGCCGCGAGCGATCTGCACTGGAAGGGATATCGAAAGAAGAGATCGCATAAGAAATCAAAGAAAGAAAAAAAAAGGAGCTGCAACGCCTAACGGAAGAGAGGATAGCAGGGATGGACATCGGGAATGGAAATCTGACCCCGTAGGAGCGAGAACGTGTGATAGAAATCCTGAAGACATGTGATAAGGCAATAGCTTTCACCGACGCAGAGCGCGGTAGGGTTGACCTTCGATACGCTAAGCCAGCAAGGATTTACACGATTCCACATGTTCCTTGGAATGACGCAGGATGAAAATACGCCCTGAAGGAGAAGGAAGAAGTTTTCGCTTTCCTGAAAGAAAAGATGGTTTCCCATGTTGTGGAGCCGTCTGGTTGCGCCTATGCTAATCGATGGTTCTTCCTACGAAAGCCGAATGGCAAGATCCGATGGATCAAGGACCTTCGGAAGGTCAACGCGGTGACGATACGAGACGTGGGCTCCGTGCCACACGCCGACTTACTGGCCGAAGGCAGGTCGATTTATTCGGTCTGTGATCTGTTCTCAGGCTATGATGAGGTACCGCTTGATCCTAGGGACAGGCACCTCACGGCTATGCATACGCCATTGGGACTGATACAGATGATGGTTGTCCCTATGGGTTGGACTAATGGGGAAGCCGTTTTTCAGAGAGCCATGGTAGCCGTCCTCAAGGACTTCATCCCTGATAAGGTTGAAGTTTTTCTGGATGACTTTCCTATAAAAGGGTCAGTAAACAAGGATGAGACAGAGGTTGTACCATGACTTAGAAGATTCGTCGAGCAACACCTAACAGATATTTGCGCGGTACTTGAGCAGCTGGACGCGAATTTAATGGTCAGCGGAACAAAGAGCCGATGGGCCGTCTCGACTATTAAGATCTTGGGCTTTATCTGTGACTCGAGAGGACGCTCAGAAGATCCGGCGAAGCTAGACAAACTTCCGAACTGGCCGTCACCGTTACATAGTCCAACCGAGGTCCGACAGTTTTTGGGAGTGGTTGGTTACTGGCGGATATTCATACGGGGGTATGCAGAGAAGGCTGAGTCATTGAGGTTACTCCTTCGAAAGACTGAAAAATTCTACTAGGATTCCTCGCAGGAACTCGCCATGCAAGAACTTAAAGATGAATTTAAGGAGGGAGGACGCGTACTGGGCGTGCCGTTCTTTAATGATGAGGCTGGAAGACCCTTCATAGTATCCACAGATGCTGGACCTTGTTCGGTAGGAGGGTTGCTGTCTCAGAAAAACGCAGAAGGGAAGGAAAGGCCGTTAAGATTTAAGAGTAGGACACTTAATACGGCAGAGCGAAACTACAGTCAATTCAAGAAGGAAATGTTAGCTGTTCTGCGGTGTCTAGACACGTTCAGACACTATATCTATGGGCGACGGTTCATCTTGAGAGTAGATCCCACAGCGGTTGCCTCTGTCTTCCAGAAGGACTTTAGCCTGACGGACCCGGCCATCGCACGATGGTTAATACGGATTCGGCTATATGATTACACAGTTGAGAGGATATCTGGCGCTAAAAATACTGTAGCAGATGGGCTCACTCGGATCTCTCGTAAGGCCGAGCGCCCGATAGTAGTTGGAGCCCTGACAATGGCGGGGCCGAGACGCTCTGAGCGATTTCTGGTTAACCTTTACGAGGGCAAATACAGGACGATCGGGCTACATTTGTCAGGGGAGGAAAGTCAAGGATCAGATATCCGGAGACAAGCGGCGCAGTACTGCCTTAGAGCCGACCATCTATTCCAAAGGCCGGTCGGCTGGGGGATGCCCTTACGAGTAGTCTGTGACCCTGAGGAGAGACAAACGATAGTTGCGGAGCTTCACGACGGGGTAGTCGGAGGACACAGGGGAGTCAAAGGGACCTACGAAGAGGTACGCAGGTTGTACTGGTGGGAAGGACAGTATAAGGACGTCGAGAGGTACTGTATGACCTGCGAGGAGTGCCAGAAGAGAGCTCTTGTGAAATACAAAGAGCCACTTCATCCATCCTATCCAACCAAACCGGGAGAGAAGGTACACATCGATCTGGTGAAGATGCCGAAAGGGGTAGGCAATATGAACTATGTCGTGAACATATGAGACGACTTCACGGGGTTCGTGGACGGTAGACCTATGAAGAGTTAGACGGCAAAGGAAGTGAAGAACTTCGTCCTAGAGTACTTATCTAGGTATGGTTGTGTCAGCAAGATAGTGATGGACAGAGGGGCAGAATTCCTAGCTGAATAGGTTCGGAGTGTGTTCAAGAGAGCTGGGGCGAGAGTTTCGATAGCCACTGCCTACCACCCACAGTCGAACTCCCCATTAGAGAGGGGGCACCAGACTCTAATAGCGTCACTATCCAAGTGGTGCAAAGGTAAGGACAGTGATTGGCCACGATATTTTCTATACGCAATATGGGCGGACAACGTCACGGTCCGGGCTAGCACTGGATACCCACCATACACCTTGTGGTTTGGGCGGCATTGTCCGCTCCCCATAGAGTTTCACGTCGACAGCTGGACAACCGTCGACTGGGCAGAGGAGATGTCCAGAGAGGAACTCATAGCTGCCCGAACAAGACAGATAGCCTACGGTTTGGAAGACAACCTTATGACAGCGGCAGATCGTCTGGCAGTGGAAAGGGACAACGGTAAAGAGAGATGGTATAAGAACGTGCGGATCAGAAAAGAGAGGGTGAGCGTACGAGATATGGTCCTTCTCTACGACGCAGCACTGGAGAGGACCTGGACCGGAAAACTCGCAAACAGATGGATGGGACCTTAAAGAGTGGTTGAGGCACTCGACTGGGGTGCATATATGATAGCAGAATTGGACGGATCCAAGTGGAAAGACCGAGTGGCGGGTGCTAGGCTGAAGCTGTTTAGACCCAGGCCCGCACCCACCTTATCGCAGACAAGTCCGAAGGGGAAAGGAAAAGTCAAAATGGAGGATGAAGCCCCCTTGAGGCGATTCGAGGCAGGGGAAAGTTCCAAGAAGAGGAAAATAATAGAGAAAAGAAAGGTCAAAGGGTTGGCGATGGGAAAGAGGAAGAAATGGTTATTCGTGCTCAGGAGAGCCAGACGGAGAGTTCGTATTAGACAAGCAGACGAGTCGGCACCTTCTTCGGGCCAACGTCAAAAGAGAGAGAGGATCCTATCTAGGCCAAATTCCCGAGGAAAAAGGGGAGTCAAGAAACATCTTCTTAGTCCAAGAACTCATAACAAACTGAAGTATAAGACAATTAAACGCCGACGTGGTCGTCCTTTACAGACAATCACCCTGAAGCTCGTTCGCTTCATTTGACGAATGTGGTTAGGGCTCGACTGGCGCGTCGAGAAGAGGTCTGGGCTAACTGCCGGGCGGCCACAAGCAGTGGGCCACCCGAAATCGACGGCTTTGGACTTGGATCTGGAGACAAGTCCGCGTTCTAAAGGTACTCTTGTTTGACCTGAGGTGGAAAAATTAGGGGTACTCGGGGCACCCTTAATTTTGGACATGCAGAACCTTACGAGTAACCCTAAAAAAAAAAAACCGGCAAAAACTTGACACCGGTTCTACGGTGTCAGCGCCTACCCGATTTCCATCATTATAAGCCTACTTCCAGAAAGGCAGGTCGCGGAAGGCAAATGTAACAGTAGGCCTCGGAGCGGCTCTTTTAACCAGCACTGCGGGTGGGGTAATGGAGCCTAAAGATTTCGTTAATTCTAATGCTAAAACTAAAAATGGAAAGAGGATCGAGGAAAAGAGAAACAAGGGGAAAAACGAGGTATTCTGTAATATTATAGAATCCTCTCTGTAATTAATTCTATATTAAATGCTCCCTTTTTTGTTATTTCCGGCAATGAAATCAGAAGCTGTGGAAATGATTAAAATTATTAAAAAGATAAGACGCAAGAAAATTTCAACTACTTCGCTTAACCCCCTCGGAACTCATTTTTTGTGGAATCGTGTCATTTTATTATTTTCCGATAGTAGAATTAAAAAGGAGAGAAAATAGTTGAAAATGATAAAAGGGACGATAATTAATGATTATAAGAAGTTTGATTGATTTTTGACTGGATTAACCGCTGTTGGCATTTAACTCAGATTATCTACTTTCTCTAATTCTAACGATTTTCTCTAGTCACCGATAATCGAGATTCCCTGCGTCACTCACCTGATTCGCCTGATCACTGACCTTATTGACTGAGTGCGCGAGAGGAGGTTGCTCCATCAGGACGAGAAGGTATTATCTTGGTATGGGCCTGGTGTTTGGTTCGGTTCGGACACATGGATCGAAGAGGTTCGCTATTGTGGCGGAGTCATTGCATTCTACGGTACCCGACATGTTTCGAGCTCGACATGAGCTTAGCATCAACATAACTCAGGTTCGACACTATCATGACWACTCATTTCAGCTTCGGGACCTCTACGRCGGTTCATTTCARGTTCGGAACCYGTGCGGAGAGTTATTATCACGACTTGGGCCTACTACGRCGGTTCATCTCAGGTTCAGAACCGGTGYGGTGGTTTGTTTTCARGACCGGAACCTCTACRACYGTTTATTTCAGGTTCGGAACCCGCCACCGTGGGTCGTTTTCAGGTCCGGAACCACTGCACCGCCATATTCCAGGATCGACATCGGTTTGGCACACTTCACAGCATCATTTTTAGGTTCGGTATCGACTCTAGATYCGATATGTTCCYGGTTCAGCTTCCGMACGACAMTCTRGTTCGGGACAGGCCACGTTCTATGACRTTCAGCGTGGCCAGRTACGTCACGTTACAKGGATAGTTGGTTTAGGGYCGGTCCTATCACGAGACTTTGACATTGTACGAGATTCGATTTATTTCAGGCATGGTATTATTTCGACATCGAGACGTTCAGGTTCGGCRATATTACAGTACTCCAGCGCTCTACYGCATCCGGCACATTTCAGGCTCARCTTGGTTCATCCCCYACATAATTCAGACTCGGTATTGCATCGACATCTTCGAAACTCCAATATTCTACGGTATTCAGCATTGGTTACAGCGCGGCATGGGCTGCTGTATCTTGAGATGATTCACTCAGGTTTGGGATTGGTTTGGTACGGGCGGCTGCTGCTTAGACTGGTCGTAATTGCAGAGCCGCTGCACTGAAAGCTGTTCTCAAGTGCTGTCGACCCGACTTTGAGATGGTCTGACCCGGTCGGGC
>BFEA01000064.1:3743-19495 GCA_003427395.1 Chara braunii
GCGCCGTTCCACGGCTGAAAAAAAAACAAAAACAAAAAAAAACAGCCCTATGGTTGGGCCACAGCCGAGATGTCTCGGCCACACCCCAGATTGCCCGCGGCCGAGATGTCTCGGCCACACCCCAGACTGGCCACGACCGAGATGTCTCGGCCACAACCGAGATTCGCAGGCACTACCCTTCGCAGCCAAACGCGAAGTCTGAAGAGTACCCTACTCCGAAAAAGTGGGGGGCTCGGTGCAAGGATGGAGGCAAAAAAAAAGAAAAAAGAAAAAGAAAAAAGAAAAAAGTAAAGAAACGAGGAACTTCGAATCCACCTACGGCCCTCACCTCACTAGTGCTTTGAGGAATGTATCTGGCCAGGAAGTGAGGAACATGAAACAAGTCGTTTTCCTTTTTTATTTCTTGTGTGAGGTCCTTGTAGCGCCCTGCCAGCCAGGCAGGGCGGATTCCACGCGAGGCACTCGACAAACACTGTAGCATCCTGTATGGGACCGCAATCACAACATAAGGGATGTTGTTTTTTTTAATTTTTTTTATCTGCTGTTCGCGGATAGACGAGGGCCCTGATCGAACAGCTAAGCCCGAGTTTCAACTGCAATTGAAACTCGGGCCCTGACTAAACTGCAAAAACGCAGTTTCAATTGCAATTACAAACTGTTTTCGTGACTGCGCCGTAGTTACCCCATTATTAAAATAATAAATAACGTTGCCCTCACGAAAGTTTTTTCGTAATGAGGCTACCCTTATTAGTATTTTTTCGTGGATTTGTACCCTCTACCCACCCTCTTAACCATGCTATCGAGGAGCGTGTTCCACGATTCCTCGTTAGCAATGGTTCCCCTGGCAAACTTAACCAGGGAGGTCGCAAAAAACGCCGGGGGGTAGTCCCGGCGTCTGAGCTCTTGTCTGATGGCCAGTACAGGCGCGATCACCACACGTCCAAAGTTAACCATGTGACGTACTCTATGCAACGTGCCGACAATCGCACCGTACTTAGCTGTTTTGTCTGAGAAAGACGTATAATCGTGGAAGCTTTTGAATGGAATTTCCCCTTTGGCTATCCATTCCTGATTCTTCATTTGTGGCGCAACCAGAAACCTGACTGGGCCTGCTGCCACCGAAATCTTTGCTCCTATGAAGTCTATCGTGTTACTACCTTCGTCTGTTCTTACGAGTACTAGCTTGTCGCTATAGCATTTTTCGAATTTCTTCATGATCTTTTTCGCCTTGCGGAATGTCCCCTCCTCCTTTCTTTCCATTATTACTGTTGTTGCGACGTTGTCCATGAACCTGATACCATGCATGAGTGCCCTGTCCTTCCCCAACGATCTCAATAACTCTGTCTCGTATCTTGCACAGAGTATGCAGGCGAGCGGCGGGCTTGTGTTCTTCCCCATTGGGATGCCTATGATTTGTTTCAGTAGGATCCCCATGCTTCTGGTGTACGTGTGCGCCAATTCAAACCTCACATATCTCCTAATAAGCCGGAAGGTGAGCTGTACGTATCCACTGCCCAAGCCTTTGTGGTTCATGACCACTTATTTTGCTCTCCGTCTCACGCTAATCTTTTTCCTCCCCTTCTTTTCCCACTCCTCCAGTAGCCATTCCACCACGTCGATAATCGCTGCCTGCGGTAGCGATGTGAACATCTCCTTTATGTCAAAGCTCCGCAATATCAGTATCGTATTTGCTTTCCTACTGTCTCATTTTTCTTCAATACGCTTGAGTTTGTCCTTCAGTTGAGTTGTCACCGCCAAGTTGAAATGTTCGCCCGCTGGTAGGCGCGCAAGTAGGACGTTGAGTGCCCTGGCTACTCTTCTGCTTCCGGTCTTAGTTGGTTCCGTGTTTGCTTGCGCAATGAATCTCCATTTTGTGAGGTCCTTGTGCTTAGGTAACACATATGCATCACCTATCTTGCCTTTCCTGTTCCAGTTAGCTATATTCTCGAGTCCATCCTGCTTGTATTCTTCTCTCATTCTTGTCATCATCGTCTTGTCCTCTTCTTTGATTTGCAGGTAGGCACAATTGTAGACAAACATCTTCTTGAGCGCATGCTGATACGTCGATGGGCATATCAGCACCATTTCTCCCGGGTTCCGATCTACTTGCGAGATGACCAGATGCAGATATCTCGATCTAGTTTGTCTCACCTCTTCTTCCTGTACTGCAAGGCCATCGCTGTCGCGTTCTGCAAAACAACTGCCTATCTGCAACTTTTTTTCTTAAATCTCCAACCGTGCTCCCATTGTTATCTTCAGCGTTGTAAACAACCTTTCTCTGAGCTCAACCTTCCCCACTCCTCTTTCTGGCTTGGTAATGTTTTTTCGGTTGCAGATTCCCCTGGTCACGCCTTGGACTTGCGCGATTCTGGTGAGCACGTGCCCGTCGACCCTGGTGAGGTTGTCCTCCGTGCATGTACAAATCGCATCGCCTTTCTTCACCGCATCTCTGTGGTTACAGAGAATGCTTGCCACTGACATGTTACGGCTCCAGACCACTCTTACCTTCCTCATCAGCGTACCCTTTATCGCCAGGTGCAGCCTTGCCTCACGTATCTGTCTGTATATGACCTCTCTTACTTCCCCCTTTCTTATCTCACTATCGTATCTGAGTGATACTGTCGTCTTCCTCGTAATACTCACTCCCTCCTTCTTACTAATTACTCTCCCGATCATGTCTTTCATCTTTTTTCTCGTTGTTTTCACTGGAAAAGCCCCCGCGTTCGTGTAGAGCTGCATCAACTTTCCTGCCTCTATCTTCTAGAGCTCGGTCCGCTTGCACGGTACTTCGAAAAGTGATCGGAGGTAGTGCTTGCTTCGGTCTCGTGCAATCTCTATTCGCGCGATGACCTTCAAGTTGAGCCAAAATTTCCCCCCCCCCTCGAGCAACAGTTTTGCTTGTGCTAGCGCTATCGTCCTCCCGTTGTGCACGATCGATGATGTGTCATAAACTCTGCTCATTGCCGCCCAACTTTCTCCCCAAATCTGTCCACCGCTGCTCTCTATATATACTGTTCTACCCAGATTGCTAGTACTATCGATCATCTTTCTAAGGTTCGTGTTACCTTCGGTTTCACCCATCATTTTGAATGTGATGAGCGATCTCCTAGCCTCTATGTATTTTATCTCCCCTTGTCTCTTCCTCTCCTTTTTCCCTGATCGTGTCCTCTTCTTCCCCTTACTACCTACTCCGACTTTATTCAGCGCAGGAGAAAGTCGCTTGATCAGCGTGTTCACCAGTGTTCGTAGCCCTGTAGTCTGCGTCGTAGCTATAGGTATAATTACGTATTTCCCCACCCGTATTGGCACAGCCAGTTGTACAAGTTAGGTGACCTTCCCTTGTCACCTATCAGAGTGCATCGAATGTGCTCCCACCATCTCTCTACCGCACCTCTAACTGTTTGCCCGACATAAATTTTCTTACACCAGGGCGACATCAGACAATATACTACCGGTTGTTTAAAAAGGAAGAAATCATGGTGTCGAGGTGCTAGTTCCAGCATCTTCTCTGCCCACGGTATTTTCGCCCGTTTTGCTAGATATAGAAAACATGTAGTAAGCGCCTTCTCGATCAAGAGCCGCAACTTAGAACAGCCTGTAAGCCCCCAGATCTTACTTCTCAACCTAAGCAGCCTTGCCAGGTCGTCCCACGTTTCTGTATCTGAGGGCCGCCGCCATCAATCGAAAGAGGTCTCCTCGTCTCGATTGCTATCCAACTCATCTTCTACCCTTCCTACGTTGTCCACAGGCTTCGGCTCATTCAACCAGCCTTCATATGTCAACCTCGTTCTAGCGCGAACCAACTCTTTGACACCTTGTTCCTTGTTCACATAGTCGAGTCCTTCTCTCATGCACAACCGCTTGATTTCTTGCGCTGTCATCTCTGAATACTACTTTCTGACATTAAGTGCGTACTCAACTACTCCCTCTTTCTTGCAGGCCGCTGGAACCTTCTTATCCATACCTTGTGTCTTGGCACCCATCTTGTACTTGTCAGTTTCAGGCGTCACTTTCCCGTCATCATCCGATTTCTCTTGTGATGTAAGTCTTCTCGTTGTTCTCTGTCATCTGTTCTTCCGTGTGAACTGCCATCTGCCTCGCTCTTCTCCGTCCTGGGAGCTTTCTGCATGCTTCCCCTTCAGGTACTTCAGCAGTTCGTCCGCTGCATGGTCATCCAACGCCCTCGTCTTACCTTTTTCCTTTTTTTTTGGGGTCTTCAGTCTCGCCGCCATTGCTATCTGTATATCATTTCAGACTTTTGAGCGAAAGTGATGCATTTCTCTTGCCATAGTCGCCATGATTCGCATATCACTCTCTTCATTGAGTCTTCGCAGCGTGGTCTGGCTCCTATCTTCTTCTTGTTGGCGCCTTCTCGACTCTTCTTCCCTCGTTGCTCTCTCCTCTGCCTCCCTTTTCTTCTCCAATTTTTCTTGCTCCCTCGTCATCTTCATCTGTACCCAGTCCTTCATAGTCCTGGCGTCTTCTTCAAATTCTCGCCTGTTCTGTTAGTACCTCGCATTTTTTACGTACGCGTCTTGTTGCTGTTGCTGCTGCTGTGGCGTGTTCGGATTACTACCGACCAGGCAGTCTCTCACAAAGTGACCCGGCTGCCCGCAGTTAAAGCAACCCCTACTACCACCGCTGCTTCCGGTTCCGTCCCCTCTGTTTGGTGTCGCCATTTCGTCTTACCCCGGCCCACTCTGCACCTACTTGCTCTTTCTTTCGCTTCCTAGTCACCTACCCTCAATCCTTCCTCTGCTAGCTTAGCAGTGAAGTCTAGTAATGCTTACTTCGTTGTCCCAGTCCCTAAGTGTTGTTGACGCAGCCACCGATGTAAGTCTCGCTTCTCACTCGGTTGCTACGCTTACACGAAGGAGAAAGACAAGCAATGGTCAATTGCTCTTCACACGCAATTCACATGATATTACAATCAAGAAATACAAGTGTGTACTCATGCTCGAAACGCGCATGCGTTCCCCTACATGTTTCAACCGGGTGCGCTCCGGTCTCATCAGGAGGCTAACCACTTGCCCAACACCTTACGGCCCACCAACACTTGTCACCCTACGAGCAAATGTGGACCAATGTGGTCTTGTCCACGTTATATAATGCAGCCTTCCCTTGCACGTACGCCACCTCGAGCATCTAGCTTCTGATTGGTCAGACAACCCTACGTCGGATCCGAGTACGGTCCTTAGTAGCCGCTCAATCGTATTAGTACGGGCGCTGCGTCCGTGCTGGACTGCTGGCGGAATTCCCAGGTAGTTCGCGTGCAGTCCAGGTCCGATAGCCCTTCGTAATTCTATATTAGAGCCTGCAGATTCATATTTTAGTCCTACCGTACTTCCTTCTTCCCGCCTAAATCCGATCCTCCACCTAACTTTCCCTCCTTATCACCGTGCGCTCGGTTTCGAATTTGAATTCGGCAACTTATTTGGAATATTGCCTTGTGCCTCCCCCCTCTCTCTCTCCCTCTCTCGGATCCGTTGCTTCACCTAACTTTTCTGTGTCACCTCGCATCAGATTTCGAACCGCCTTTTATTCCTTCTCGACTCTCCCGACTCTCCTCCCTATTCCGGATCCGTTGCGTCTCCTAGTTTTTCTTCCTCCACACGTCAGATTTCCCTTTTCTTTTTTTTCTTCTTCCTTTTCTTTTCCTTTCCTCGTGGAGCTTTCCTGCTCGTACTTTCCAGCCAAGTTTGCCTTGCTTGAGCTTGCGCGTGTCTAACCGTCTGCTGCCCAACTATTCAGTGTCTGTCAGTATACAATCGCTTCTCGGGTCCAACCGGGTATACCCTACCAAACTATTTTACACTGCGTAACTCTGCGCAAGAAACAATTTCCTTCTAATTTCCGAGTCTAACCACAAAAAGTGTCAAAAACTAATTTACACCGCGCAAATCTGCACAAGGAATAATGCTCTCTTTTCTACTTGCCAAATGTAGTCATTAAATACGTACAAAAACGGCCAGCACATAACCGAACAGGTATCTCCAGACTAGTCCATAAGTACCTACGTGAATTAAATTAATGAATTAGTAAAATAATAATTACGTTGCTCTCATGAATTTTTTTTCTTAATGAGGCTACCCTTATTAGTCTTTTCCCGTGGATCTCTACCCTCTACCCACCCTTTTAACCATGCTATCGAGGAGCGTATTCCATGGTTCCTCGTTAGGAATGGTTCCTCTAACAAACTTAGATTGTAATTTACTATAGAATGATTATTTAATTCTAGGAAATTTTTTGTTGGTCCTTGTTAACCATTAGTGATCATTATAGAGCTTAATGGCCCAAGCTATAGTCAATTGTGGCAGAGAGAGACAAAAGTGAAACGAGTGCATAATGGTCTAGCCCAGGCTCCGGGGTTGTCCACATGCATAAAAGAAAAAAAATATGGAGGTGTATCTGAGCATATCTTGGTGGAGGATTCACTCTCAGTGCCTTGCTGCAGTACTCTCCAAATGTGCAAAATTAGAATGAATCTTTCAGTAGAACATGAAGATAATTTCTCTTTCTGCAGATAAAGAACCAAAGACTAATAATGAATAGATTACGCAAAATGCCCAAATTAAACTCGAATTATGGAAAAACAAACACTCATCGTTACTAGGCCGTACCTCGGCCTTACCTTGGCCTTTAACAACGTTGTCCTAGCTTCAATCTGGTACAAGTCAGCTATCTGGCCCCTGGATAAAACAACTCTCAAAGTATTCCAACAACAGTTAGCAACTTTCTTATGGAGAGGCAATCAGTCCAGTGAATTAAAGGACGTAATTGGTAGAGTTGCCTGACAATCGATAATCCAACCCAAGAGTAAGGGTGGTATAGGGGTCATTGACCCAGCCACCCAAGCTATGGTCTTATCTATTCAATGGATTAAAGCGTCTTTTGTTCAACCCACAGACCCAATGGGCAATTTCAGCTCGGGAACAAATTAAACGATTAGCGCCACAAATAGT
This sequence comes from Chara braunii, assembly GCA_003427395.1. Taxonomy (NCBI): domain Eukaryota; kingdom Viridiplantae; phylum Streptophyta; class Charophyceae; order Charales; family Characeae; genus Chara; species Chara braunii. Next base: position 10,706 of record BFEA01000064.1, read on the forward strand.
ACCATAAGAGGTGGACCCCCTAATGTGGTTGGAGAACTGTTCTTGGACTCTTCCTAGGGGCACTCACAAGGATCTATCAGGGCAAGTAACCTCGGACAGACAGGCTGTTAGGAAGGATTTATATAAGGACCCTTTTTGGATCTCCTTGCTCAAAACTTGGAGAAAGTTCCCTCTGACTGATAAAATTTTTCCTAATAGATGGGAAGAGGTATGCCAACAACCTCTTTTCAACAACCGATGGATTATAAATTCTCAATGGTGTGTCCTCCATTGTATGGATTCTCATTGGAAAGGTTAGGTCAAAAAAATAATCTTGAGAATTAGGGACTTGTGGAATAGGCAAACAAATAACTGGATTGACTCATCACTGTTGAGGCAACATCTCCGATACAATCATTATCCAAAGAAGGCACTAGAGCAGATAAAAATTTAATCCCTCTTGAATGGGTTCGTATCCTTCGGAAGGGGCCCAAGCTGGAGATAAATGGTTGGGTGGCAATCCAAAATCAGCCTAAGGAAATTGGCAGTATTTTAGACAAGTTTCCAAATGGGGATATAATTTTAGAATTGTAAGAGCTCTTAAAAAATCATACGCTCATTCCTAAGCAAGACTAAATTAAATGGGTACAGGCTGACCAAATATTCAGAATGATGAGGGTTTTACAAAAAATATGATCAATGGTTGACATTTAGACCACTCACTCCCATTTCGGATCTACCTTTTGACCCAGCCAACTGGATTTGGAGGTTGCCAAGTAAAGGCAAAAAAAGTAAAAGGGACTGTAAGCAGACTCTTTACACCTTGACAATTAAATTGACTTATTGGATGTTAAAAGCAAAAGTTAATCTGAAAGACAGAGTCGCATCTAGATGGATGGACCATCTCAATATCAGTAAGGAGGATTTAAGGACGATCAAATCCTTTTTACTGATATTGAGATGGTTCATCCATCTAGATACGACTCTCTCTTTCAGATTAACTTTTGCTAATGAAATCCAAACCAACCAAGGTGGTCTCACTCTAATGGCAGATTAAACATCATAAATGTCTCCCTACTAATGATTGGCTGATGGACAATACTACTTTAGAACGTACAAGAAAGGTATTCCGATAGTTTAAACTTTGTAAAACAACCTTTCGTAGTAGACTTATTTCAGAAACTATCGAGCATACTTTTATGCATTGCCCAAGTTTTGTTTGGCTCTAGAGATGGTGGAACCGAGTTTGGTCTCAACTAGGGCCACAGATTCCATGGTCATGGGGATGGAAGAGTATCCTCTTGGAAGCATGGATTTCAGAGCCCTGTGAGGAATTCACACAAAACCTCTTCACAATTGGGAGAAGAGAAGGCCATTTGGATGAGACGATGCACTTATGAAATGGAGGGAGTCAGGCTAGATGACCTAGAGTTTACTTAAACAATCAAACAACAGATAGAGACGAATATCTCTAATAAATGGACTCAAATGAAAGAAAAAAATAAATCATTTATCCTCTCAGACTGAGATTCTCAAACACATTCAAAATTTCAATACCAGCTGGCTGGGAGGCTTCGTGCGGGGTACTCGGATGAATCGTGCTACGATTTTTGGACTAGGTTCCCTGCCAGTGGGTTTCGCTTTGTTCTTTGGTGGTTTTTGGGGAGATGGTCGGGTACATGGGTGGGTGGGTGGACGTGAAATTAGGGGTGGGTCGGTCTTCATGCAGGGTTCTCGGATGAATCGTGTTAGCGGACTTCGTCTAGAAAGGACGGAGTCGCGACCCTGACACTTTGTACTCAGGGCAAGTGCGCCCGGTCACATGGGTGAGGACCAAACAAAAAGATGAAATTTTTTTATTTTTTTTTCACGCCAGTATAACTTGAACGCGCGGGCCTTTGCTACGACGTAAATGTTTCTGGTCGCACTTCCAGTTGTTTGGCGCGCTGTCCTCTTCGTGTATGATTTTCTTCAATTTGCGAACATTAGAAAAAAAAACGAAAGGTAATTTGAGACCATCTCTTGAGGTGGTCTCAAAAAGGGTCCTCCCACGGCCCCACAGGCCGCTGACAAAACGGTCACCGTTTGAGGCATTTGGGTAGCAAGCCTCTCCACTGTGACCCGAAAACTGACTCGGATTTTGGGATTTAGGGTCTTTTGGTCCTCGTGCCGGTATGCCCTGACCTTTCGTTGTTTTTTTTTTAATGTTCGTGAATTGAAGAAAATTGTAGATGAGGCATTTGGGTAGCAGACCTCTCCACTGTGACCCGAAAACTGACTCGGATTTTGGGATTTAGGGTCTTTTGGTCCTCGTGCGGGTATGCCTTGACCTTTCATTTTTTTTTTTTAATGTTCGTGAATTGAAGAAAATTGTAGATGAGGCATTTGGGTAGCAGACCTCTCCACTGTGACCCGAAAACTGACTCGGATTTTGGGATTTAGGGTCTTTTGGTCCTCGTGCGGGTATGCCTTGACCTTTCATTTTTTTTTTTTTTAATGTTCGTGAATTGAAGAAAATTGTAGACGAAGAAGGCAGTCCACCAAACAACTGGAGGTGTGACCAGAAACATTTACGTTGCAGCGAAGGCCCACCCGTTATACAACTTATACTAGAATGAAAAATAAAAATAAAAAAAATTCCATCTTTTTGTTTGGTCCTCACCTGTGTGACCGGGCACACTTGCCCTGAGTGCGAAGTGTCAGGGTCCTACTTCGTCCTTTCTGGACGAAGTCCGCCCGGGGACCAAATGCCTAAAAAAAACCTGAACCAAATGCCTTAAATTTTTGAGACTTTTGGTCCCCGTGTGAGGGCATACTCACACGGCAACCCCAAATCCGCAATTTGAAAAGACCCGATTTGAGGTTTTGGGCATGGTTCACGTCACACCGCTGTGCCTTTTCAGATGGGACAAGGTCGCAGCCGTCTGGAGAAATGGGGATTTGGTACTTGGCTGGTCACACGGCGCCATCCACTAATTGTGCAAGAACTTTTATGAACGATTTTTTGCCAATTTTGGAATAAAAATGCAACAAATGAAAAAGGGCATTTGGGGTCACCTCTAGAGGTGACTGTAAAATCCCTTGCCCCGCGGCTTCCCAGACTGCTGACAAATGGGCACTGGAATAGTACATTTGCGAATTTGGTAGATCCGTGTGACGGACCTTTTCCTCTTTTTTTTGGGATTTTGGGATTATAGGTCCCCGTGTGACTATGCCCTGAGTATGCCCTCAATTTTCTTTGGCGTCTTCGCACTGAACAGAGTATTCGTGAAAACAAACAAATTTAGAAAACCAAACAATCTTTATAGACCGGAGAAAACCAAAATTTTTCCATTCATTTTCACTCCGCTGGTGCTACTTTTACACGTTGTATGCCGCACCTAGTGATGAAAAACATACCAAATCAAGGCTCCTGTTAGGAAAAGGTGATTAGTGAGACGAAAGCTTGGCCACGGAGCCTCATTTTTATCACATACAAAAGCAGGTCAACAAATGATCCCAAAAACCGCTTGTAGTCAAGAAATGAATTCTTTGTTGTGCTGAAACCGCACAAATATGACAATTCATTCCACAACACTAGATACCACTTACAAACTTAGAGGAAAGTTAAGAAAACCCAGGCAGGATAACGATCACTCCAAAATGTATTGCGTTGTACGAAAGCAGGACGTCTTGGCATGTGCACCTTTAGAGTCCTTTCATTAAAGAAGCAGAAAATAAATGCAGTTCAAGCATCCCGAATTTCGTTTGTAGTTCTATAAAGCAAGAGGCAAAGACACACTAGAAAAAAAGAAAAGGAACAAGCACTCCAAGAATGTACGGTCTTGTACCGAAGCCAGACGTCTCGACATTTGCATGTTTATATTCCTATAACATATAACGCAAAAAACTCTCAATTTCATTTATAGTTCTATAAAATATGACGCACACACACGAGAGAAAAAAGAGAAGGAACAAACACTCCAAAAATGTACGTCTTTGTACCAAAGCCAGACGTTTTGACATTTGCGTACTTATAGTCATATAAATTGGAACGCAAAAAAACATCTCAGCTTCAGAATTCTCCATTCCGTTTATAGTTCTATAAACTGTGACGCACAAATATGCGAGAAAAAAGAAAACAAAGAAGCACTCTGAAAATGTGCGCCCTTGTACGGAAGCCGACATCTTGACATTTGCGTATTTATAGTCCTATAAATTGGAACGCAATGTCAGCTTCGAAATTCTCCATTCCGTTTATAGTTCTTTGAACCGTGACGCACAAACATGCGAGAAAAAAGAAAACAAAGAAGTACTCCAAAAATGTGCGCCCTTGTACCGAAGCGAGACATCTTGACATTTGCGTATTTAACACTGAATTCGTGAAAACAACAAAACTACAAAACCTAACATTTTTTATAGAATGAAAAAGTAAAAGTCAAACTGTTATTTTTGACACATAAAAGAGAGCGTTTATACCTGTTTCCTAAGAAAGGAGGCAAAAAAAAAGGCAAATAGTCTAGCGATTCTCAAAATGTGCCAGAAAATCATTTACAGCAAAGAGCATGTTATAGGACTATAAGTTGTTCTCAGTAGATTGATAAAAAGCATAGCTCAAACAAGACAATCTTTAATGACTGCAAGGCGAACCCGAAAGATGTTAAAAAAAAACAGTTTCAGTGAATACTCATTTATAGAACTATAAGTCGCTTTCAACAGTTTGGTAAAAACCAGATTCTGCGAAATCGAGTTTATAGAACTATAAATTAATATAACTTTATTTTTAAGTTAACTGTAAAACCCTTGGCAAAAAATATATGTTATGTGAAAGAAGAATTAAAACAACTTTTGTCTGGGGGACATCTTCAAATTCCTAACCAACGATGATTTAAAATTAAAAAATGAAAAATTATTTAATAAAAACACCAGATTCTGCGAAATCGAGTTTATAGAACAATAAATTAATATAACTCCATTTTTAAGTTAATTGTAAAACCCTTGTCAAAAAAATATGTTATGTAAAAGAAGAATTAAAAGAAATTTTGCCTGGAAGACATCTTCAAATTCCTAGCCAACGATGATTTAAAATTAAAAATTAAAAAATTATTTAATAAAAACACTTGATAAAAACAATATATTCATCCCTGTATAAGAGAACATATCCAAGCGAATGTATTCGTGAATAGGAGAGCATGTGTGCATGTTTGGTTACCCCCGAATAGGTTCGTCGTGTTACATACCCTAGAGAACTATGAATATCATTTTTTTAGTTAAACAAAAAATTATGATATTTCATACCTTAGAGAACTATAAATATCATTTTTTTAGTTAAACAAAAAATTGTGATATTTCAGTTCCTGAATTAAGGGTGCTTTCCAGGTATTGATTTTTTATAAAAGAACTTGCTTCTCTCCTCATCCCTTCTTGTGGTTCTGGAGAAGTAGTTTTCTATTCCTTTTTGCGGTTAATTTACTTTACATAAAATTTTGTTCATGTAGGAGGCCTGAAAAAAGTATTATCAGAATCTTTAAAAATTTTCATGCAAACCGAACAATTTATTTTGTTAGGTTTTCACGAATTCTATGTTACTGCTGACCTGGCCTGCTTGCCAAACCTGCCAAACCGGCCAAACCTGTCGTCCTCCCCTAACAAGTTGTCCTGGCTTACAGGTTATGTGGGATGTGAGGGATAGTGCCGAGGGAGTATGTCCGCCAGGAGGGTCCACGCGCCTCAGTTTTTTTACAGGTTATGTGGGATGTGAGGGATAGTACCGAGGGAGTATGTCCACCAGGAGGGTCCACTCGCCAAGTCCACCCAACCTGACGGGGAAGTGAGTTCCCCACTACACAGGAGGCACTAAAGAACTGGCGGTTTGGAAATAGGTACCTGCGCCACAGACTTAGTTTCCTTTTGCGAGGGCCTTGAGATACTTATCGTGGAACCGGTCCCACGTACTTCAAGAATTTCATTCATCTAAGCTCCAACTGGATTCGAACTGATGTCGGTCGGCGAAGCGAGTTGTGGGTGTATCGGCTGAGCCGTCCATTGCTTCCCGATGTCTGTCACTGATGTCTTTTCACTGATGTCTGTCTCAATGATGACACAGATGAGGAGGTAGCGAAAAAAGTAGACAGACTGGGGTTATCCAACATCCTATTTTAGGCAACCCAATATAACGGTGGGACGACACAGTGAAGTAGAGATGGCGAGCTTGGATGTCCCGTCCATCGTGGATTGTACAGTGATCATGAAGTAGAGAAGGTGATCGCGTTGACGGCCACTTGACGCGGAGCGGTAGCGCGCGAAGTGCGAAGGTTTGCAAAGCAGGGCTAGTGTGGAAAAAGGGTAAGTACCGATTGTTCAGGGATCCTTGGGGGAAGAGAGAGAGAGAGAGAGAGAGAGAGAGAGAGAGAGAGAGAGAGAGAGAGAGAGAGCTCCGATGAAATTGTGCGTGGGCAAGTGGTGTGCCGCCGTTGCTGCGGCTACTGTCTTTATGTCAGCGCTATGGTTGGCGGTACGGCCCAAGGGAAAAGCGTGTGGAAAGCGCCGACGCAGTGCAGTAGAGAAGGCGAGCTGGGGTGTCCAGTCCAGTAGAAGAAAGAAGGTGATCGTGGATTGTACGGTGACCATGGAGTAGAGAAGGTGGGTTTCATAGTCCAAGCAGCAAGAGAAGGTGATCGTCGATTGTGCTTTGCCGTAGAGCGCTAGCACGTCAAGGTTGGCAAAGCAGGGCTGGTGGGGAAAAACGTTAAGTACCGGTTCTGTAGGGATCCTTGCGGGTACCCAACAAGGTTGAACGACGTGCTTGGAGTCCTTGGATGGCCCAAGCTGTGGGATTCAGTGCTTCCGAAGAAATAAAGCAAACCAGAGACGTCTCGTAGACGTGAAAATTGCCCGAAATCCAGGTGTGACTCCGGCCAAGAGCATGAGGCGGATAGCTGGGGGCGATTCCTCCTGACATGTTTCATTCCTTCAGTCCAAAGAGCAGCTTCAGCTATGGAGCGACACGGAGAAGTTGGGTTGACCGGAGCTCCGTGCAGTTCGAGAGCTGCCGGGGTGATCTGCAATTGAAAAAATTAGAAATCAGATAATGCGGGCCAGGTACCGAGGCGCGTCTTGGATTGAAAAATGGATAGAAAAAGAGGGCGTACCGGTCGCTGGAATCCTGGAAGTAGTTCGTTCGTTCAGTTTGCTGTGTCAGATAGCGAACTTTTCATCTCTCTCTCTCTCTCTCTCTCTCTCTCTCTCTCTCTCTCTCTCTCTCTCTCTCTCTCTCTCTCTCTCTCTCTGTGTTTGTTTGTGTGGGGGGGGGGGGGGGGGGGGGGGGGGGTAGTGAGTTCCTGGATGCATTTATCAGCAGCTTGTGTTTTCCGTGCTCGTTTTTTCAAGACATATTCTCTTGTCATGTGAATCGTGCTCGCTTGTTTTCTCAACTCATTAGCTGTTGTAGTGTGATAATTGCGGTTTAAGCTATCCTGGCCGTAACCAACAGGTGCTCGTTGTCTTCAACCACTTTGCCCGGTTTGCTTGTTTTAAGTGATTGCTGTCTTCGACTACTTTGCGATTCTTCGGGCTCGTCTTTGAAAAAACTACGAGGCGGGATGTTCGCGGCTGTCGATCAGCGTCTGCTTTCGGTTCGACAAAATCAGATGCAACCCTCGTCGACGTGCCTGAACTTTTCTTTTGCCGGCCACGACAATTCTTTGTTTGTTTGTTTTAGGCTCTCTGCTTCTTTGACCATTCTTTCTGTTGTTTTTTTTTCAGGGTGCTTCTTTCTCCTCTTGTTGCAACGTACGCTAACCGCACGGTCGGCTGCGTGAGGTTCCAGAGTAATCAGGCCTGTCGGGACTCGAAAAGTGTTGTTGAGCTATGTATGATCGATGGCGGACCTTAGCGGAGGAAAGTTGGGTCAACGCTCGCAATGATGATGACGTGGGGAACTTCAAGGAAGTCGGTTCAACGCTGGGAATGATGCTGACGTGCGCAAGGACGTCGGGTCAACGCTTGCAATGATGATGACGTGCGCATCGTTCTTTTGCGTGGATATAGTGCTGGACGGAAGAGTCATGCTAGCACATGGCAGGCTTTTAACAATCGTGCGGGTCCGCCAGTCGGTTTGTACTGAGGCGCAGGAAACGTGAAGGAGGCGAACCGAAGTTACCAAACCCTTCGCGGGCTTGTCGGGTCTGCCATCCACTAGCCATTACTTGTTGCTGTGATAGGTGTGTGGATGTGAGCAAGCATAATGAGGAGCGCAAAGGTCTTGTGCTATGCGTTGAATACTGTCGTTAGATTGAGTTCGACTGAATCTAGCGCCTGCATGTGGCCAGATTGGCCTGAAAATGAATAGCACGCGTCGACGCTGAGCGATGGTTAATGGAAGGACCAAAATTCGGGGTTTTCCGCCGCATCACGACAAGCGATGTCGTCGAAAATTTTGCGAACAAATAACGCAGGCTCATAATACAAACATAAAAAAAAACAAAACTGGCGAAAACAAACGGAAAGCACTTTAAACCCTATTCGGAGTAGCTTTCAGAGTTTACCAAATGCTTCTCAGAATTAGGTGTTTTTGCCAACTTTCTCGATACTGGTCCAAACTGAATACAGATATACCCTAAAGCACATACATATCACACCCAAAAAAAAAAAAAAAAAAAAGGCAAAAATTCAGGGAATTCTGGCAGTTTCAGTGAAAGTTTTGCCGAAAATGACACCATCTATTAACCATGATTGCCTCTCTCTCTCTCTCTCTCTCTCTCTCTCTCTCTCTCTCTCTCTCTCTCTCTCTCTCTCTCTCTGTGTGTGTGTGTTTGTGTGTGTGTGTGTGTG